>WNWK01002128.1:0-182500 GCA_009830355.1 Cherax destructor | reverse complement strand
TTATTAAAAAAAATCATTTTTGCCTTCATCTTTGTCTTCTTATTGACGAAGAGGAAGAGCGTGTAACAAGAGAAGTGTTAGTTCACTGTAAAGTGGCGAGAGACCCACAAACTAGGAATTGTAAAACACATTAAGTCAGGAGCGGCGCCTCGAACCCCAACACACAACTCGGGCAGTACACATAGCTGATCCAGTCTTTTTTTATATATATATATATATATATATATATATATATATATATATATATATATATTATATAGGGGGTACCACCTCTAGAACTTTACTGGGGACCCTCATCCTTTAAATAAAGTTCATAAATATATATATATATATATATATATATATATATATATATATATATATCAGACGACGTTTCTCACGTGGTAGGGCTTAATGGTACTCGATATAGCCCTTTCCAGAGCGAAACGTTTAATATAAAGTTTGGCTCTGCTTCGTAAGGATTAAATATATTTAGATGTTTTTCTTAAAGGAAGACAAGATGTTGTCAGTGTCAGTATATAAATAAGACAAGGTGTTGTCAGTGTCAGTATATATGGAAGACAAGATGTTGTCAGTGTCAGTATATATGGAAGACAAGATGTTGTCAGTGTCAGTATATATGGAAGACAATATGTTGTCAGTGTCAGTATATATGGAAGACAAGATGTTGTCAGTGTCAGTATATATGGAATGCAAGATGTTGCCACTAAGTATATATGGAAGACAAAGTCTTGTAAATATCACTACGTATTATTAAAGGTTATCAACTTGTACAAAGAAATATACAATTCAGATTAAGTTTATATTTAATTATAAAGGTCTGTCACACAGCCTTCACTAGCGGGTCTAGTTTTCCCCAAATTATTCAGATTTTCATTAAAGTTCAGAAAGCACAAAGTAAGAAAAATATATATAGAGAGGGGAGGGGTGGGAGGCCGCGGACGTTCATGTACAAGGATGGAGCATGTGGATTTGTTTTAATTGAAGAATGAAAAGGCAGATCTTGAGGTAAGAATGTTGGCTGGTGGTTCACTGTGCAGCAGTCTGGCTGATCTTATGATGGAGAATGTTTTGGTGGTTTCTGAAGTGTTGTTTTGGTGGTTTCTGAAGTGTTGTTTTGGTGGTTTCTGAAGTGTTGTTTTGGTGGTTTCTGAAGTGTTGTTTTGGTGGTTTCTGAAGTGTTGTTTTGGTGGTTTCTGAAGTGTTGTTTTGGTGGTTGCTGAAGTGTTGTTTTGGTGGTTTCTGAAGTGTTGTTTTGGTGGTTTCTGAAGTGTTGTTTTGGTGGCTTCTGAAGTGTTGTTTTGGTGGTTTCTGAAGTGTTGTTTTGGTGGTTTCTGAAGTGTTGTTTTGGTGGTTTCTGAAGTGTTGTTTTGGTGGTTTCTGAAGTGTTGTTTTGGTGTTCTGAAGGTTGTTTGGTGGTTTCTGAAGTGTTGTTTTGGTGGTTTCTGAAGTGTTGTTTTGGTGGCTTCTGAAGTGTTGTTTTGGTGGCTTCTGAAGTGTTGTTTTGGTGGTTTCTGAAGTGTTGTTTTGGTGGTTTCTGAAGTGTTGTTTTGGTGGTTTCTGAAGTGTTGTTTTGGTGGCTTCTGAAGTGTTGTTTTGGTGCTTTCTGAAGTGTTGTTTGGGCTTTCTGAGGGTTGTTTGGTGGTTTCTGAAGTGTTGTTTTGGTGGTTTCTGAAGTGTTGTTTTGGTGGTTTCTGAAGTGTTGTTTTGGTGGCTTCTGAAGTGTTGTTTGTGGCTTAAGTGTTGTTTGGTGGCTTTCTGAAGTGTTGTTTTGGTGGTTGCTGAAGTGTTGTTTTGGTGGCTTGAAGTGTTGTTGGTGGTTTCTGAAGTGTTGTTTTGGTGGCTTTGGTTTTGGTGGTTCTGAAGTGTTGTTTTGGTGCTTCTGAAGTGTTGTTGGTGCTTTCGAAGTGTTGTTTTGGTGCTTTCTGAAGTGTTGTTTTGGTGCTTTCTGAAGTGTTGTTTTGGTGCTTTCTGAAGTGTTGTTTTGGTGGTTTCTGAAGAGTTGTTTTGGTGGTTTCTGAAGTGTTGTTTTGGTGGTTTCTGAAGTGTTGTTTTGGTGGTTTCTGAAGTGTTGTTTTGTGGCTTCTGAAGTTTGTTTGGTGGTTTCGAAGTGTTTTGTGGTTCAGAAGTGTTGTTTTGGTGCTTTCTGAAGTGTTGTTTTAGGGGTAATTGAAATTTTGTTTTGGTGATCACAAAAACATTGTCGTCGTGGTGACTAATGTAATGTAAGACAGACTTTTACAGGTGGTATTAACCTGTAAAAGCCTGTCTTACATTACACTAGTCACCACAACGACAATGTTTTACTGACCACCAAAACAACACCTCAGCATTTGAAAACTCGACAGAAGTCTCTCCGTCCGGTTCTGTATTCTTGAAGTTACAGAGAATTGATGTGGTCAGTACATACAAGAGAGAGAGAGAGAGAGAGAGAGAGAGAGAGAGAGAGAGAGAGAGAGAGAGAGAGAGAGAGAACGTAGGTTCGTACGTACGTAGGTACATTTGCTCAGAGTGACAAGCAGAAGTGGTAAGGGAGTGATGCAAGCAGGAATGGAAACAGCAGAGTTGACCAAGGATGAACCTGCTCCTTGTTCGACTGGGAGGCCACAGGGACCAAGCATCATGTCACTTTGTGTTCCCCCTGTCTTCCGAGAATGTGTGTACTCACCTTCTTAGAGAAATCGCCTTCTACTTGTCTTCAAACACGGAGACAAAAAGAGAGATTGATATGCATGTTGAGGTGATGGTGGGTCAGTGTGTGCCAAGCGCCTGCTGCCCAGAACCCAAGGTCCTCAACCAGGGAATGTGGCACTGACATCATCTCACCACTATCCACTCACTCCATCCAAAAATAATCTCTCTCTCTCTTTCTTTCTTTCACTCATATGCAGAACAACCACTGGTTGTTCTGCATGTTGTGATATCACCTGTCGTGCCGAATAGGTAAAACTAGTCAATTAGCAAAAACTCATTTAAAATTAAGTCCTTTCTAAAGTTTTCTCTTATACGTTTATAGATATATTTTTTCATTTATATTAATGTAAAAATTAATAATTTTGTACTAAAAGAACCTTAGAAAACTTACCTACCCTTATTATAACAAACGCAGTTTAATTTAGTCTAATCCAACTAAATATATTTTAGATAAGTTTACAATACGACAGATACAACAGGTCAGATGTCACTCCAAACAGCCAATATCCCAACCCCCTCCCTTAAATTGCAGACATTGTACTTCCCACCTCCAGGACTCAAGTCCGGCTAACCGGTTTCCCTGATTCCCTTCACAAAATATTACCCTGATCACACTCAAACAACTCATCAAGTCCCAAACACTATTTGTCTTCATTCACTCCTAACACACACATACATGTCTGCTGTATATCCAAGTCCCTTGCACTCAAAACCTCTTATACCCCCTCCCTCCATCCTTTTCTAAGACGACCCCTACCCTTCCTCCCCTTCACTACAGATTTATACACCCAGATTTATACATTCTCTCTAAATGACCAAACCACCTCAACAACCCCTCTTCAGCCCTCTGACTAATACTTTTAGTAACTCCACACCACCTAATTTCCACACTACGAATTCTCTGCATAATATTTACACCACACATTGCCCTTAGACACGACATCTCCACTGCCTCCAGCCTCCTCCTCGCTGCAGCATTCACAAAAGCTTCACACCCATATAAGTGTGTTGGTACCATTATACTCTCATACACACACACTCAGATGAGCTACAGGGATGTTAGGAAGTATTTCTTCAGTCACAGAGTTTTCAGGAAGTGGAATAGTCTGGAAAGGGAGGTGGTGGAGGCAGGATCCATACATAGCTTTAAGAAGAGGTATGATAGACCTCACGGAGCAGGGAGTGACCTAGTAGCGACCAATGAAGAGGCGGGGCCAGGAGCTATGAATCGACTCCTGCAATTACAATTAGGTGAGTACACACACACATATAACCAAAATAACCACAGGGGGAGTTGAATCATAGCTCTAGGCTTTTCGTGTTGCAGTCAACATATCAGGAGCTTGCCTGGATTTCCTACTCTATGCAACATTGCAAGCTCCTGATGATGTGTTGATTGCAATACGAAAGGCCTAGAGCTATCATTCAACTCTGTGGTTATTTTGCATATATATATATATATATATATATATATATATATATATATATATATATATATATATATATATATATATATATATATATATATATATATATATATTAATATCGAGACAATTCGTAATGAACGATTGTGACCTGCGTCCTGGTCTGAGCTTCATCAGGTCCCAGGTCCTGTCAGAGCTTTTTCAGGTCATAGGTTTGGTCTGAGCTTCTTCAAGTCACAGGTTTGGTCTGAGCTTCGTCAAGTCACAGGTTTGGTCTGAGCTTCGGCAGGTCCCAGGTCCTGTCAGAGCTTCGTCAGGTCACAGGTCTTGTCAGAGCTTCATCAGGTCCCAGGTTTTGTCTGCACCAAGTAAGTTGTCTGGATCCCAGTACCTGTGAGTGCTGCTCCCTGGGTGTCCTTGTTCCACACAAGAACAAGATGATTCCGTTATCATCTTGTTCCCAACCACATGATGGACCAGCATTACCCACATGATGGACCAGCATTACCTACATGATGGACCAGCATTACCCACATGATGGACCAGCATTACCCACATAATGGACTAGCATTACCCACATGATGGACCAGCATTACTCACATGATGGACCAGCATTACCCACATAATGGACCAACATTAACCACATGATGGACCAACATTGCATGAAGGACCATGGAAAAATAAACACATAAGCAGTATAAATTGATCCTTTATTGACAACGTTTCGCCCACGCAGTGGGCTTTATCGAGTCACAAACAGATCTACCTGGATAAAAGATACACGAGTATTTATAGGATTTAGTCAGGTGGAAAATGCTGGGTCAGGTCCACCTGACTAAATCCTATAAATACTCATGTATCTTTTATCCAGGTAGATCTGTTTGTGACTTGATAAAGCCCACTGTGTGGGCGAAACGTTGCCAATAAAGGATCACATTATACTGCTTATGTGTTTATTTTTCCATTGTGTCGGTATTTTATACCATTTATTTCCATGAAGGACCAGCATTACATGATGGACCAGCATTACTCACATGATGGACCAACATTAACCACATGATGGCATGATGGACCAACATTAACCACATGATGGCATGATGGACCAACATTAACCACATGATGGCATGATGGACCAACATTAACCACATGATGGCATGATGGACCAACATCATGCTCACTGTCAGCTCTTCTCCACGAGTACAATAATATTGATTGAATATAGTAACATAAAGCTGAGGACAAAATTCAACATTGTCCTTAAAAACAAGAATTGTAAAGATTTATTGGCAAGAAAAAATTCACTGTTATGAAGATTGCTATCATGGAAAAATTAAAAGAAAATAAGGGATATATATATATATATATATATATATATATATATATATATATATATATATATATATATATATATATTATCCCAAGTACTCGTTTAAAATTAAGTCCGTTCTAAAATTTTCTTTTATACGTTTAAAAATATATTTTTTTAATTTATGCTAATGTAAAAATTAATAATTTTGTACCAAAAGAACCTTAGAAAATTTACCTAACCTTATTATAACAAGTGCAATTTAATTTAGCCTAATCCAGCTAAATATATTTTAGATAAGTTTACAATAATTTAATAATAAACAAACACAATGAAATATATATTTTTTTCGTTAGGTTCAAAATAATTTTTGCTAAATTATTGCATACACAAATTTTCGCTTGCCTTATTCGGCAAGATGAGCGTTGCTATTTAAACCAAAATCGTAAGTTTTACCTATTCGGCACGACATATACATAATATGATTTTTTTTGTAACTACAGTTGAAAAGGTTTATCCAGAATTGAATAGCATGAGAAAAGGCTTTTATAAAATTTGCCAGTCAATTTCGAATGCACTTTTCAATTGCATATGCGAAAATAACTCACTGTATAGAATTGCTTTTTTGAGAGTTTTAGGGGCACGTAAGTCTTCTAATAACATGTTTATTTTTCCACTATAATCTACCTTGTCCATAATTACTATCGCATTTGCTTTATTTCGTAAGGTGAAGTCCAGGATCTTTCCTTAATTCATGGTATAACTTAACAAATCTTTGAGGACAATAGTGGCAAAACTTAACATGTTATTAGAAGACGGGGGAACTTGGTGCTCCTCCTTAATGTACACACACACTTCTTTCACTGTTACGATGATTAAGGAGAGGTTCCTCTCGATGGTAATGAGGTCAAAGAAGACTGCTTCCTGGAAACATCACTTACCAGCACAGTTCTGTATACAGTGTTGAGTTTCCTGGAAACAACTGGGTGGGTGTGGCCGCTGTCTTACTCCTGTTTTTGAGACTTTATTGAGTGTTAGCCAGTGTCGTCTACTTAAAAATCTCAGCGTCTTCTACAGCTGAAAAAAGCACAGCTAGTGTTGAGAAATAAATACACAGGTTACCAGATGTTCAAACAGAAATACGTAAGTCGGTGAAGGCGCAGTCTACAAAAACAAGGGTGAGGTTACTTTAACTTAAGTTTAGAGAATATCATTACTGGTAACCAGAAACTGACATAAACTAAAATAAACCAAACCTTGACGAACATGCTTACTGTTAGACTACACTTAACCTGGTCTGGCTGAGGTGTTCAACCTCACTCCAGCCACACACCAGGTTAAGGTCCTTTCCGACGCTGGGTCACCTGAACACTGTAGTCAACACTGTGGGTACCTTAACGGGGTGGTCGCCGTAATGAGGTGGTCACCTTAACTTGGTGGTGGAGTATATGGTTTGTTCCTGGGGGTAGGGGGTCTCTTCTCTGGGAGGGGGGCCACTCTCCCTACAGGCTGCTCGCCTGGCTAAAAATTCAGCATCTCTTTCTGCATAAATTGTGGGGAAATTTTCCCTTTCGTCTAATTTTTCTCATACTCCTGCTCGGTGACATGGAATCTTTTATGGACATGGATCACGGAATGTGAAAAATACTATAGATTTTGAAACGTTTCAACAATATATATAACCATCTCTTGCACGTGTCTTAATCATCAACTTGTGTATTGATCTGGAGGTGCTAAACCCACGCGGGTCATTAAGAGGAATACTGGAGAACAAGCGCCGGTGATGAGAACAACACGATGTTATTACACATGAAGAACATGTGTTCAACCAGACGTGACATCCAGTTGAAAGACCCTCGAGGAAGGTGCCTTCACGCTGGTGACGGGCTCTTGATCCAAGGAATTTGACTTATCTTCCTCAACCTGTATCGAACTTGATTGTCTTTCATTCCCCCCACGCATTATGCGACTCCCTACGGGTTTACACTTTGTCCAAATATGATGATAATTCAGTTGGAAGCCGCCAGGGTTCACGAGGTTCACTGAGCAGCGTACAAGGTGGTACACTGTCCCACTACAGTAACACTGAGAAAGGTGGTACACTGTCCCACTACAGTAACACTGAGGAAGGTGGTACACTGTCCCACTACAGTAACACTGAGGAAGGTGGTACACTGTCCCACTACAGTAACACTGAGGAAGGTGGTACACTGTCCCACTACAGTAACACTGAGGAAGGTGGTACAGACTGTCCCACTACAGTAACACTGAGGAAGGTGGTACAGACTGTCCCACTACAGTAACACTGAGGAAGGTGGTACACTGTCCCACTACAGTAACACTGAGGAAGGTGGTACACTGTCCCACTACAGTAACACTGAGGAAGGTGGTACACTGTCCCACTACAGTAACACTGAGGAAGGTGGTACACTGTCCCACTACAGTAACACTGAGGAAGGTGGTACACTGTCCCACTACAGTAACACTGAGGAAGGTGGTACACTGTCCCACTACAGTAACACTGAGGAAGGTGGTACACTGTCCCACTACAGTAACACTGAGGAAGGTGGTACACTGTCCCACTACAGTAACACTGAGGAAGGTGGTACACTGTCCCACTACAGTAACACTGAGGAAGGTGGTACACTGTCCCACTACAGTAACACTGAGGAAGGTGGTACAGTCCCACTACAGTAACACTGAGGAAGGTGGTACAAACTGTCCCACTACAGTAACACTGAGGAAGGTGGTACAAACTGTCCCACTACAGTAACACTGAGGAAGGTGGTACACTGTCCCACTACAGTAACACTGAGGAAGGTGGTACAAACTGTCCCACTACAGTAACACTGAGGAAGGTGGTACACTGTCCCACTACAGTAACACTGAGGAAGGTGGTACAAACTGTCCCACTACAGTAACACTGAGGAAGGTGGTACACTGTCCCACTACAGTAACACTGAGGAAGGTGGTACAAACTGTCCCACTACAGTAACACTGAGGAAGGTGGTACACTGTCCCACTACAGTAACACTGAGGAAGGTGGTACAAACTGTCCCACTACAGTAACACTGAGGAAGGTGGTACACTGTCCCACTACAGTAACACTGAGGAAGGTGGTACACTGTCCCACTACAGTAACACTGAGGAAGGTGGTACAAACTGTCCCACTACAGTAACACTGAGGAAGGTAGTACACTGTCCCACTACAGTAACACTGAGGAAGGTGGTACAAACTGTCCCACTACAGTAACACTGAGGAAGGTGGTACACTGTCCCACTACAGTAACACTGAGGAAGGTGGTACAGACTGTCCCACTACAGTAACACTGAGGAAGGTGGTACACTGTCCCACTACAGTAACACTGAGGAAGGTGGTATAAACTGTCCCACTACAGTAACACTGAGGAAGGTGGTACACTGTCCCACTACAGTAACACTGAGGAAGGTGGTACAGACTGTCCCACTACAGTAACACTGAGGAAGGTGGTACACTGTCCCACTACAGTAACACTGAGGAAGGTGGTACACTGTCCCACTACAGTAACACTGAGGAAGGTGGTACACTGTCCCACTACAGTAACACTGAGGAAGGTGGTACACTGTCCCACTACAGTAACACTGAGGAAGGTGGTACACTGTCCCACTACAGTAACACTGAGGAAGGTGGTACAACTGTCCCACTACAGTAACACTGAGGAAGGTGGTACACTGTCCCACTACAGTAACACTGAGGAAGGTGGTACAACTGTCCCACTACAGTAACACTGAGGAAGGTGGTACACTGTCCCACTACAGTAACACTGAGGAAGGTGGTACACTGTCCCACTACAGTAACACTGAGGAAGGTGGTACACTGTCCCACTACAGTAACACTGAGGAAGGTGGTACACTGTCCCACTACAGTAACACTGAGGAAGGTGGTACAGACTGTCCCACTGCAATAACTAACACCGAGGGCGGTAGTGCAGACTGTCCCACTACAACAAAAGCTACTGAGGAAGGTGGGACAGACTACCCACTACAACAAAAGCACTGAGGAAGGTGGGACAGACTACCCACTACAACAAAAGCTACTGAGGAAGGTGGGACAGACTACCCACTACAACAAAAGCACTGAGGAAGGTGGGGCAGACTACCCACTACAACAAAAGCACTGAGGAAGGTGGGGCAGACTACCCACTACAACAAGAGCACTGAGGAAGGTGGGGCAGACTACCCACTACAACAAAGCACTGAGGAAGGTGGGACAGACTACCCACTACAAGAAAAGCTACTGAGGAAGGTGGGACAGACTACCCACTACAACAAAAGCACTGAGGAAGGTGGGACAGACTACCCACTACAAGAAAAGCTACTGAGGAAGGTGGGACAGACTACCCACTACAACAAAAGCACTGAGGAAGGTGGGACAGGCTACCCACTACAACAAAAACACTGAGGAAGGTGGGACAGACTACCCACTACAACAAAAGCACTGAGGAAGGTGGGACAGACTACCCACTACAACAAAAGCACTGAGGAAGGTGGGACAGACTACCCACTACAAGAAAAGCTACTGAGGAAGGTGGGACAGACTACCCACTACAAGAAAAGCTACTGAGGAAGGTGGGACAGACTACCCACTACAACAAAAGCACTGAGGAAGGTGGGACAGACTACCCACTACAAGAAAAGCTACTGAGGAAGGTGGGACAGACTACCCACTACAAGAAAAGCTACTGAGGAAGGTGGGACAGACTACCCACTACAAGAAAAGCTACTGAGGAAGGTGGGACAGACTACCCACTACAACAAAAGCACTGAGGAAGGTGGGACAGGCTACCCACTACAACAAAAACACTGAGGAAGGTGGGACAGGCTACCTACTACAACAAGAGCGCTGAGGAAGGTGGGACAGGCTACTTACTACAACAAAAGCACTGAGGAAGGTGGGACAGGCTATCCGCTACAACAAAAGCACTGACTGTTAACTGGGTGATATTATTTCTGAGTTTTTCCAGTGTTCGTAATGTTGTTGACATTTTGAATATTGTTGAACGAGGCGCAGCCTACACAGTGTACAGTAATGGTCGGGGGACACCGTTCACGGTACCTTCACGCCGCTGAAGGGCTCTTGACCCAGTGAATCTGAGCCATTCCTTGGATCGTATCTAATTGCTTCCCATTTCCCAGGTGCTGACCCTTGTGGATTAAGTGATTCCCTATGATTATAATAATAATAATAAATATAGTATGATAATGGTATGCATTACCGACAAGTTGATAATTAAGACACACGTGGTAAAGTTGGTAACTTTATTCCGAAACGTTTCGCCTACACAGTAGGCTTCTTCAGTGGAATACAGAGGAAGAGGCAGAAGTAGTGGAGATGTAAAGATGATGGAATCAGTCCGTTAGCCTCTGAGACGTAGTTTTGAGGTAGTCAGTCCCTCAGCCTGGAGAAGAGTTATGCTCCATATGTTAGTTACCATTTTTTGTCCTAGGCACATGTCGATTAGACACTAGGCCTGTTGTATGTATGTGTGTGTGTGTGTGTAACGAAACACTTCGAAATGTTTCGGCCCCGCCGGGAATTGAACCCAGGCCCTCCGTGCGTGAAGCAAGTGGGCTAGCCACCATGTGTGTGTATGTGTGTGTGTGTGTGTGTAGGCGTGTGTGTATACATGTGTATGTTAAAATGGGTTATTTTCATAAGAAAATCCTATATAAAATACCCATTCGAGCACCTCACCAAAAATACACACGTCAGCGAACATTATAATAATCTAAGATAGTAATGCAAATTCCGTGTGTCTGGCTGGCTGGGATAGTTGAAGAACCTTTGAAACCAGTCACAGGTATATCACAGGTGCTCTCAGGTATAGGTTTGTATCTTGTGAAGGTATATGTCATGGGTTAATGAAGTGTAGGTATGTGTCACGTGTGAGGAGGTGACGGGTGGCCCAGCGCAATAGACACAAAACCTCACAATGGAACGTTAAAAAATATAACACTAAGATGTAAATTTTACCTTGAGAACGCAGCGTTAGTTCTGGATTACGTCTGAGTAAAGTTCTCCGGATTTCAGTGGAGTAAGTGGGAAAGTCAACACCGTGGCCAGCGAGGCTTGTTAATGCTCCAGTACGGACCGAAAAGTCAAATTTTCCCTCAGAAGTGTGGGCTTATTGTAAACAGTCATTGAAGATGTGTAAAATACCTTTGAGAAACGTAATGTGTGGATTCATTACACTTATTGGTTAACTCAGTATACAGCCAGCCCTCATTATCAC
The DNA here is from genome assembly GCA_009830355.1 of Cherax destructor. Lineage (NCBI taxonomy): Eukaryota > Metazoa > Arthropoda > Malacostraca > Decapoda > Parastacidae > Cherax > Cherax destructor. The sequence goes on along the minus strand of WNWK01002128.1, from coordinate 170,804 downwards.
AGTAATAATTCCACTGTTGTAAAGACAGTCAAATGGGGGACCTACCTTTGATATACCGTTGACGAGTTTCGAGAGTTTTTCTACCCCCGTAGCTCGGCCATGGGCCAGGCTCGATAAAGACACCTTAAACAGTGAAAATCGGAGACATGTCTATGGAAACTCAGAGGATGGGTTGTCAGTCCCTCAACCTGGAGGCTGAGGGACTGACCACCTCAAAACTACGTCTTAAAGGGTGATGGACTGATAGCATCGTCTTTACGTCTCTACTGCTTCTGCTCACTCTTCTGTACTCGACTGAAGAAGCCTACTGTGTTGGCGAAACGTTTCGGAATAAAGATACCTAACTTTCTCATGTGTCTTACGGGTTGCATTATCCATAGAGGCTTCTAGGAGATCTACGAATTCCTGAAGGTGTTTCCTGATCAGCCAGACTGTGCTGCTAGCGTCGGGCATGGGTCAGCGAGCAGCAGCACCCTCCCTGCTCAGACTGTCAACCGAGAGGCCTGAACTGGAACCGGGTCGCGGGGGCGATGATCCCGGAACCCTCCGCAGGTAATATGATATTTTCAACTCCAGTTGTTGATCTTGGCGTCTTAACCCCGGTGCATTTCAAGGGTTACTTCGTGATGTTTACTATGACGCGCGCGCGCGCACGAGCCTCGGGTACCTAGTTGCTGATGCTCAATAACCACCTTTTATAGTGCCCAAGAGGGAGGACGTCAGCAGATAAAGGCACTGCAGACAACAGTGAAGACAACAGTGCCTAAGTGTACGCAATAAGGCTAACAGATTACTTCGATTTATATCATGGAGTATAAGTAAGAAGAATGCAAAAGTTACTTTACAGCTCCATACATCACTAGTAAGGCCTCACTTAGATTATGCTGCTCAGTTTTGGTCGCCATACTACGGAATGGATATAAATGCATTGGAAAACATTCAGAGAAGAATGACAAAAAAAATCTCTCGTAGGAGGATTGATTGAGAGCCTTGAACCTTCACTCTCTTGAGAGACCTGCAAAGATGAGAGATATCGTTGAGGTATATAAGAACAAAAGAATCGAGGAACACTAAACGAAAGAGTAGAGGAACACTGCAGCAGGCCTACTGGTCCATACTAGGCAGGTCCTTCTCAAAAGCAATCATTCCCACCCACTTAACTAACTTCTTCGTGGCCAGGCAGGTAGGAGGTTAGGTAAGATTCGTCAGGAAAGAGGACAAGTGTTTCCTGACGCGGGTCTTAGTCATATGATGACCCGCCACTGGAGCTTTTGGTCATCTGACCGAGTCCTTCCGCTGGCTTACCGGTCCACAACTCTAAAAATTATAGTTATTATTATAACCGTTTTTTATTATAGGCGCTTGGATTCATCTGTCCTAAGTGTTAAGTAATGCAAATAGGTCAGAGAGTGAGAAAACCGGACATGGAACACAGCCAGGGAGGAGCGGTATGTCAAATAACATACAGTACAAGGAGAACCGGGAGTAAGCACCCACAAGACTGGATCACCTTACCATGGCGACTGGTTTGAGTGAGTAACAACCCAGCAACGTAGTTGACATAAATACCCGAGAGATTTCCCAATCCTTCAGAATTTGCCATGATAAAAGTTGCCATGGCATGGAGCGAGTTACTGACAGCGAACTGAATCTGACGGACTTGGATTTTTCTTCCCTCACATTGAAACAATAATATTTGTGTTATGGCCAAATAAGAACAACATTCACAGCAGTTTTATATTGATTACAGTGTTGATGTGATAGAAAATTGTTAATGATGGCAACTTCTTTCATGTTTGATGATGAAGGCAACTTCTTTCATCTTAATGATAATTGCAGCTTCTTTCATGTTAAATAATGATGGCAACTTCTTTCATGTTTGATGATGGCAACTTTCATGTTAATGATGGCAACTTCTTTGTTAAATAATGATGGCAACTTTCATGTTAATGATGAAGGCAACTTCTTTCATGTTGAAGTCAATTTCTTTCATGTTGATGGGAACTTCTTTCATGTTAATGCTGATGGCAACTTCTTTCATGTTGATGGCAACTTTCATGTTAATGATGATGGCAACTTTCATGTTAATGCTGATGGCAACTTTCATGTTAATGATGATGACAACTTTCATGTTAATGCTGATGGCAACTTTCATGTTAATGATGATGGCAACTTTCATGTTAATGATGATGGCAACTTTCATGTTAATGATGATGGCAACTTTCATGTTAATGATGATGGCAACTTTCATGTTAATGTTGATGGCAACTTTCATGTTAATGATGATGGCAACTTTCATGTTAATGATGATGGCAACTTTCATGTTAATGATGATGGCAACTTTCATGTTAATGCTGATGGCAACTTTCATGTTAATGATGATGGCAACTTTCATGTTAATGCTGACGGCAACTTCTTTCATGTTAATGATGGCAACTTCTTTCATGTTTAATGACGGCAATTTCTTTCATGTTAATGTTGATGGCAACTTATTTCATGTTAATAACAGCGAATAACCACAGGCTTTTGGTGTTTGGTAAAACAATGTATACTCAACTGGACTCATTTTAAGAGTATCAAACATAATGACCGAGTGCACAGCAGATAACCCGTGAAGGAACGAACTTGAGGGACTGACCACCTCCTACCATGACTGAGGTACTGACCACCTCCTACCATGACTGAGGTACTGACCACCTCCTACCATGACTGAGGTACTGACCACCTCCTACCATGACTTTAGGTACTGACCACCTCCTACCATGACTGAGAGACTGACCACCACCTACCATGACTGAGGTACTGACCACCTCCTACCATGACTGAGGTACTGACCACCTCCTACCATGACTGAGGTACTGACCACCTCCTACCATGACTGAGGTACTGACCACCTCCTACCATGACTGAGGTACTGACCACCTCCTACCATGACTGAGGTACTGACCACCTCCTACCATGACTGAGAGACTGACCACCTCCTACCATGACTGAGAGACTGACCATCTACCATGACTGAGGTACTGACCATCTCCTACCATGACTGAGGTACTGACCACCTCCTACCATGACTGAGGTACTGACCACCTACCATGACTGAGGTACTGACCACCTCCTACCATGACTGAGGTACTGACCACCTCCTACCATGACTGAGGTACTGACCACCTACCATGACTGAGGTACTGACCACCTCCTACCATGACTGAGGTACTGACCACCTACCATGACTGAGGTACTGACCACCTACCATGAGTGAGAGACTGACCACCTCCTACCATGACTGAGGTACTGACCACCTCCTACCATGACTGAGAGACTGACCACCTACCATGACTGAGGTACTAACCACCTACCATGAGTGAGAGACTGACCACCTCCTACCATGACTGAGGTACTGACCACCTCCTACCATGACTGAGGTACTGACCACCTCCTACCATGAATGAGAGACTGACCACCTCCTACCATGACTGAGGTACTGACCACCTCCTACCATGACTGAGAGACTGACCACCTCCTACCATGACTGAGGTACTGACCACCTCCTACCATGACTGAGAGACTGACCACTTCCTACCATGACTGAGGTACTGACCACCTCCTACCATGACTGAGAGACTGACCACCTCCTACCATGACTGAGGTACTGACCACCTCCTACCATGACTGAGGTACTGACCACCTCCTACCATGACTGAGGTACTGACCACCTCCTACCATGACTGAGGGACTGACCACCTCCTACCATGACTGAGAGACTGACCACCTCCTACCATGACTGAGGTACTGACCACCTACCATGACTGAGGTACTGACCACCTACCATGACAGAGGTACTGACCACCTACCATGACTGAGGGACTGACCACCTACCATGACAGAGGTACTGACCACCTCCTACCATGACTGAGGTACTGACCACCTCCTACCATGACTGAGGTACTGACCACCTCCTACCATGACTGAGGTACTGACCACCTCCTACCATGACTGAGGTACTGACCACCTACCATGACTGAGGTACTGACCACCTCCTACCATGAGTGAGAGACTGACCACCTCCTACCATGACTGAGGTACTGACCACCTCCTACCATGACTGAGGTACTGACCACCTCCTACCATGACTGAGAGACTGACCACCTCCTACCATGACTGAGGTACTGACCACCTCCTACCATGACTGAGAGACTGACCACCTCCTACCATGACTGAGGTACTGACCACCTCCTACCATGACTGAGAGACTGACCACTTCCTACCATGACTGAGGTACTGACCACCTCCTACCATGACTGAGAGACTGACCACCTACCATGACTGAGGTACTGACCACCTACCATGACTGAGGTACTGACCACCTCCTACCATGACTGAGGGAATGACCACCTCCTACCATGACTGAGGTACTGACCACCTCCTACCATGACTGAGAGACTGACCACCTACCATGACTGAGGTACTGACCACCTCCTACCATGACTGAGGTACTGACCACCTACCATGACTGAGGGACTGACCACCTACCATGACAGAGGTACTGACCACCTCCTACCATGACTGAGGTACTGACCACCTCCTACCATGACTGAGGTACTGACCACCTCCTACCATGACTGAGGTACTGACCACCTCCTACTATGACTGAGAGACTGACCACCTCCTACCATGACTGAGGTACTGACCACCTCCTACCATGACTGAGGTACTGACCACCTCCTACTATGACTGAGAGACTGACCACCTCCTACCATGACTGAGGTACTGACCACCTCCTACCATGACTGAGGGACTGACCACCTACCATGACAGAGGTACTGACCACCTACCATGACTGAGGTACTGACCACCTACCATGACTGAGGGACTGACCACCTACCATGACAGAGGTACTGACCACCTACCATGACTGAGGTACTGACCACCTACCATGACTGAGGTGCTGACCACCTCCTACCATGACTGAGGTACTGACAACCTCCTACCATGACTGAGGTACTGACCACCTCCTACCATGACTGAGGTACTGACCACCTACCATGACTGAGGTACTGACCACCTACCATGACTGAGGTACTGACCACCTCCTACCATGACTGAGGTACTGACCACCTCCTACCATGACTGAAGTACTGACCACCTACAATGACTGAGGTACTGACCACCTACCATGGCAGAGGTACTGACCACCTACCATGACTGAGGTACTGACCACCTCCTACCATGACTGAGGTACTGACCACCTCCTACCATGACTGAGGGACTGACCACCTACCATGACAGAGGTACTGACCACCTACCATGACAGAGGTACTGACCACCTACCATGACTGAGGGACTGACCACCTCCTACCATGACTGAGGTACTGACCACCTCCTACCATGACTGAGGGACTGACCACCTCCTACCATGACTGAGAGACTGACCACCTACCATGACTGAGGGACTGACCACCTACCATGACTGAGGTACTGACCACCTACCATGACTGAGAGACTGACCACCTCCTACCATGACTGAGGGACTGACCACCTACCATGACTGAGGTACTGACCACCTACCATGACTGAGGGACTGACCACCTACCATGACTGAGGTACTGACCACCTACCATGACAGAGGTACTGACCACCTCCTACCATGACTGAGGTACTGACCACCTCCTACCATGACTGAGGTACTGACCACCTACCATGACTGAGGTACTGACCACCTACCATGACTGAGGGACTGACCACCTACCATGACAGAGGTACTGACCACCTACCATGACTGAGGTACTGACCACCTACCATGACTGAGGGACTGACCACCTACCATGACTGAGGGACTGACCACCTACCATGACTGAGGGACACACCTACAACAGAGCCTGACCACCTACCATGACGAGGTACTGACCACCTACCATGACTGAGGACTGACCACCTCAAGCTACAATTTGTACTGTCAGTGTTACTGACTCTGTAGTCGACTAAAAAGCTTTGTGCAGGCAAATACTTTCACTAAAGATAACAAGTGTTATCGTTTACTTGTTCATCCTATGATCTTCTTTCATGCCAATGTTTACTGTCTTGTTCATCCTATGATCTTCTTTCATGACCCAAGTGTTTCACGTGTGTCTTGTTCATCCTATGATCTTCTTTCATGACCCAAGTGTTTCACGTGTGTCTTGTTCATCCTATGATCTTTCATGACCAGTGTGTTGTACATTTTACACAACATTTCATATTTCTGTAATATTTCCTTTCCAGTTTAGGAAGTCTGGTTTGAGACCGGGGCACGGGAGGTCTGGTCTGAGATCGGGGCGCGGGAGGTCTGGTCTGAGACCGGGGCGCGGGAGGTCTGGTTTGAGATCGGGGCGCGGGAGGTCTGGTTTGAGACCGGGGCGCGGGAGGTCTGGTTTGAGACCGGGGCACGGGAGGTCTGGTCTGAGATCGGGGCGCGGGAGGTCTGGTTTGAGACCGGGGCGCGGGAGGTCTGGTTTGAGACCGGGGCACGGGAGGTCTGGTCTGAGATCGGGGCGCGGGAGGTCTGGTTTGAGATCGGGGCGCGGGAGGTCTGGTTTGAGACCGGGGCACGGGAGGTCTGGTCTGAGATCGGGGCGCGGGAGGTCTGGTCTGAGACCGGGGCGCGGGAGGTCTGGTCTGAGACCGGGGCGCGGGAGGTCTGGTTTGAGACCGGGGCGCGGAAGGTCTGGTCTGAGACCGGGGCGCGGGGCGATGATCTTGAAAGCTTGAACAGATATAGCACCAAATTTAGGTACACAGTGTGCTAAATTGATAGGGGATGGTACCCAAATTGATGGGGGATGGTACCCAGATTGATGGGGGATGGTACCCAAATTGATGTGGGATGGTACCCAAATTGATGGGGATGGAACTCAAATTGATGGGGATGGTATCCAAATTGATTTGGGATGGTACCCAAATTAATGGGGATGGAACCCAAATTGATGGGGGATGGTACCCAAATTGATGGGGGATGGTACCCAAATTGATGGGGATGGAACCCAAATTGATGGGGATGGTATCCAAATTGATGGGGGATGGTACCCAAATTGACAGGGGATGGTACGCAAACTGATGGGGGATGGATTCTTAGGTTATCTTGTGACTAAGACCTGTGTGAAGGGTTCTTGGGAGTTTGGGAGTAGAACTTCAGGACCTGATAAATGTGTAATCAAGACTTGGTAAAGCTCTACACAGAGCAGAACAGTGTCACAACAAGCGCTTGTTTTACATATATGTCTTCCGCTCCACCTGGAGTGTCCTTCCCTCCTCACTTTCCATTCCTCCAGAAGTCTCTCACGAGAGTCGAGACTCCCTGCAGTAGTCTCGAGCAACACGGAGAACACAGAGAGATACTTGGGGTAAGTCTCTCACTGTGTCTCGCCACTCTGAGAACCAGTACCGTCCATGTATCATGGACTCTGGAAAGGTTAGAGGTCTGTCTCCTCGAACTCCACAGCAGACACACTCGCCTCCCGTCAAGGCTGCCTGTCTGCCTGGCTGCGTGTCTGCCTGGCTGCGTGTCTGCCTGGCTGCCTGGCTGCCTGGATGGGTCACCACACCCTCGATACTCTTGTATTGCTCCATACCAAAATAGGCATATAGCGTGTCCACTCGGAATTATGCTTCGACACTTTTGTAGTTATCTATTTCAATATAATATTCAGAGAAAAACTCATGCACGCCCTAATTGTGCTACGTGTTACCCCCGTACGAGAACTGTAAGTGCAGATAATAGTTGGTGGAGAGCGAGGAGGGGGCGGGAGAGCGAGGAGGGGGCGGGAGAGCGAGGAGGGGGCGGGAGGGTTACTACACTGTTTTAGGAGTATGGAACGAAAATCGATTAAATGTTTTTTATACTCGGGCGGAATTGCTGATATTTTCTTTCTGGCTCATAAACAGGTAAGGTGGCAGTATTACACTATATCCAGTATACACTACATCCACTATAAACTACATCCAGTATACATTACATCCAGTATACATTACATCCAGTATACATTACATCCAGTATACATTACATCCAGTATACACTACATCCAGTATACACTACATCCAGTATACATTACATCCAGTATACATCCAGCATACACTGCATAATATGCTATTGTGTATTATGTATTGAGTATGTATATACGTTCTTCTCTGAGCTTTCTAAATTTTTTGATAGTTGTTCGTGTATTGTTTTATTTACCTGGGAGGTGGGTTAGAGTCCTTCCTCCGTAAGCAATGCGTATTGGGGAGTGAACATGTCGGCAGATGGGTCAGTGGAAGGTGAGGTGAACTATATATACAAGAGAGCTAAAAGGTGGGTTGAACCATCTGTGGCAGGGAGGTTTATTTAGGTTGAAAGGGGAATCTGCCAGAGTATATTGATACTAACACTTTTATGTGGGTGTTAAGCATGGGCTTTAAACGTTGCAGCGGGGAGGAACATAAAGGCAGTGAAGCTGTCATGTTTGAAAGGAGCGTGTGGTGTAAATATTGTGCAGAGAGTTCAGAGCTTAGAAAATAGAAGATTGGAGTTAACAGTGGTATAATTGAGAGGGTGAAGGAGGTGTTCTTGAGGTGGTTAAGATGGTCATCTCGGGGGATGGGGGGCGGAAGAGGTGAGTGCTAGGGAGGCTTGAACAACCAGCAGACTTTTGTGAGCTTGTTAGGTCGGAGTGAGTGGAGACAAATGCTTTTAATGGCTTGACATGTTGTTGGAGTGTGAGCAAGGTAGCTTTTATTAAGGCTTAAGGGAAACTGGATAGCCGGACTTGAGTCCTGGAGGTGGGAAGGTACAGTGCCAGCACTGAAGTAAAGGTGGGGATGTTGTCACAGCTTAGAGTCATTTGAAGTGTGACGTCTGTCAACTTCTGGCACCACAGCTATTGAACGAATGATGGTGAACGTGATTCGCTCTTCAGTCACGCTTCCTTGATGGGAGACGGCTAATGTGATGATAATAATAATTATAATAATAATAAGACGATATGCATACAGTAAGGTTTCAAGGCTGTACAAGTAAGGCGCTTTCGCAAAAAAACAGTTTTTCTACGCGTGATTCTAACTGCACTTGGAGGGAAAAAACACAACCTAACTCCTGCAATTTATTATGCAGTTCTGATTTTGAAGAAGCCAAAAGCGGAGGCCAGGGAAGCAGCAACAACAGAAGCAGCAGCAACAACACAGCACCCGGCAGCAGCAGCAGCCAGCAGCAACACAGCAGTAGCAGCAGCAACAACACAGCAGTAGCAGCAGCAACAACACAGCAGCAGCAGCAGCAACACAGCAGCAGCAGCCAGTAGCAATAACAGCAGTATCAACAGCAACACAGCAGCGGCAGCCAGCAGCAGCAGCAGCAGCCAACAGCAGCAGCCAGCAACACAGCAGCAGCAACCAGCAGCAATACAGCAGCAGCAGCCAGCAGCAGCCAGCAGCAACACAGCAGTAGCAGCAGCAACAACACATCAGCAGTATCAGCAGCAACACAGCAGCGGCAGCCAGCAGCAGCAGCAGCCAACAGCAGCAGCCAGCAACACAGCAGAAGCAGCAGCTTTTGTTTCTTGCTAGGGAGTACCACAGCAGCAGCAGCAGCTATGTTTCTTGACTGTTGAAGTAGCACAGCAACAACAGCTGTGTTTCTTGACTGTTGAAGTAGCACAGCAGCAGCAGCTATGTTTCTTGACTGTTGAAGTAGCACAGCAGCAACAGCTGTGTTTCTTGACTGTTGAAGTAGCACAGCAGCAACAGCTGTGTTTCTTGACTGTTGAAGTAGCACAGCAGCAACAACTGTGTTTCTTGACTGTTGAAGTAGCACAGCAGCAACAGCTGTGTTTCTTGACTGTTGAAGTAGCACAGCAGCAGCAGCTGTGTTTCTTGACTGTTGAAGTAGCACAGCAGCAGCAGCTGTGTTTCTTGACTGTTGAAGTAGCACAGCAGTAACAGCTGTGTTTCTTGACTGTTGAAGTAGCACAGCAGCAACACTGTGTTTCTTGACTGTTGAAGTAGCACAGCAGCAACAGCTGTGTTTCTTGACTGTTGAAGTAGCACAGCAGCAGCAGCTGTGTTTCTTGACTGTTGAAGTAGCACAGCAGTAACAGCTGTGTTTCTTGACTGTTGAAGTAGCACAGCAGCAACAGCTGTGTTTCTTGACTGTTGAAGTAGCACAGCAGCAACAGCTGGGTTTCTTGACTGTTGAAGTAGCACAGCAGCAACAGCTGTGTTTCTTGACTGTTGAAGTAGCACAGCAGCAACAGCTGGGTTTCTTGACTGTTGAAGTAGCACAGCAGCAACAGCTGTGTTTCTTGACTGTTGAAGTAGCACAGCAGCAACAGCTGTGTTTCTTGACTGTTGAAGTAGCACAGCAGCAGCAGCTGTGTTTCTTTACTGTTGAAGTAGCACAGCAGCAGCAGCTATGTTTCTTGACTGTTGAAGTAGCACAGCAGCAACAGCTGTGTTTCTTGACTGTTGAAGTAGCACAGCAGCAGCAGCTATGTTTCTTGACTGTTGAAGTAGCACAGCAGCAGCAACAGCTGTGTTTCTTGACTGTTGAAGTAGCACAGCAGCAGCAGCAACAGCTGTGTTTCTTGACTGTTGAAGTAGCACAGCAGCAGCAGCTATGTTTCTTGACTGTTGAAGTAGCACAGCAGCAACAGCTATGTTTCTTGACTGTTGAAGTAGCACAGCAGCAGCAGCTGTGTTTCTTGACTGTTGAAGTAGCACAACAGCTGTGTTTCTTGACTGTTGAAGTAGCACAGCAGCAACAGCTGTGTTTCTTGACTGTTGAAGTAGCACAGCAGCAACAGCTGTGTTTCTTGACTGTTGAAGTAGCACAGCAGCAACAGCTATGTTTCTTGACTGTTGAAGTAGCACAGCAGCAACAGCTGTGTTTCTTGACTGTTGAAGTAGCACAGCAGCAACAGCTGTGTTTCTTGACTGTTGAAGTAGCACAGCAGCAACAGCTGTGTTTCTTGACTGTTGAAGTAGCACAGCAGCAACAGCTATGTTTCTTGACTGTTGAAGTAGCACAGCAGCAGCAGCTATGTTTCTTGACTGTTGAAGTAGCACAGCAGCAACAGCTGTGTTTGACTGTTGAAGTAGCACAGCAGCAACAGCTGTGTTTCTTGACTGTTGAAGTAGCACAGCAGCAACAACTGTGTTTCTTGACTGTTGAAGTAGCACAGCAGTAACAGCTGTGTTTCTTGACTGTTGAAGTAGCACAGCAGCAACAGCTGTGTTTCTTGACTGTTGAAGTAGCACAGCAGCAACAGCTGTGTTTCTTGACTGTTGAAGTAGCACAGCAGCAACAGCTGTGTTTCTTGACTGTTGAAGTAGCACAGCAGCAACAGCTGTGTTTCTTGACTGTTGAAGTAGCACAGCAGCAACAGCTGTGTTTCTTGACTGTTGAAGTAGCACAGCAGCAACAGCTCGTGTTTCTTGACTGTTGAAGTAGCACAGCAGCAACAGCTCGTGTTTCTTGACTGTTGAAGTAGCACAGCAGCAACAGCTGTGTTTCTTGACTGTTGAAGTAGCACAGCAGCAACAGCTATGTTTCTTGACTGTTGAAGTAGCACAGCAGCAACAGCTGTGTTTCTTGACTGTTGAAGTAGCACAGCAGCAACAGCTATGTTTCTTGACTGTTGAAGTAGCACAGCAGCAGCAGCTATGTTTCTTGACTGTTGAAGTAGCACAGCAGCAACAGCTGCGTTTCTTGACTGTTGAAGTAGCACAGCAGCAACAGCTCGTGTTTCTTGACTGTTGAAGTAGCACAGCAGCAACAGCTCGTGTTTCTTGACTGTTGAAGTAGCACAGCAGCAACAGCTGTGTTTCTTGACTGTTGAAGTAGCACAGCAGCAACAGCTCGTGTTTCTTGACTGTTGAAGTAGCACAGCAGCAACAGCTCGTGTTTCTGGCCAGAGATTTCAACGGTATACAAGGAAGTTATCCGTTATTACCCGCGAGATAATACAAGTATATCTCCTCGGCGTACTCTCTCTCTCTCTCTCTCTCTCTCTCTCTCTCTCTCTCTCTCTCTCTCTCCCATAGCAAAAAAAAATGAGCACAAAACTCGGAAAACATTATTGAGAGTGTACAGTGTCTCAGACTCCATCTTAATTGTCTCCATGTGGACTAGAAAGTCTTCTGTCTTTCATTACACAAACACACAAACATACATACATATATATATATATATATATATATATATATATATATATATATATATATATATATATAATTCTGAGGGTATCACTTCCCACCCTGCATGACGCCCTTACCATGGACACCAGCGACAGGTCAACAAAAACTGGGCCTCAATTTGCTTCCTCGTCCTCGAGCGACTGTCTCAAGAGTTACAAGCCATTACTGTCACTGCTTCCAGGATTGTGAGTGTGAGTGTGAGTGTGTGTGTGTGTGAGTGTGGTGAGGGCGTCATACAGGGTGGGAAGTGAACCTCTTGAATCCTCGACAGAGTTAAGAATGAGATAATGTAAAGAGGTAAGAAGATACGAAGAGTTTTGTCTACAGGTGGTCTGATTGTGGTGACTTAATTGTGGTGGTCTGATTGTGGTGATTTAATTGTGGTGGTCTGATTGTGACTTGATTATGGTGGTCTGATTGTGACTTGATTATGGTGGTCTCATTGTGGTGACTTGATTATGGTGGTCTCATTGTGGTGACTTGATTGTGGTGGTCTGATTGTGGTGACTTGATTGTGGTGGTCTGATTGTGACTTGATTATGGTGGTCTGATTGTGGTGACTTGATTGTGGTGGTCTGATTGTGACTTGATTATGGTGGTCTGATTGTGGGTGTCTGATTGTGACTATTATGGTGGTCTGATTGTGGTGACTTGATTGTGGTGGTCTGATTGTGTTGACTTGATTGTGGTCTGATTGTGGTGACTTGATTGTGGTGACTTGATTGTGGGGACTTGATTGTGGTGGTCTGATTGTGGTGACTTGATTGTGGTGGTCTGATTGTGGTGACTTGATTGTGGTGGTATGATTGTGGTGACTTGATTGTGGTGGTCTGATTGTGGTGGTCTGATTGTGGTGGTCTGATTGTGGTGGTCTGATTGTGGTGGTCTGATTGGTTATAAGAGTAATATAATGCATAATTGATATCACTTCCTTCTCACTTCCTTCTGTCATTATCTTGTGCATATCATATATATATAATGTCGTGCCGAATAGATAAAACTGGTCAATTAGCAAGAACTTGTTTAAAATTAAGTCCTTTCTTAAAAAAAATCTTATACATTTAAAGATATTTTTTTCATTTATGTTAATATAAAAATTAATGATTTTGTACCAAAAGAATCTTAGGAAACTTACCTAACCATATTATAACAAATGCAATTTAATTTAGCCTAATCCAACTAAATATATATTATATAAGTTTACAATAATTAATAATCAAACACAATGAAATATATTTTTTTCGTTAGATTCAGAATGATTTTTGCGAAATTATTGCATACACAAATTTTCGCTTGCCCTATTCGGCAAGAATATCTACTGTGATAATGTGAGAAATCACGAAAGCGCTTTGAATTCTATTATTTTTTCATTGTGGTTATTCTGCATATAATATAAAATATATATATATATATATATATATATATATATATATATATATATATATATATATATATATATATATATATATATATATTATATACTTATTACAGTATAATAAATTGCAACTCTTTATTGTCAGTATAAATCTCAGAGGAGAAGATTATCACCTTTATTATATTTAATAAACCAAGTTAATTTAGGTAATATTATTGTAAGTTAGGGTTTATAACGTTAGTTATTAGGTGTTATATTGAGGCAGATGGTAACTGGGTGTGCCCCGCCCACAACCTTATAAATTATCTCTCACCTTTTCACACGCCCACCACCCACCATTTTATTACCACCCTCTCATCCCCCGCCATGTTTCCCCACCCACCACCAGGAACACAACATATAAGAGCCTACGTTTAAGGTCTATTTCTTTACAGTAGCTGCAACTACTTCCAGGAACTCCTGTGTGTTCCGTGGGGCGTGTCCGTGTACATGTGTGTTTACTGCTATGTACACCGTCAGTAGTACTGACGTCATTCACCATATATAGCCGCCAGTAGCACTAACATTACTCATATGTAGCCGCCAGTAGCACTGGCATCACTCATATGTAGCCGCCAGTAGCACTAACATCACTCATATGTAGCCGCCAGTAGCACTAACATCACTCACATGTAGCCGCCAGTAGCACTAACATCACTCATATGTAGCCGCCAGTAGCACTAACATCACTCATATGTAGCCGCCAGTAGCACTAACATCACTCATATGTAGCCGCCAGTAGCACTGACATCACTCATATGTAGCCGCCAGTAGCACTAACATCACTCATATGTAGCCGCCAGTAGCACTAACATCACTCATATGTAGCCGCCAGTAGCACTGACATCACTCATATGTAGCCGCCAGTAGCACTAACATCACTCATATGTAGCCGCCAGTAGCACTAACATCACTCATATGTAGCCTCCAGTAGCACTAACATCACTCATCATGACTCACGAAATCGTAATAACACGATTGCAAACAAACCATACCACGGGTGGGGTTCGAACCCGCGGTCAGAGAGTCTCAAAACTCTAGACCGTCGCGTAAGCCACTAGGCCAGCTAGCTTCAATAAGATTCATCCAACTAGGTATATTTCTACACCATAGGAAGGTGGCTTACGCAACGGTCTAGAGTTTTGAGACTCTCTGACCGCGGGTTCGAACCCCACCCGTGGTATGGTTTGTTTGCAATCGTGTTATTACGATTTCGTGAGTCATGTGGACGGCTTTGAGGGTGACTTGAGCTAGAGTTCGTCACTGCCATGCTAGCGGGAGATTCGTCTGTAAAAACTTGCATTTGTGGACACAGTGGTGCCTATGCTAACCTTCCTATGGTGTAGAAATATACCTAGTTGAATGAATCTTATTGAAGCTAGCTGGCCCAGTGGCTTACACGACGGTCTAGAGTTTTGAGACTCTCTGACCGCGGGTTCGAACCCCACCCGTGGTATGGTTTGATCACTCATCATAACAGTCTCTGAAAAAAATGTGGTGAGATGCCAAATTAAAAATTTTATATAAACAAAAAATCCTGACCTACACAGTCAAGTCAACATGGATTCAGAGCAGGAAGATGTTGCCTCTCACAACACTGGATCATTATGAATGAGTTGCGGAGGCTTTGCAAGAAAACCCAACCGCAGATTGCAGTCCTCACTGACTTTACCGAAACATCTGACAACTGCGATCATCGGGGTGATAGCTCCTGAAATAAGGCCCACTGGTTATAACAGAAAGGTAGGAAAATGATTATTGAATTTTCTAGCGACCAGGACGCAGAGAGCAATGTTAAACAAAACAAGGTAAGTAAAAAGTCCAGTATCCTATGACACGGTACTGATTCCCTATAGCAGACATAAATAAATATGCTATCCACAACGTCGTGTCATCTTTTACGGACGATAACAAAAGAAGCATGGCAGTCGCCTCAGTAGAAGACATCGAAAAAAATTGAAATCAGATATCAACAAAGCGGATAGTGGAATATAATATGTTCGGTGGTAATAAATTTGAATTTCTGAGAAATGGAAAGAATACAGAGCACAAAGGGAGCAGAAGATCTGAAAAACATAAGAATAACCTCGTGGAACAAAAGAAGAACATGAATGACTTGGATGCAATAATTTCGGTTTATCTGTTATTTAGGTTTTAGAAAGCACAAAAAGACAAATGCCGCAGAGGCCAGATAACAACAGGGTGGACAATGAGAACTTTTAAAACATAAATAATGCCAAGGGTGGCACTATTCAGATTATGTGAGCTTTCTCGTTTACAATACTGTTGTGAGCTTAGAGCCTCGTTCAAGGAAAGAGAGATATCAAAGCTGGAACAGGCTACAAAGATCGTTTACTGTCCGAAAAGTACTAATAATGCATTTAAACTACTGGGAACGCCTGAAGATACTTGACACGTACTGTCTGGAGCATGAGGATTAACTTTCGCTCTCCAGGACCGAAGAAGCCCCTGGTGGGCGAAACGTATCCTCAGTAAATGTATTGATAATTGCGTAGGTGTCTTTCTCACAGACTTATTTATGTTAATCACCAAGTTTGACAGATATATTAATATAGACTTCCATGTATATATTATTTAATTTTGTATCACAACTTAGTAACATAAATTGATAAAGTTTACACAAGAAAATGTTCTTGATCCCACCTAACCTTTTAGAGACAAACTAAATTTATTGAGTCATATATATAAAACCTAAAGAAAGAATTTATTTGGTGATGATCAGAATTATAGTAAATATTGATGCAAGTCCGACTTGTTTGGTCAAATAGATCTTTCTCTACATGACAAGTCAGCAAATTCAGTTTAAAAAATACACACCATATATGTTACCAGCACACCTGTGTTACCTGTGCCTATGTAAATATGATGTATTCGATACGTTCACACACACATTATACTATATATATATATATATATATATATATATATATATATATATATATATATATATATATATATATATCTTGAGGCGGATCTGGTCCTGAAGCAATGTAGTGGGTCGCCTGGGGTAAAAACACACACACACACACACACACACACACACACACACACACATGCAGGGAAATTCATTTGTGTGTTGATGTATCTGACTTAGAGTACAGGGATTTTCCCCTACCTCCTACACTTCCTTGTCAGTTCTTCCCCACCCTCCCCTTCGTCCTCCTATCCCTCCCTTCCTCCTTCCTACTCCACTTATTTTTTTCTCGAATTCCTCCTTCACTTATTTTTTTCTAATTCGTCCTATTTTATTTCCTTTTTTTTTAATATTGCAGTTTATTTTTTTTTATTTTCCTTCCATTTCTTCGTTTTACATTTCTTCGTATTTTTTCCTCACCATTTCACTTCCATTTCTTGCTTTTTCTTCATCTTTTACTATTCCTTTTTTGTTTTTTATTGTTCCTCTTTTATTTCTCATTATTCCGCCTCAATTTCTTGCTGTTTCACTTTCATTTCTCACTATTCCACGCCCATTTCTCACTATTCCACGCCCATTTCTCACTATTCCACGCCCATTTCTCACTATATCACCTCTATTTCGCACTATTCTACGTCCATTTCTAACTATTCCATACCCATTTCTCACTATTCCACGCCCATTTCTCACTATTCCACGCCCATTTCTCACTATATCACCTCTATTTCGCACTATTCTACGTCCATTTCTAACTATTCCATACCCATTTCTCACTATTCCATGTCCACTTCTCCCTATTCCATACCCATTTTTCACTATCCCACGCCCATTTCTCACTATTCCACGTCCATTTCTCACTTCCACGTCCATTTCTCACTATCCTACGCCCATTTCTCACTATTCCACGTCCATTTCTCACTTCCACGTCCATTTATCACTATCCCACGCCCATTTCTCACTATCCTACGACCATTTCTCACTATCCCACGCCCATTTCTCACTATTCCACGTCCATTTCTCACTATCCCACGTCCATTTCTCACTATTCTACGTCCATTTCTCACTATCCCACGTCCATTTCTCACTATTCCACGTCAATTTCTCACTATTCCACGTCCATTTCTCACTATCCCACGCCCATTTCTCACTATTCCACGTCCATTTCTCACTATCCCACGCCCATTTTTCACTATCCTACGCCCATTTCTCACTATCCCACGCCCATTTCTCACTATTCCACGTCCATTTCTCACTATCCCACGTCCATTTCTCACTATTCCACGTCCATTTCTCACTATTCCACGTCCATTTCTCACTATTCCACGTCCATTTCTCACTATTTCACGTCCATTTCTCACTATCCCACGTCCATTTCTCACTATTCCACGTCCATTTCTCACTATTCCACGTCCATTTCTCACTATCCCACGCCCATTTCTCACTATTCCACGTCCATTTCTCACTATTCCACGTCCATTTCTCACTATCCTACGCCCATGTCTCACTATCCCACGTCCATTTCTCACTATTCCACGTCCATTTCTCACTATCCCACGTCCATTTCTCACTATTCCACGTCCATTTCTCACTATTCCACGTCCATTTCTCACTATCCCACGCCCATTTCTCACTATTCCACGTCCATTTCTCACTATTCCACGTCCATTTCTCACTATTCCACGTCCATTTCTCACTATTCCACGTCCATTTCTCACTATTCCACGTCCATTTCTCACTATTCCACGTCCATTTCTCACTATCCCACGTCCATTTCTCACTATTCCACGTCCATTTCTCACTATTCCACGTCCATTTCTCACTATCCCACGTCCATTTCTCACTATTCCACGTCCATTTCTCACTATTCCACGTCCATTTCTCACTATCCCACGCCCATTTCTCACTATTCCACGTCCATTTCTCACTGTCCCACGCCCATTTCTCACTATCCTACGCCCATTTCTGACTATCCCACGCCCATTTCTCACTATTCCACGTCCATTTCTCACTATTCCACGTCCATTTCTCACTATTCCACGTCCATTTCTCACTATTCCACGTCCATTTCTCACTATCCCACGTCCATTTCTCACTATTCCACGTCCATTTCTCACTATTCCACGTCCATTTCTCACTATTCCACGTCCATTTCTCACTCCCACGTCCATTTCTCACTATTCCACGTCCATTTCTCACTATTCCACGTCCATTTCTCACTATTCCACGTCCATTTCTCACTATCCCACGTCCATTTCTCACTATTCCACGTCCATTTCTCACTATTCCACGTCCATTTCTCACTATCCCACGCCCATTTCTCACTATCCCACGCCCATTTCTCACTATCCTACGCCCATTTCTCACTATCCCACGCCCATTTCTCACTATTCCACGTCCATTTCTCATTATTCCACGTCCATTTCTCACTATTCCACGTCCATTTCTCACTATTCCACGTCCATTTCTCACTATCCCACGTCCATTTCTCACTATTCCACGTCCATTTCTCACTATTCCACGTCCATTTCTCACTATTCCACGTCCATTTCTCACTATTCCACGTCCATTTCTCACTATTCCACGTCCATTTCTCACTATTCCACGTCAATTTCTCACTATCCCACGTCCATTTCTCACTATTCCACGTCCATTTCTCACTATCCCACGTCCATTTCTCACTATCCCACGTCCATTTCTCACTATTCCACGTCCATTTCTCACTATCCCACGTCCATTTCTCACTATTCCACGTCCATTTCTCACTATTACACGTCCATTTCTCACTATTCCACGTCCATTTCTCACTATCCCACGTCCATTTCTCACTATCCCACGTCCATTTCTCACTATCCTACGTCCATTTCTCACTATCCCACGTCCATTTCTCACTATCCCACGTCCATTTCTCACTATCCCACGTCCATTTCTCACTATTCCACGTCCATTTCTCACTATCCCACGTCCATTTCTCACTATCCCACTCGCCTTCCTTCCCAAGAACTTGTTTCTCCATACAGTAATAATATACCAAGCTTGAGGAGACTTTGTTGTCACAGAGTCCTTGGTGTATATTCTTGAATGTATCTGTTTTGATCACAAGTATACATACGAGAGGTGTATATCTCTATAAATATGCACTGAGAGTTTCCTTAATTCCTACTGTATTGATTCAAGTATATTCCTGTCTGGTGATGAACAGCTTGCGCGATGCCCTAATGATCCTAGTATAGACTTTGAAGCCTATTGTGAGTCAGCTAAACTCTTTTGATGTATATTCACCTAAAGCAGCAATGCATATACACTTTGAAAGGTGTATATTTCAGAATGTAAACACTTAAAAAAAAAAAAACATACCACGGGTGGGGTTAGAACCCGCGGTCAGAGTGTCTCATTACGTGTCATTACGATTTCGTGAGTCATGTAAACATTTAGAGCTGACTCTGTATGCATAAGCAGTGCTCCATTATTATTTTCTTGAATTGCACTGTGATAAGTCAGTTTTGAAACTGTGGCTAAACTTACAAGTACAGAGTGCATCGCCTTAGTTCTGTAATGACATTTTTTTATTGGCAGATTAATTCCTTTACAATTTGTTAGGCTTGGTTTAGTAAGGAGCCTCGGGGGCGATGGCCTCCCCCACCCCGACACTGTCAACAGCAGGTAGCAGCACGAGCTATCCAGGCACTAGGAGGCACTGACGGGTGTTACCATACAACTGGACAGTAGTAACTGACTGGTGTTACCATACAACTGGACAGTAGTAACTGACTGGTGTTACCATGACTTACGAAATCGTAATGACACGATTGCAAACAAACCATACCACGGGTGGGGTTCGAACCCGCGGTCAGAGATTCTCAAAACTCCAGACCGTCGCGTAAGCCACTGGGCCAGCTAGCTTCAATAAGATTCATCCAACTAGGTATATTTCTACACCATAGGAAGGTTAGCTAGCTGGCTCAGTGGCTTACTCTGACCGCGGGTTCGAACCCCACCCGTGGTATGGTTTGTTTGCAATTGCGTCATTACGATTTCGTGAGTCATGTTGACGGCTTTGAAGGGGACTTGAGCTAGAGTTCGTCACGGCCATGCTAGCGGGAGAGTCGTCTGTAAAAACTTGCATTTGTGGACACAGTGGTGCCTATGCTAACCTTCCTATGGTGTAGAAATATACCTAGTTGGATGAATCTTACTGAAGCTAGCTGGCCCAGTGGCTTACGCGACGGTCTGGAGTTTTGAGACTCTCTGACCGCGGGTTCGAACCCCACCTGTGGTATGGACAGTAGTTAATGACTGGTGTTAACGTGCAACTGGACAGTAGTAACTGCCTGGTGTTAACATACAACTGGACAGTAGTAACTGACTGGTGTTAACATACAACTGGACAGTAGTAACTGACTGGTGTTAACATACAACTGGACAGTAGTAACTGACTGGCGTAGCATACAACTGGACAGTAGTAACTGCCTTGCGTAGCTGGACACTCCACCTTCGCATACAGTGATTTGGGACTAACTGTTGACTGTCCTCTCTGCTAGGGTAGGGAAGGGTGTTTGTGTGACCAGTCCCACCCTGGGAAGCCGATGTTGAGGGCATCCCCTTTCTTCTCCCTCTCCCCTCTCTCTCCCTGGAGAGAGAAATACGGGGAAATAACGTGGACTACAGACAAAATATAAAATTTATGGATATTCTGGGTTACCTTGAGATCCCCGCCCACCCCGCCCACCTTCACCCATGTGTCGATATACATGTGCAGGTCGAACAGGAAGGCGGATGAGAGAGAGAGAGATACCTTTGATATACCTTTGATGACTTCCGAGAGCTTTTCTGCTCCCAGAGCCCGGCTTTGGGTCAGGCTCTTCTGGTGCTTACCTGGTCATTCTACACTTGTCCCGGCAGTGTTTCTGATACCTTCTCTGGTAAGATATTGAATAGTATGGGTCAAGCAAGCAAGCATAACCGTATGTGTGATATATAAAAATGACCCCCACTTACCATTGTAGAAATAACACGAGTGTTTTGGGTCCAACTAGAGACCCTCCTCAGGTGATACCAAACTAGTTGGAATAATGACCACATATACTCAAACAAGTCAGGTGTACAAGAATAAAGGAGCACTACAAGTAAGCATGCTCTGATGCTCATTTTTTTCCTATGCATCTGATATATTTGCATATATTGTTTAGTATCGCCTGAGGGGGTTCCTAGTTGTACCGAAAACACTCGTGTTAGTTGTAGGATTCGAACCTGCGCACTCTGCATAAAAAATTCACAGTACTTTCGCCACACATCCAGACCCCCAGATAAGTATGGGCGTCTAGCCTATGCTTAGGCGGTGTCCTATACCCCGGAGCACCAGGCTTGTTTTAAGTTATTTCATCTCATCCTGATATATGCAACTGAACTTCGAAAGAGATTTTGGAATGCTGAGAAATAATGTAAATAATTTCGCTTGTTTGCGAATTGTTAAGCACGCACGCACGCACGCACGCACGCACGCACGCACGCACGCACGCACACACACACGCACGCACGCACGCACACACGCACGCACACACGCACGCACACACGCACGCACGCACGCACGCACACACACACACACACACACACACACACCAGTGAAGAGGCGGGGCCAGGAGCTTTGACTCGACCCCTGCAACCACAACTAGGTGACAACTAGGTGAGTACACACACACACACACACACAAATATGGTTTTCGTATTCATAATAAAGTACGTTACGAAAATCTTTCAAATTATACCAAGAGGGGTTTGAAAGGTTCATCAGAGTAAATGTGTCAAACAAATGAACATTTAAAAACAAGCTAAGGAATTGTAAATAGAAACTAGATGTTTCGACCTGTCCTTCACCATTACTAGGTCGAGAATGATTTTGCCCAGGATGGAAAGGTCTTCTAGGTGTCCATTTCCAGTGTTTGTTGCCTGTGAATTATTTCAACCACCGTGTTGGTGCTATATTTTTTATTCCTGGAAAAACAAAAAAGACTGCGGTTCATGCATTGTTTTCGTGCCTCAGTCTGCGTGAGAGGACAGGGGACTGAGCGAAGGTAGATCATCTCTGAGAGAAAGGCAGTTATGACGTGCACCAGTGAACGGTACGATCACCAAGAGCTGTTTTCACTAAACGTCACCAGAGAAATGTCCTTTCTCCTGCAACGGCATGTAGCTACGCTAAACTCTTGCATGTTAAACCATTCCCAACTTACGTTCGCTCTCGAGTTTTGGAAAAAAACTAGACACGGAAAACAGGAATTCGGTACTGTCGGTTTAGCGGTTTATTCTTGGAGAGAATGGAGGTCACAGTACCGTGGATGTCTTGGTTAGGTTCCGAGTGGATCGACATCACGTAGGTGGTTCAAAATGCCGATCAACTGGTCATAAACAGTTCACATATAATACACAGTTACACGAGGAAAAACTTTAAAACTTGGTAAACGTAAACGTTTGATAAGGCTGTAATTTCGAACATAAATTTTACTTAGGTGAAGCCTAGTTTCTTCTCTAAATTTTAGTCAGACGAAGCCTAGCATCTCTAAATTTTACCCAGGTGAAGCCTAGTTTTTCTCAAATTTTACTCAAGTAAACCTAGTTTCTTTTCACTGGCTTTGTTAAGCTCCTTGATTTACAGGTTAGACTACAGAAGAACTTATTCATCAAGAAGCAATGCACTCTCAGAAGATCAGAGTTCGCGGTGGCATCTCAAGGAGAAGCATTGTTTGTTGTTCACGGCGTCTTGACGTTCAGCGTCTTGATCACATTATTCAACAGTTTAGTTGTCACGTCGGAGATTGAAGGAGGTGACTTGTAGTTTGAACAAGATGGGGCCAGAGCCTGTAAATGCGACTTCAACAATGGACGTGCTTTATTAAATTCTCTGAGGAGCACGTGTGGTGCAAAAGAATCTCTGCACATCGAGGTGTGCAGATGTGTGGTAAGCAAGAGTCCAGATATCAAGGTCTGGAGGAAGGAAGGGGGATAAAGGGTGGAGAGCAGAAGGTCGAGGAACTAATACAAGAACCGACACATCTTGTATTCACTAGAAACAAGTGTCCTTCTACAACTGTTACACAAGATCAGGTACTAGTGTCCATCTATGAGGTACTAGTTACTGAAGTGTCCATCTAGAAATGTTACACACAAGATAAGTTACTAGTTAGGCCAAAGTATCCATCTAGAACTGTTACACACAAGATGAGGTACCAGTTACTAAGTGTCCATCTATGAGGTACTAGTTACTAACGTGTGCGTCTAGAACTGTTACACACGAGATCAGGTACTGGTTACTAAGCCACACTGGGCAAAAACAAGACACTGTTAAGTAACTTTTTATTATTACACTTCATAACATACAAACATGTTCACATTGATATTAAGGGCACTCTGATGTTATTGGCACATACACATACGTAATGCATAACGTAGATTTAAATGTATATAGGAGGTAAATATATTTACATGAGGTATAAAAGTAATCAGTCTGTCAGCCTGGAGGACTTGTTTCCACTGAAGTTTCTCACTGCAGCAGTCAAGTCTCATCGTTGAGAACTGACTGAGACTGTTTTTTTTCAGTTTGCTGATGGGCAGAATTGAATGCAAGATAA
Source organism: Cherax destructor (assembly GCA_009830355.1). Lineage (NCBI taxonomy): Eukaryota > Metazoa > Arthropoda > Malacostraca > Decapoda > Parastacidae > Cherax > Cherax destructor. Next base: position 146,632 of record WNWK01002128.1, on the reverse strand, counting down.
AGGAGTATGCTATGTGTATTTCGAACACGGATAGCAAACACACAGTCGGTGTGTGCTACCCCTGGTTGGCTGGCTGTGTGTGTGTGTGTGTGTGTGTGTGTGTGTGCAGCCCCTGGTTGGCTGGGTGTGTGTGCTACCCCTGGCTGTCTGGGTGTGCGCTATACCTGTCTGGGTGTGCGCTATACCTGTCTGGATGTGCGCTACTCCTGGCTGTCTGGGTGTGCGCTACCCCTGACTGGGTGTGTGCGCTACCCCTGACTGGTTACCCCTACCAAATGTCAGATGGTCACTAGCACTTGCATTAAAAACTCACTTTTAATTAAGTCACCCTTGAGTGCTTGTTCCAGTGTGTGTGTGTGTGTGTGTGTGTGTGTGTGTACTCACCTAATTTTGGTTGCAGGGGTCGAGATTTAGCTCCTGGCCCCGCCTCTTCACTGACCGCTACTAGGTCCTCTCTCTCCCTGCTCCATGAGCTTTATCATACCTCGTCTTAAAGCTATGTATGGTTCCTGCCTCAACTACATCACTTGCTAGACTATTCCACTTCCTGTCAACTCTGTGACTGAAGAAATACTTCCTAACATCCCTTTGACTCATCTGAGTCTTCAACTTCCAATTGTGACCCCTTGTTTATGTGTCCCATCTCTGGAACATCCTGTCTTTGTCCACCTTATCTATTCCACGCTGTATCTTGTATGTCGTTATCATGTCTCCCCTAACCCTCCTATCCTCCACTGTTGTTAGGCCGATTTCCCTTAGCCTTTCTTCATAGGACATTACCCTTAGCTCCGGAACTAACCTTGTTGCAAACCTTTGCACTTTCTCTAATTTCTTGACGTGCTTGACCAGGTGTGGGTTCCAAACTGGTGCTGGATACTCCAATATGGGTCTAACGTACACAGTGTACAGTGTCTTGAACGATTCCTTACTAAGGTATCGGAACACTATTCTCAGGTTTGCCAGGCGCCCATATGCTGCACCAGTTATCTGGTTGATGTGTGCTTCCGGAGACGTGCTCGGTGTTATACTCACCCCAAGATCTATCTCCTTGAGTGAGGTTTTCAGTCTTTGGCCACCTATCCTATACTCTGCGGTGTGTGTGTGTGTGTGTATGTGTGTGTGTGTGTACTCACCTAGTTGTACTCACCTAGTTGTGGTTGCAGGGGTCGAGTCAAAGCTCCTGGCCCCGCCTCTTCACTGGCCTCTACTGGGTCACTCTCCTGCGCCATGAGCTTTATCATACCTCTGCTTAAAGCTATGTATAGAGCCTGCCTCCACTACATCGCTTCCTAAACTATTCCACTTCCCGACAACTCTGTGACTGAAGAAATACTTCCTAACATCTCTGTGATTCATCTGAGTCTTCAACTTCCATCTGTGTCCCCTTGTTGTTGTGTCCCATCTCTGGAACATTCTGTCTCTGTCCACTTTGTCAATTCCTCTCAGTATCTTATATGTTGTTATCATGTCTCCCCTATCTCTCCTGTCCTCCAGTGTCGTCAGGTCGATTTCCTTAACCTCCTCGTAGGACATACCCTTAGCTCCGGGACTAGTCTTGTTGCAAACCTTTGCACTTTCTCGAGCTTCTTCACATGCTTGGCTAGGTGTGGGTTCCAAACTGGTGCTGCATACTCCAATATGGGCCTAACGTACACAGTGTACAGGGTCCTGAACGATTCTTTATTAAGATGTCGGAATGCTGTTCTTAGGTTTGCTAGGCGCCCATATGCTGCAGCAGTTATTTGGTTGATGTGCGCTCAGGAGATGTGTCTGGTGTTATACTCACCCCAAGATCTTTTCCTTGATTGAGGTTTGCAGTCTCTGGCCCCCTAGGCTGTACTCCGTCTGCGGTCTTCTTGCCCTTCCCCAATCTTCATGACTTTGCACTTGGTGGGTTGAACTCCAGGAGCCAGTTGCTGGACCAGGCTTGCAGTGTGTGTGTGTGTGTGTGTGTGTGTGTGTGTGTGTGTGTGTGTGTGTGTGTGGTGTGTGTGTGTGTTTTATATAAGTGATTTACCAGATGCAAAAATCTTGGGGTAAAACACATGAAAAAACTGTCTTCACAAGATGATCTGGATAAATTGACCACAAGGATAGATCGATAGATGATGCAGTTTAAAATAGATACTGTGTAATATAAGTGGTAGAAAGCTAAATGAGACCACATGCGGAATATAGACTTTGACATAATTTTGAGTTATCTTGAAGTTGTTATAATTTTGAGTTATCTTGAGAGATATCATCTTGAAAGTTATCATCTTGAAAGTTATCAACTTGAAAGTTATCATTAACTAAAAGGTTCGTTTATATGAAACTGTTAAGAGACTCATTCGCTACTCTGGAGAATTATAAAATAGCTTTCTAATATATGAATGTTAAAATATTGAAGGAGGTCAAGTGTATTTATTATACCTTGCAGTACACCAGGTAGGAATTGGAACATGCAGAGGTTGTGTAGTATACCTGGAGAGGGTTTCGGGGGTCAACGCCCCCGCGGCCCGGGCTGTGACAGGCCCACACCTTAAAAAAACTTTCCTCAACTCACAATTTGCAGTTATAAGCTGAGCAAAAAGTGGAGTGGAAAAGTTAGACAATTTTTTCTTCTGAAATAGAGTGGTTAGCCTAATGGATTTCATTGAAATGGAACGTTGTAAAGGCTACATCCAATGGAAATTTAAGAAAAAAAAATACTGAATCATGAGCAGAAGTGTTGAAGACGAGGCACCACGAGTATATATATATGTCGTGCCGAATAGGTAAAACTGGTCAATTAGCAAGAACTCATTTAAATTTTAAGTCCTTTCTAAAAAAATCTCATATACATTTAAAGATTTTTTTTTCATTTATGTACCAAAAGAACCTTAGAAAACTTACCTAACCTTATTATAACAAGCGCAATTTAATTTAGCCTAACCCAACTAAACATATTTTATATAAGTTTACAATAATTTAATAATAAACAAACACAATGAAATATTTTTTTTGGTTAGGTTCAGAAAGATTTTTGCGAAATTATTGCATACATTGGGGTGACTGTTGGCAGGTGATGGGGGTGGTGACTGTTGGAAGGTGATGGGGGTGGTGACTGTTGGAAGGTGATGGGGGTGGTGACTGTTGGAAGGTGATGGGGTGGTGACTGTTGGAAGGTGATGGGGGTGGTGACTGTTGGAAGGTGATGGGGGTGACTTGGCAGATGATGGGGTGGTGACTGTTGGCAGGTGATGGGGTGGTGACTGTTGGCAGGTGATGGGGGTGGTGACTGTTGGAAGGTGATGGGGGTGACTTGGCAGATGATGGGGTGGTGACTGTTGGCAGGTGATGGGGGTGACTGTTGGCAGGTGATGGGGGTGATGACTGTTGGCAGGTGATAGGGGTGACTGTTGGCAGGTGATGGGGTGGTGACTGTTGGCAGGTGATGGGGAGGGGGGGAAGCCTGTTAGAACATTATGACCACAAGAAGCCCAAAGGTCACTCAGTACCAGTGGAAAGGTCAGTTGGTGGGAGAGCAGGGGGGAATTGTTCCTCCTCTGACCCCGCCCTCCTCTCTTCTTCCCCTCCCATTACCTTCCTTCTAGTCGCTCCCCTCCTATTACCTTCCTTCTATTTCCTCCCCCCATTACCTTCCTTCTAGTCCCTAATCTTCCCATTACCTTCCTTCTAGTCCCTCTTCTCCCATTACCTTCCTTCTAGTCCGGCCCCCTCCCATTACCTTCCTTCTAGTTTCTCCCCTCCCATTACCTTCCTTCTAGTTCCTCCCCTCCCATTACCTTCCTTCTAGTTCCTCCCCTCCCATTACCTTCCTTCTAGCTCCTCCCCTCCCATTACCTTCCTTCTAGTTCCTCCCCTCCCATTACCTTCCTTCTAGTTCCTCCCATCCCATTACCTTCCTTCTAGTTCCTCCCCTCCCATTACCTTCCTTCTAGTTCCTCCCCTTCCATTACCTTTCTTTTAGTTCCTCTCTCTCCCGTTACCTTCGTTCAAGTCCCACCCTCTTCCCATTTCCTTCTAGTTTGTCCCCCTCCCATTACTTTCTAGTCCCTTCCCCTTCCCTTTCATCTTCCCTTCTTTTATCTCTCACCTTTTTTCTTTACGTTCCCCTTATTATCTTCCTTACTGCTTCTATTACCTCCTTCTTTCATTCATTTATCCCTCTCCATTATCTCTTACCATCACCACCTTCCCCTGGACGAGGTTTTAACCTCTATTTTCTACTTACTCTTCAAGAGAAATTTACACTAACCCAGTGTTTGTTGAGAGAGAGAGAGAGAGAGAGAGAGAGAGAGAGAGAGAGAGAGAGAGAGAGAGAGAGAGAAAAGCGAGGACCCCAATGGAAATAAGTCACTTATTCTGACTTTTTTTTTGGGGTTATCCTAGGTTCTCTACACATATGCTGCTATGTATGATGATCTGCCTTACCTTACCTTTGATATACCTTTGAAGAGTTTCGAGAGTTTCTCTACTCTCTGAGCCCGGCCATGGGCCAGGCTCGTCTGGTGCTTGCCTGGTCAACCAGGCTGTTGCTGCTGGAGGCAGCAACAGCAACCTGAATAAACTTACTAGGATGGATGGGAGGGGATAGGGTGGGAGATATAGACCTCTTCCCCTTCCTCTCTCTCTCTAACATACACAGTGAAGAGGCGGGGCCAGGAGCTGAGTCTCGACCCCTGCAACCACAAATAGGTGAGTACAACTAGGTGAGTACACACACACACACACACCTGGTCAAGCACGTCAAGAAGTTAGAGAAAGTGCAAAGGTTTGCAACAAAGTTAGTTCCAGAGCTAAGGGGAATGTCCTACGAAGAAAGGCTAAGGGAAATCGGCCTGACAACAGTGGAGGATAGGAGGGTTAGGGGAGACATGATAACGACATACAAGTTACAGCGTGGAATAGACAAGGTGGACAGAGACAGGATGTTCCAGAGAGGGGACACATAAACAAGGGGTCACAATTGGAAGTTGAAGATTCAGATGAGTCAAAGAGATGTTAGGAAGTATTTCTTCAGTCATAGAATAGTCAGGAAGTATAATAGTCTAGCAAGTGATGTAGAGGAGGCAGGAACCATACATAGCTTTAAGACGAGGTATGATAAAGCTCATGGAGCAGGGAGAGGACCCAGTAGCGATCAGTGAAGAGGCGGGGCCAGGAGCTTAGTCTCGACCCCTGCAACCACAAATAGGTGAGTACACACACGCACACGCACGCACGCACACACACACACACACACACACACACACACACGGTGGTAAGAGTTACTTTTCTAACTAATTCTTACATTTTTTCAGTTTATTCTATTAGTGTGACCTTGTGGTTGAAGGCGACCCAGGACGTCCTGGTGAAATGAGTTCCTGGGTGGGGCCCGGGGGATGGGCGATGTGTGGGGATGGAGGATGTGTGGGGGATGGGCGATATGTGGGGGTGTTCGAGGGATGCAGGATGTGTGGGGGATGGAGAATATGTGTGGGGGATGGAGAATGAGTGTGGGGGATAGAGAATATGTGTGGGGGGATGGATAATGTATTGGGGATGTGTGAGGGATGGAGAATGTGTGTTGGGGATGTGGAAGTGTGGAGGCTGGTGTAGGGTGTGGAGGATGGTGTAGGGTGTGGAGGATGGTGTAGGGTGTGGAGGCTGGTGTAGGGTGTGGAGGATGGTGTAGGGTGTGGAGGATGGTGTAGGGTGTGGAGGATGGTGTAGGGTGTGGAGGATGGTGTAGGGTGTGGAGGCTGGTGTAGGGTGTGGAGGATGGTGTAGGGTGTGGAGGATGGTGTAGGGTGTGGAGGCTGGTGTAGGGTGTGGAGGATGGTGTAGGGTGTGGAGGATGGTGTAGGGTGTGGAGGCTGGTGTAGGGTGTGGAGGATGGTGTAGGGTGTGGAGGCTGGTGTAGGGTGTGGAGGCTGGTGTAGGGTGTGGAGGCTGGTGTGAGGTGGTGTGGAAAGGCTGGTGTAGGGTGTGGAGGCTGGTGTAGGGTGTGGAGGCTGGTGTAGGATATGGAGGCTGGTGTAGGGTGTGGAGGCTGGTGTAGGGTGTGGAGGCTGGTGTAGGATATGGAGGCTGGTGTAGGGTGTGGAGGCTGGTGTAGGGTGATGAGAGGCTGGTGTAGGGTGTGGAGGCTGGTGTGGGGATATGGAGGCTGGTGTAGGGTGTGGAGGCTGGTATAGGATATGGAGGCTGGTGTAGGGTGTGGAGGCTGGTATAGGATATGGAGGCTGGTGTAGGGTGTGGATCCTGGTGTAGGATGTGGAGGCTGGTGTAGGGTTGGAGGCTGGTAAGGATGTGGAGGCTGGTGTAGGTGTGGAGGCTGGTGTAGGATGTGGAGGCTGGTGTAGGGTGTGGAGGCTGGTGTAGGATGTGGAGGCTGGTGTAGGTGTGGAGGTGTGAGTGTGGAGGCTAGTGTAGGGTGTGGAGGCTAGTGTAGGGTGTGGAGGCTAGTGTAGGGTGTGGAGGCTGGTGTAGGAGGTGGAGGCTGGTGTAGGAGGTGGAGGCTAGTGTAGGGTGTGGAGGCTCGTGCAGGATGTGGAGGCTAGTGTAGGGTGTGGAGGCTGGTGTAGGGTGTGGAAGCTGGTGTAGGAGGTGGAGGCTGGTGCAGGATGTGGAGGCTAGTGTAGGGTGTGGAGGTTGGTGTGGAGGCTGGTGCAGGATGTGGAGGCTAGTGTAGGGTGTGGAGGCTGGTGTAGGGTGTGGAGGCTAGTGTAGGGTGTGGAGGCTCGTGCAGGATGTGGAGGCTAGTGTAGGGTGTGGAGGCTGGTGTAGGGTGTGGAAGCTGGTGTAGGGTGTGGAGTCTGGTGCAGAGTGTGGAGGCTGGTGTAGGGTGTGGAGGCTTGTGTAGGGTGTGGAGGCTAGTGTAGGGTGTGGAGACTTGTGTAGGGTGTGGAGGCTGGTGTATGGTGTAGACCCTTTTGTCCAGCATGACAGCTGACCACAATACCTGTTGTTTCTTCCTGGTGCTTCCGGGTTTTCCAGGATACGAAGCACTTCCGTTCCTCTCTGCCTGTCTGCGCTCTTCTTCCTTGTCCTTGTGTGTACGTTTCACTTTTGTTCGTGTACGAGTGGATCTCTTTCTTCGCCTACACATGTGTGCACGCTGTATTCGTATACATATATGTTGTTTTTCCACTCAAGTACAGCGTTGTATCTCTCTGCTCTTGACTTCTGTGACCAGTTGACAGGATAGGTAGGGTTAACCTATATTGTGGCAGAATTTAACAAAACTAGATTCCTAGGTTTTGTTGCAAAGTTAAAAGCAATCGTATCTTGTTAATTCAGGTTGCGTGTTGTTGTTTGGTGGTTACGGGATTGCTGATAAATTAGACACGTGTGCAACCTCTAGGTATCTTTATTGTAGACGGGAACGTCTACCGATAAAGATACCCAGATGTTGCACACGTGTCTAATTCTTTGTATTATTTATCGTATAGATAGTTGTTGATGCTACTGCTCATATATATATATATATATATATATATATATATATATATATATATATATATATATATATATATATAAATAACACACACACATAATATATGTAATGTCATACACGATTATTGACTGGCAATGATTATTCCACAGTTTCACAGTACCTATCATTCTGACAGTTTCCACGTACCATCATTCCTGACAGTTTCCACGTACCATCATTCCAGACAGTTTCCACGTACCATCATTCCTGACAGTTTCCACGTACCATCATTCCAGACAGTTTCCACGTACCATCATTCCTGACTGTATCATTACCATAATACCAGATATCGTACACACGCCACAATATCCGACATAAAAACTTGTGCGAGAGTAAAGTCCTGTATGCAAGATGTATCCTCTGTACGTATGAGGAAATAACTTGATTACTTCCGTAGTCTTCCAGACCATAATAAATACACACATACCTCCTACAGTGTATATATATATATATATATATATATATATATATATATAATATATATATATATATATATATATATGACCCAGCAAGAGTCTAAATATATAATCCAATTCATTTTCTGATTATATATATATATATATATATGTATGTATGTATATATATATTTGTGTGTGTGATGTACCCGTTAATAGGGGAGGAGGAGGGAAGGGGTAAGACAGAAGAGGGGATGGAGGGAGGGGGGCTGATCATGGCGCGCGACCTTGAGTTCCCCCTCCTGAACTGCAATCCCCCCATCCCCTTCTTCATCCCCCACTCCCCTTCTCTCTGTACCGCTGTGGGATCACTCTCACTGTAGCGTCGCTGTCACTACTAGCCCCCCCACATTCTCCCTCCGGTAATGTGCCCTAGTTGTACCTGGCCTTCTGTACCACGGTAGCAAGTGGATGTCCTCCCTTCTCCTTTTTTCCTCCTCTCAGTACCACGCCCCCATACCCACATGTCCTCTCCCCCCCGGCGTCAGTCCCCGCCCTTCCCCCCGGCGGACGGGCGTGAGGTGGGAGCGTAGAGCAGTGGAGGGGCGTCACTCGGCCGTCAGCCGCAGCCCAGACCAGCCGCACCTCCTAAGACAGGCTCTAGACACGCTCAGGAGTGCCGCCGTGGTAGCCTGAGACTTACACCAGCACCCCGTGTCACAGAGTTGCTAACCTCACCCAAGTTCTTCTCTGTCCTGGCCAGTGTTTCTCACAAGTTGCCTCCCCAGTCCACGAGGAAAGCTCACCACGCCGATCAGGAGCCTGTCTAGCGGTTATACAACAAAGTTCTGTGTAAATCTGAAAATCTTCAAGTTTAACATTCTCTGTTCTGTGTTCTTCCTTAGACAACTTCACATTGTCAACAACTTTTCTCTGTCGAAACTAAGACTACATTTTTAATCTTCTGGAATTGCTCAAGTCCCTCTGCTCTACCCTGTTACCTGTACAAGACATTCCTATCAAGAAGCATCAGGCAGCACCCGACACGGTAGCACAGTGTCCACGGAAGAAGTAAGACAAGCAGCAGGAGCAGCGTCAGGTTCGTGACGTGGACAGCGCACATCTGGGTCATCCCGTGGTGATCACAGCATCCCTGTGGTAGCCTGGCAGCGCAGCAGCCGTCCTCACTACAAGTGTTACACAAGTGGCAGGCCGCGGCAGCTGACCTCCGGCAGCAAGTGGCGACTCTCGTGACGCGGCCAACTTTCACGTGAAGCAACGTGTGGGTTTCATCACTGGGACAAGAGCGAGTCTGCCTCTTATACCCGGCCGCGCAGGACAGTGGCTCACTGCGGTGCCCAGCCGGCAGGCGTCCAGCCACACGCCCCCGCTGCTCACCTCCCTCAGGAAAGTGAAAGTAAGGAGAGCGGTCGAACCAGCCCAAGCCCCCAGTCTTCGAGGAGTGTGAAACAAGAGAAACAGTCGTCCTCCACTGGTGTGAAGTCAGCGTGAAGGAGAATCACACCCTGCCGTCTACTTTGACGCTTGGCTTAGCACCACAACCTCCAGCATCGAGCCACCGACTACAACCTGTGTCAATAGAAAGTGTTTGAGCGCCAGAGGTATCACTAAGGCGCGCCGTTAGTGTGTGTAGAACCAGTGAAGGGAGTGGAGTGTCCCAAGGAGTGAGAGCGATAAGTGTTTACGGTTAGTGTCAGTGATATATTTGCCCAACGTGTTCACTATTATAGTGATACAGTGTTACCACCATGCCCGCCTTCCAAGGAACCAAAGTTGCGTTTCATCCAGAGATGCACATGATGCATAACCCTCGCGCTCGGGAGATGCTCTACGCTCGGGGCAAAGCTTCCCCCATGGTGCATCCCATGTTCGATGCACTCAAGACCCGTCACGCCCAAGATAAGCTCGACTACGCTCGCATGATGAAGTTGCGGGACCTGAAGAAGATGGCTGGAGAGTGTGGGTATCCCACCTTCGACAGTCTCAAGCTTCTGGGAGCAGAAAACGACGCTAACTACCTGGATGTCTTCATGAGTGACGGCACGAGGCCGCGCATGCGCAGCAACTCCCATACTTCCAAAGGCAGTAGCAAACGCAACAGTAGTGTCGACGTGGCAAATATTAAGAAGACCTTACTGGGTAGTCTTCGTTCTGCCGCCAGCGATGAGAACATCTACGAGTCTGTGGAAGTTATTCAGTACCGGAAAACTGTTGAAGCCATAAGTCGCCAGAATAAAGTGCGCTCAGTGCCAAAGACTGGTCACCCGCTGTTTGACCACCTGAGGGTGGAGAACGTGTTGAAGCCCCGCCGTCAGCATTCTGGCGAGCACCACCAACATCATCACCATCATCACCGTCGCAGCGAAACGCATAACAGCGACGGCGGCAGCAACAGCCACAGCTCTTCGGGATCTGGGGACGAGTTCGACTATGCGAAAAAGCCCAACTGTCGTTTTTCTCGCCGCGAGGTGCTGATGACTTCGCAGACGCCCAAGAAACACCCGAAGGAGGCGCGCCCCCAGAAACACTCCAGAGGGCAAGTGGCGGAAGCTGGCTCTGAATCTGACGACGACTGGGCGATTCCAAGACCCAAGATTTGCGGACGCAACCGACGGACGGGCGCGACGGGCCTCATGAACACCGTCGGTCTGGATGAGTCCGATAGCTCAAGTAAGTCGACGGGTCTTCGGTGACGCACACGCCCATCCTTCGCACCGCCCACGCTGTAGACGCCTGCCTCCCCCGGGAGCCCAGCACTGCACGCCTCGCCTGGTGGCCCCGTGCCCCGAGGGCCGCACCCACGGCATCTATTTTTTTTGTCATGTATGCTGGAGCTATGCGGCCCACGGCCCATGTCTGCGGGCCATGGGCCACGCTTGACCGTAAACTGCCTGCAGAAAGTGAGATCCACCATTTAAGTTAGCCTGTGGTGCGGCCCGTGTCCTCCCGGCTCCTCTGTCAGAGAGCCTCGGATGGGTGCCACGCCGGGCCGGGGCTCTCCGCCGTCAGCGCCCCCCGGCTCGCATGTGAGGGCCAGCTGGCCAGTGGCACCGTCTCGTGGGCTGACCATCACCGGCCAGCTGGCCACACGGAGCGGGAGGGCGAGACGGGCCAAGTGTGAGTGTGCACGGAGCACTGCCTGCGCCAGTGTTAGTTTTGACACTCGTGCATCACTCACGCAGCACTACACTGAACACAAAAAGACACCCACACCCACCCACCCACCCTGTACATCCCATGTACATAGTTGTACAGCTATTACTTACATGCATTGATTGTTTCTTTGTTTATGTTTGAATGTTGCAGCTGAATGTCAATTGGTTGATTAGCTTAAGTAGAGATAAGCCTATCCTATACCTGGTTCTTTGTCTGTATTTATCACCTGTGTTGGTTCAATGTACACCTGGGACAGTCCTGTGTGTCTGCTCCTTATCATGAATCTTGTATCAGTCGACCTGGGCATTGTGCTTCAATAAAAGAGGTAGAGGGAACAAAATTTGTTTCATTCTCTAACCTTGAAGAGTAAGTGTGAGCAGGTCGAACCCTCAGTTCTTGACTCACGTAATGATCTGCGAGTCAGCCACCATAAATCATTGGTGCTCACCAAGTATAAACTAGTGCTACTGATCTCAAGCATAAACAAGACGAGAATCAGCATTGCCAGCAGCAGGAGGCGAACAGCAAACCACAGGTGCAGTCACCCTCTTGTTTTCCACTACTGGCCCATCCTCTCACGCCAACATAAACACTGTGGCCTGGCTCTTGTCCAGGTCAGCCGCTGCCCCAGATCTGTATGTGCCCTGCTAATGTTAACAGACTGTAGACTTACTCTTGTTTTTATTGCTACCACAGTACGGCTGTTCTAGCCACACCCTCGACCACGTCTACCTTCACACTCATCACGTCCGCACCCACACCTCACTCACCACACCCACACCCGTCACCCACACCTCAACCACCCACGTCCACACCTGTCACCCACGCCCACACCTCAGTCACCCACTCCCACACCTCAGTCACCCACGCCCATACCTCAGTCACCCACGCCCACACCTCAGTCACCCACGCCCACACAATCATCCACGCTCACACCTTACCCATGCCCACACCTCAGTCACTCACACCCACACCTCAGTCACCCACGCCCACACCTCAGTCACCCACGCCCACACCTCAGTCACCCACGCCCACACCTCAGTCACCCACGCCCACACCTCAGTCACCATCCTTCTGCTCTGTTTTTTCCCCTCGTCTATTGGCGTCACTTTCCATTTCACTGTGACCATCTAACCTAAATAGCGTCTTACTCTAACTCTCACTCTTACGCTCACTTTCGCTCTCACTCTCGCTCTCACTCTTACGCTCACTCTCGCTCTCACTCTTACGCTCACTCTCGCTCTCACTTACGCTCACTCTTGCTCTCACTCTTACGCTCACTCCTTTACGCTCCTCGCTCTTACGCTCACTCGCTTTCACTCTTACTCTCGCTCTCACTCTTACGCTCACTCTCGCTCTCACTCTTACGCTCACTCTTGCTCTCACTCTTACGCTCACTCTCGCTCTCTTAAGCTCACTCTCGCTCTCACTCTCGCTCTCACTCTTACGCTCACTCTCGCTCTCACTCTTACGCTCACTCTCGCTCTCACTCTTACGCTCACTCTCGCTCTCACTCTTACGCTCACTCTTATGCTCACTCTCGCTCTCACGCTCACTCTTACGCTCACTCTCGCTCTCACTCTTACTCTCGCTCTCCTACGCTCACTCTTACTCTCACTTTTACTCACTGTCACTCATATTCTCACTATCACACCCTTCTTGCTTCCACACTCACTACCACACTTCCACCCTATTCCCACTCTACACCCACTCCCATTATTCCCACTCTACACCCACTCCCATTATTCCCACTCTACACCCACTCCCATTATTCCCACTCTACACCCACTCCCATTATTCCCACTCTACACCTGCTTCCACTACACCCGCTCCCACTCTATTCCCACTACACCCATCACTCCACACATTTACTCCACGCCCACTCCATGCATTCTACTCCATGCCCACTCCACACATTTACTCCACGGCCACTCCACACATTCTACTCCACACCCACTCCACACATTCTACTCCACACCCACTCTATACATTCTACTCCACACATTCTACTCCACACCCACTCTATACATTCTACTCCACGCCCACTCCATACCCACTCCACACATTCTACTCCACACCCACTCCATACATTCTAGTGCACACGCACTCCACACATTCTACTCCACGCCAACTTCAAACCCACTCCATATATTCTACCCTACGCCCACTCCACACCTGCTCCACACATCCACTCCACACCCACTACTCATTCTAATCCGATTCCACATTTTTTATTCCCTCCACTCACCCCAGTCTCCACTCCATACCCTCCACCTTCCACTCCCGTTCCCCACTCACTGCTCCATGGTCTCAGCTCACAAGAAGAAAACAGACCATTATCCTAGAGAGAGAAAATCTCTCTACACACACACACACACACACACACACACACCACATACAACACACACACACACACACCACATACAACACACACAACACACACACACACACACACACACACACAACATTGCATGGTGCATGGCAGTTGCTTCGTCTCACTCACATTTCATGACGGGACATAATCCAGTGCATGAATTAACCTAATTAATAAAAATAACAATAATAATAGTTATAATAATCATTACAGGCTAAATGTCCCGCCATGAGGGTTTACCTTTTGCCTTTAAAATGTTCCATTTAACCCTTAGAATGCTCCCTTTAACCCTTAAAATGCTCCTTTTAATACTTAAAATCCTCTTTTAGAAAACTTTCTTTTTCACTTAGAATGCTTTTGCTTAGAAAGTTTTAGCTTAGAATGCTTTCACTTGGAATGCTTTACTTGCAATGCTTTCACTTGGAATGCTTTACTTGCAATGCTTTCACTTGGAATGCTTCACTTGGAATGCTTTCACTTGGAATGCTTTCACTTGGAATGCTTTCACTTGGAATGCTTCACTTGGAATGCTTTCACTTGGAATGCTTCACTTGGAATGCTTTCACTTGGAATGCTTCACTTGCAATGCTTTCACTTGGAATGCTTCACTTGGAATGCTTTCACTTGGAATGCTTTCACTTGGAATGCTTTCACTTGGAATGCTTCACTTGGAATGCTTTCACTTGGAATGCTTCACTTGGAATGCTTTCACTTGGAATGCTTTCACTTGGAATGTTCTCACTTGAAATACTTTCTTTACTTTCATTTGCCTCTTCGGATCCTTTCTTTTTTTAACTATCAGAATTCTTTCTTTTAAGAGGCTTTTATTAACCCTTGAAATGCTTTTGTTAACCTTTACATGTGTACCTTTCTTGATACTATAATTTCCCGTATTTATTTATTGTGTGGGGGACAGAAGCTGTATGACCCATACGGGTTTAGCGGTTCCCCAATAATGATAATAACAGTAATATTATTATTATTATTATTATTGTAATACTTATGTGATCTCATCTCCCAGACTCTTCGATATTTCCAAGATGCTGCGATCTTATCCATGTATGATACTGGTATATCTTTTTGACCGACGGATATTATCCCTGTATACCCGGTATATATATACTTGACCGATGGATATTACCTCTGTATACTAGTAGTATATCTGTGTGGCCTATGGATATTCATTGGATTAATCTGGTAACTCGACAAGAATATCTGCCGTGTATGTAAATATCCTCGATATTCTCCTTGAGTCAGTTTTATTGCCGATAGAGTCAGTTGTAGTAGAGAGAGCAGCTGGCGGCTTTGAAGGGACCTGAGCTAGAGCACGACACAGCCACGCTGGTGTGGGATTTGTTTGTAAAAACCTGCATATGTGGTCACAGTGGTGGCCCATGCTAACCTCTCTGTGGTGTATAGAAATATACCTAGTCGGGTGAATCTTAGTTAGAGTCAGCTGGTCAAGAGGTTGACGCACTGGCCTGTGAATTTGAGGACTTGCCTTGGGTTCAAGCTCCACCCGTTCCGTGATTTACTGGCAGCTGGCTCCCCTCGTTCACATTATTACTTGTGTTCGACACTCGTGTTGTCGTGTTCAACACACGAGTGATTCACTGTCAGTTCGCAGACACCTGTCGCTGCTCAGCGCTTGTTAATTAGTCCGTCTCACCTGCCCTTAGTCCCTCTTAGGCATTCTTCCCCAGCCTCTTGAACCAGCGATCAGCAGATACCAGTGGATACTAGTAGATATCAGCAGAGATCAGTAAATATCAGCAGATATCAACAAATATCAGCAGATACCGGTGGATACTAGTAGATATCAGCAAATACCAGCAGATATCAGAACAAAAAATTGCCGAAACTAACACTTTTTAAGAGGAAACTAAACCAGTACCCCAGCCAGGTGTCAGATCAACCAGGTTAGAAGTTGAGGCAGCGGGCCACTAACAGCAACAGCCTGGTTGAGCAGGTAGTGGGTCATGCACTATATTCAGTGCATCATCCACTACTGGGAGTGGAGTAAGCCACTAGCACACGTAAATAGAGCTTAAAGCTTTTGTTTGTTGTTATTGAAGTCACAGGGGCGTATGTGTAAAACTTAGAGCTGGTGTTTATACCTGCCCATCATGGCTTTAGTTGTAAGGTATTAGTCTGGTTCAGACACTGGATTCTTATATATGTCTGCTACTGCCGCCGCCACTACCACCACTACTACCAACACTGCCATTATTGCCACCACCCCTACCACCACTACCACTGCTGCCGCTACCAACACTGCCACTACTGCCACCACAACTACTACCACTGCCACCACCACTACTACCACTGCCACCACAACTACTACCACTGCCACCACCACTACTACCACTGCCACCACCACTACTACCACTGCCACCACAACTACTACTACAAACCACCACCACTACCACCACTACATCCCACAGTATTACATTCTCTCACACAAAAAAAGATCACTTTCGTTTTCTATTTTTTTTCTTATTTCTTCCTGGGTTGTACCATTGTAATGTTTACCTCTTACCCCCTGCTTTTCTCCCTCCTTCCTCTCTCTCTCTCTCTCTCTCTCTCTCTCTCTCTCTCTCTCTCTCTCTCTCTCTCTCTCTTCTCTCTCTCTCTCTCTCTCTCTCTCTCTCTCTCTCTCTCCCTCTCCCCTTCCTCCCCAGTCCTGACTACTACCCCTCCCCCCGCCCTTCCCTAGGATCTCTCTCACTCTTTGAACTCTTGACATTCTCTTCCGTTAGTCTTTGTTCTCCCACGTTCTCTCTCACTCTCTCTCTCTCACTCGCCAAGAAAAAGGTTTTGTTTCTCTAAACATAGACTAATTTTCCTTCAGCCTAGACAAAGACCACTTTCCACCAGCCTAGACAAGGACCACTTTCCACCAGCCTAGATAAAGACCACTTTCCACCAGCCTAGACAAAGACCACTTTCCACCAGCCTAGACAAAGACCACTTTCCACCAGCCTAGACAAAGACCACTTTCCACCAGCCTAGAAAAAGACCACTTTCCACCAGCCTAGACAAAGACCACTTTCCTCCAGCCTAGACAAAGACCACTTTCCACCAGCCTAGACAAAGACCACTTTCCACCAGCCTAGACAAAGACCACTTTCCACCAGCCTAGACAAAGACCACTTTCCACCAGCCTAGACAAAGACCACTTTCCACCAGCCTAGACAAAGACCACTTTCCACCAGCCTAGATGAAGAAAAAACAATTAATCCGTAATATAGAAACAAATATCGTGAGCTTGTAAAAATAAACCTTTCCCCGTCTCTTTCCCAGCCGAGACAAAGGTCTTTTGTCTCCTAATTTCTTGATAAAGACCAGGCAGTGTCCTGCTGTCTTCCTGATAGCTTGATCAAAGACCTCTTGATTCTGATGCCTTGACCAAGACTTCTGCCTCTTAGCCAAGACAAAGACTTGTCTCTCCTGATACTTTGACGAAAAACTTTGTCTTCTCTCTCCTCCAGCATAGATCAAGACCCATTTCTTCTCTCCCACTGTAGACAAAGACCCTTTCTTCTCTCACTTTAGTCAAAGACCCCTCTCTTATCCTCCTGCTTAGAATAAGACCGTCTTTGGCAGTCTGTGGAAAGACCTCAGCCTCTCGCCAGCATTCTCCTGGGACTCCTCTCCCAACATGCTTGTCATACTGTGTTAGGGTAAATCACCTGAGTCTTGCTGGTACGAAGACCAGGCTGTGCACAGTGCACCATCGGACTTAGACTCACAATGCACACAAGACTATTTTTTTTAGACCATATTTCACTCAGAGTAAAGCTCAAGCTCTCTGCATCCACGTGTTGGCTTCTTGGTGCCAGCCACCACTACCAGCCTGAGTCACCACCTCCACTGTCCATCGCCTGGCCTCTTTACTGAGTGCAGTGTAACAGACAGTAACTGGAAGCAGGTTAGCTCAACAGACACACATCAGAGAGCTATCGTTGCTCTGTGAGAAGTTTGCTTTGAACCATCAAATTGAATCTTATGAGAAATGATTGTTCACTAGGCTTGATCTTCACAAACAATTGAGATATTGAAGACTGAGACACTTGTCCAACATTTGGGAATATTTACCGAGGAAACGTTTTGCCAGTCAGTGGCTTCTTCAGTCCAATACAAAGAACGGTGGGAAAAGAGGAGTTTGAGGTAATCAGTCCCTCAGACTGGAATCACTGTGATCAGTCAATCAGTCATGATGGACTGATGACTGTCGATTCCAGGCTGAGGGACTGATTACCTCAAACTCCTCTTTTTCCCTCTTTTTTCACCGCTCTTCTCTGTACTGGACTGAAGAAGACACTGGCTGGCGAAACGTTTCCTCAGTAAAGATTCCCAAATGTTGCACAAGTGTCTCAGTCTTCAACTTGTCGGTTTTCAAAACCATTTTCATTACAAATGAGGAATGAATCAGAGACATAACACTCTCAGAGTGTGTGCACTCTGAAGGAGAGGTGTTAATGTTGTAGTTTTATAACTGTAGTGTAAGCGCACCTCTGGTAAGACAGCAATGGAGTGAATGATGATCAAAGTTTTTCTTTTTCGGGCCACCCTGCCTTGGTGGGAGACGGCCGATGTGTTAATAAAATAAAATAGGACTGTCAAGTAGTTTATGGTGCAGGCAGAACCTCGTTGAGGCACAGGACGAGCATAAATCCTCGCGTTGTTGACAAGCTAAGATACAGTGGACGTGAAGGCATGTTCAGTGAATGTCGCTTAGACACAGAACTGAGGGGTACCAAATAAACGGAGAGGTATCAGACGTTCCCTGGGTAGTGGTAGTGAGCACCCTCAACCCGGTAGTGGTAGTGAGCACCCTCAACCCGGTATAAACCTTGGTAAAAGATACCGATAAATTGGTTTTGAAAGATACACCAGCAAACACTGGGACATATTAGATAACGTTTCGCTCCTGGGTCCTGGTTAGAAGTGATCAAGGTCCCAGGAGCGAAACGTTTCCTAATAAATACAAGGTCTGTATGAAACGTGTTTCGCTGAGAAATCCTAAAAGGAGATAAGATGAACATAGAAGAATGTGCAGAAAAAAGGAAGGTAACGTTACTGGTCACCAGCGGACATACTTGACAACGGGAGAAGGCTGTCAACACCGAGAGATTGTAAATAGAGAAACAACTAAAACATACCAGAAGCGCAAAGCGAACACAATAACGTCCAGGAAATAGCAAAAAAAAAAAAATCCTAAATATTTTTACACAAAATTCAAATATATAAACCACCTCTAAAATTGGCCCACCATTCACAGAGTTCGTAAACAGATGATAAAAAAATATGTGGCCGAAATTTCGAATGATAGTTTTCAACAGTAAACTAAACGACAGGAGTGTGGAGGACCCATGTAGATTTTTTTTTCATTACCTCTGCTCATCCTACAAATCATATATTTGACATAAGCACAAATCCCTCGGAATTCGAAAAAAGAAATAGAGAACATGTGTACTCAGCATCACTGGCCTGAGTCCTGGAACTCTTCTGTTGCTAAAGAAGTGTAAAGTACCACTAGCACGACACTCAGCACTCTTTGGAGAAAGAGTTTTGATCTAGGTGAAATCCCAGGGGCCTTGACGAGTGCATACACAGTTCCTCTGCACATAGGAGGCAGTACAGCTCTGGCAACAACAACAACAAAAAAGATACCAGTAGCACTAACATCACACATAAAAGTCTGAAAGGATGAGATTCCAGATTACTAATTTTTTGAAGAAAAAAAAAAGACCTGCATAACCCAGGTTAACATATTTACAGAAGGGAGATTATGCTTGTCACAAACTACTACTAAATGTTATAATTATGACCATAATTTTTAAAGGGGTGGACCGGTAAACCAGCGGAAGGCCTCGGTCAGATGACCTAAAGCCCCAAAAGCGGGTCATCTGACTTAAGACCGCGTCAGGAAACACTTGTCCTGTTTCCTGACGAACCTTAACTACCTAACCTAACAAATTACTAGTTCATTATGACAGAATTAAGAAAGCTTTGAAAGAAAGCCAGAACGCAGTAATCTAAACGAACTTGCTATCTGACGAAAGTGACCTTGGAGTGATAACACATGAAGCAAGGTCAGTATCACAGGGAAAGTAGGAATGTGAATATTCAATTTTCTACCAAACAGAGGTCAAAGAGTAGCAGTTAAGAAAGCAAAGTCGACCTTTAGTGAAGCAAGAAGTTCAGTATCCTATGGCACGGTCCTGGCGCCTTCACCGTTTCTCATCCTCGTAGCCGACATAGATAAAAAAGATATTAGCTAATTGCACTGAAAAATATGTTCAGTGATAGATTCCAACTTGTCTGTTATGGAAACAATGTAAACCTCAGGAACAGCACGGGATACAAACCCTCAGGAGTACCATCTCATAGATCGAAAGCAACATGTAAAACACTTGGGTATAATAATGTCAAATGACTTATCATTTAAATAATTTAATAAAGCAGATAACGTGAAGGCCATAAAATAAATGACAGGGTGGTTAATGAGAACTTTCAAAACGAGATAAATCACTTGTTTTCTCTCCATCTCTAAATATTCTTCGGTGTTGTCGTTCAAGGCAGGAGAGATATTGGAGGTGGAAAATTTACAGAAATGGTCTGCTGCCCACATAGAGCCACTGAAGAACTCAAGAGTACTTGGAATGCCTCTCTTTAACAAAGAAGAGACAAATGCCTGGTATTATAAACATGAGAGACACTTGAGGCCTGGTTCTAAATCTACACGCTTCAAGAGAACACTGTGTCAACATTGTAACCCAAGACTCTTCAACCTTCTACCAGTAGATGTCAGAAAGTAGAAGGTTTCAGTTGGGATCTGGACCACTGGCTCGTCCTGGTGCCAGATCAGCCAGGCTGTGGTGGGTGTGGAAGCCTGCAGCAGTACCGTAATGTTGGAAGGTTCTGTTGGTGGTGGTAGTTGATGACTCGTTAACGTGAAGTTCGTTGACTCCTTCAGCGCCTCTTTGTGAGGTAGTGAAGGTGGCTGTGATGTGTACTGTTTATTCAGCACCTCGTAACAGCCTGGTTGATCAGTCACCAGAGGAAGCCTGGACACAGGTCAGGTACGGTACAAGAACCTCCCAGGTAGTAAGGTGAACTTGTAGGAAAGCATCTTAGTCCTGTGTCGTAGTGTTGCTGTAGTGTATTGTAGGGTTGCTTTCGTGTGTTGCAGTGTTGGTTTCGTGTGTTGTAGTGTTACTGTAGAGTGTTGTAATGTTGCTGTAGTGGATATGGAGAGCAGGGAGGAGCCTATGTGTATGAAGACGTGGAAACACAGTAAGAAGTGAAACTGGGTGGAAATAAGGTTGTAGGGAAGGATTGATTGGAGAGGGGCGAGGCGGGGTAATGCGAGGGGTGATGCGGGGCGGGGCTAGGCTGGGTGAAGTGAGGCGGGGCGGGGCGGTGGTTGGACACTACTCGTTGCTGGAAATGAAAGCTAAACGCCTCTAGGGCTGTCGACGACCTTGTGCAGCGTCGCTCGAGGCCGCTTTTTTCCTTTGCCAGCAAGTCCCCCCACCATCTGCCGTCCCCTCCGACCACCGTCGAACATGCAGGCCAGGACGGCCGGTGGAGCGGCTTGTTACCGTCTCCAGACGCCAAGAATGGTCTAATAAAATTGTTAAGTAATCAACATTGAGCGAAGGTAGTTATCTCACAAGCCACTCTGACCCAGGTCCAGACTCTATGTACTCTGGCCCAGGTCCAGACTCCATGTACTCTGACCCAGGTCCAGACTCCATGTACTCTGACCCAGGTCCAGACTCCATGCACTCTGGCCCAGGTCCAGACTACATGCACTCTGGCCCAGGTCCAGACTCCATGCACTCTGACCCAGGTCCAGACTCCATGCACTCTGGCCCAGGTCCAGACTCCGTGTACTGTGACCCAGGTCGAGACTCCATGCACTCTGACCCAGGTCCAGACTCCATGTACTGTGACCCTGGTCCAGACTCCATGCACTCTGACCCAGGTCCAGACTCCATGCACTCTGACCCAGGTCCAGACTCCATGCACTCTGACCCAGGTCCAGACTCCATGCACTCTGACCCAGGTCCAGACTCCATGCACTCTGACCCAGGTCCAGACTACATGCACTCTGACCCAGGTCCAGACTACATGCACTCTGACCCAGGTCCAGACTCCATGCACTCTGACCCAGGTCCAGACTCCATGCACTCTGACCCAGGTCCAGACTACATGCACTCTGACCCAGGTCCAGACTACATGCACTCTGACCCAGGTCCAGACTCCATGCACTCTGACCCAGGTCCAGACTCGTGCAACTCCATGTTCATCAATAACTGCAAGAAACCCCTATCACGTGTCTTAAATATTCTGTGGAGAGAGACAGAGGGAGAGAAAGAGGGAGAGAGAGGAGAGAAAGAGAAAGGGAGAGAGAGGGAGAGAGAGAGAGAGAGAGAGAGGAGAGAGTGAGAGAGGGAGGGAGAGAGAGAGAGGGAGAGTGAGAGAGAGAGAGAGGGAGAGGGAGAGAGCCTAGCACGGGTCATCCCACAGTTGCTAAAAACAACGGATATAATCCCACTCTACAAAGGTATCAGAAAAGCAATAACAAAGAACTTTAGACCTATATCACTAACGTCCCACATTATAAAATCTTTGAAAAGGGTTTTAAGAAGCAGGATCGCCACCCACTTGGATTCCCAACAGTTGCACACCCCAGGCAACGTGGGTATAGAGCAGGTCATTCCTGTCTCTCACAACTACCCGACCACTATGACATGGTCTTGGATGCACTCAAGGACAAACAAAAATGCAGATACAGTACTTGTCGAGGGCAAAAAGTCATCGACAAGGGCGATCGTGGTGTAATAGCGCACACAATGCGCGCAAAATGAATAACTAGAAAAGTGGGCAAACGGATCTTTAACTTTCTAACAAATAAAACGCAGAGAGTAATATTACATAGAGTTAGAAGCTGGCACAGTGAAAAGCACTTGTTTCCCAGATCTCAATACTCGCCCCCATCCTTTTCGCATCCTCATATCTGACGTAGACAGAGACATTGATGATTAACACACATGTGTAAGAGTTGGGTATCTTTATTGATGAAACGTTTCGCCTACACAGTAGGCTTCTTCAGTCAAATACAGAGGCAGCTGGTAAAGTAGTGAAATGAAGATGATATAATCAGTCCATCAACATTGGAGATATGAGGTGGTCAGTCCCTCAGCCTGGAGAAGAGTGGAGCTCCCTGGTGCTGAACTCGTACCTCCAAGCTTGATGGACTGATTACATCATCTTTATTTAACTACTACACCTGCTGCCTCTGTATTTGACTGATGAAGCCTACTGTGTAGGCGAAACGTTTCATCAATGAAAATACCCAGCTGTTGTACATGGGTCTTAATCATCAACTTTTCGGTATTTCATACCATTTTCAACACTACTGAGGCGTAAATCATAGCACCTTATCATCCCTTGCAGACGAAATTAGAATTTGCACGAGTGTCATCCATTGAGGACTCTGTGGCCTGGTGGCAAAAGCTCTCGCTTCACACGGTGAGGGTCTGGGTTCGATTCCCGGCGAAGGGGTGGAAACATCAGACGGGTTTCCTTACACCGGTTGTTACACTGGGTGTTAGTCGACTGGTGTGGGTCGCATCCTGGGACAAAACTGACCTAATTTGCCCGAAATGCTCTATATAACAAGCGGCTTTCTATATAGTAGTATGTCATTGATGTCAGCTATGGTCTGTATACCTTGTACATGTACTTGTTGTAAATAAAGATATTATTATATTATTATTATATTCAATCAGATATTAACCAAGTCTTTCAGTAGGCTGCAGAACACAATATGATGTTCAATGAGAACAAATTTCCGTTACTTCGTTATAGAAAACTTGAGGAAACAAAAGCTAGAGGGGAGTATAAAACAAATTCTAACCAAACGATAGAGCAAAACTAACATGAAGGACTGATAATGTCAGAGGATCTCACTGTCATGGATCACAACAGTGTCATTATCACAACCGCGAGGAAAACTATAGGATGGATAATGAGAACTTCAGAACAGTGGATGCCAGAGTCAGTGATGAGCCTCTTTAAATCATGTGTTCTCTCTAGGCTGGAATACTGCTGTACACTAACAGTCCCTTTTAAGGCAGACGAAATTGCAGATTTAGAGAATGTACAGAGAACCTTAACGCGTACATGTTCATTCAGGCCACTTATTACTCTGTACGTTGAGTCCCTTGACCTGTTATCTCACGAGAGACGTTAGTTATCACAAAAGTCATAAGAGACGTTAGGTATCACAAAACATAAGAGACGTTAGTTATCTATAGTGTCACAAATTGTTCCATGATTCCTGTGGGCAAGCCGTTTGGGCACCTGCCCCAGTTATCGGGTGCATCAGCGATGACAGTTATCAGGTGCATCAGCCATGGCAGTTATCGGGTGCATTAGTAATGACACTTATCGGATACATCAGCCGTGGTAGTTATCGGGTGCATCAGTGATGGCAGTTATCGGGTGTATCAGCCATGGCAGTTATCGAGTGCATCAGCCATGGCAGTTATCGGGTGCATCAGCCATGGCAGTTATCGGGTGCATCAGCCATGGCAGTTATCGAGTGCATCAGCCATGGCAGTTATCGGGTGCATCAGCCATGGCAGTTATCGGGTGCATCAGCCATGACAGTTATCGGGTGCATCAGCCATGGCAGTTATCGGGTGCATCAGCCATGGCAGTTATCGGGTGCATCAGCCATGGCAGTTATCGGGTGCATCAGCCATGGCAGTTATCGGGTGCATCAGCCATGGCAGTTATCGGGTGCATCAGCCATGGCAGTTTGTCAGCAGGTTCTCAGCGGCCGACAGCGTTGCCAGATTGTGTTCTTACATTTACATACTATATGTCTTCTGTTGCATGCAAAAACACTTGAAGCATCAGGCAGCTGCTTCGTCGTCTGCCAGATATTTTCCCTGTTTTCCTGATCAGCAGGACCGTAGTGCATACGTTGGACTGCATGCGCCCAGCACCAGCAGCCTGATTGGTCAGGCTATTAACCAAGTAGTCTGGTCAGGCCATTAACCAGGGATCCTGGCCAGGCCATACAAGAGACTGTCAAGGTTTTACATGGTAGGTCTGGCTCCAGGCCGGGCCACGAGAGTAGGAAAACTCTCAAAAGAGGTTACAGGTAAATCAGGTAAGGGTTACTGGCTCTTAACCTCGTCAGCCATGTTGGACGTGAAGCTGCGTTGACAACCATGTACGAATACCTTGGCCAGATGGGAGATTTCTCTCATCTAAGCTTCTGCGATGGTTACTACTTGTGGTGGTGTTGTTGTAGTGATCTGAGCCTCTATGACAGTTGCGTAACATTCCACAGTTTTAACTAGATTCTTAAAAACGAAATACAATAAGTCCTCACTTAACGTCGTTTCGTTCAACGTCGTTTTGTTATAACGTTGGTGAGGAAAAATGATCGATTCCCGGCCAGGGTCACTGTCTGTATGGAGTTTGCATGTTCGTTGTTGACCTGCATGATGGTAGGATTGTCGTGTCAGTATCATATATACACTTGTGTAGTGTATCTTTCCTTTTATACAGCTGGTCCCTTTGCGTGTGACGTCACGGTACCCGCTGTATAAAAGGAAAGATACACTACACAAGTGTATATATGATACTGACACGACAGGATGTTCTTACAATTTTCGCTTTGCAAACATTTATTCCTTGATTTAACTCTGTTACAATGAGTGCTAAAGGTGCACTGTATACCCCTGACGTCTATATCAATTAGCCTATGGTAAAATTGGTTTCGTTATACGTCGTTTCACTCAAAGTCGCAGTTTCCAAGAACCTTTCGACGACGTTAAGTGAGGACTTACTGTACGTAACATTCCACAGCTTCACCCAGTCTTGAAAACCAAAACGAAGGATTTCTGCTGTGAGGTGAAAAGACCTGGAGTCAACACTACCTTCAAGGATTAAGTGTAAAAAAAATAAAAACGAAATTTGAAAACAAATCACAGTGAGAGTATGGAGAGATAGATTGATTTGGAGTTACCCCTCTCTTTCCTCCTTGCCTTTGAAGAGTTTCCAGAGTTTCACTATCGGAGCCCGGCCAAGGGCCAGGCTCGTCTGGTACTTGCCTGGTCATCCAGGCTGTTGCTGCTGGAGGCCTGCTGCCCCACATATCCATCACAGTCTGCGATCAAACATAAATACCTTCCATGAATTTAATAATAATAATAATGGATAACTAAAGTGTAATGAACACTTGCTAGTGTTCACTAATAACCAACGTGAAGACAGAAACTCGGAAGATTAATGGTCTGTATATTTCGATCCCCTTGTGGGATCCTCTTCAGAAGGGGATCTAAATATACAGACCAATTAATTTTTTGAGTTTCTGTCGGCATGACGGTTATTATTGAGCAGTAATAATAATAATGAAGTTTCTCTGAGTCACGACCTTTCTAGAGGCAAGACGATGGGGGTGTGGAGAAACCTGTCATGAACCTTGATATTACACAGTGCTGGTTCTTCCTGATCCACACACACTCAGGTGTCAACCAGGGTTCTGCTGTGTGTGTTTTGTTCACCTTGTTATGTATTTTTACCTTGTGTGACCTGTTCACATTATAGGGTGTTTTCGTTGTGTGTACGTTTTGTTTACGTCGTGCGTACGTTTGACGTTGTATACTGTGTACATGATTGTACGTCGAGTGTACGTTGTGTTTATGTTGTGTGTTTGTTGTGTCTACCTGAGCTCATCACGTTGGTCTTAACATAAGAACATAAGAATGGAGGAACACTGCAGAAGGCCTACTGGCCCATACAAGGCAGGTCCCTATCAAAACCACCACTACCTAAGATGGGTGGGGAACCAGCGGCCTTCTCACTCAATTATTTTTCTTGAGGTTATTATATAATAACTTTTTACAAAAATAACCAACATTTTGAAAGTATATCTAATAAAAACAAATTTTTCGAATGCAGGTTGGATGGGTTCTTCGTCCCCCATTACCAATATTCCCCATCACCCACGGGTTTAGCGCTTCACATAATCTTCCTCTTATGCCTCCTACTGTCACATAATTAATAATAATTATATATAATTAGGTATCACTAAGGGGGTCCTTTAAGAGGTCGCCTGTCTTTTTTTTTTTCATTCCTCCAACTTTTCGATTATATTTCGTTCATAACTCGAGAACTCTTCATCCAATCGGCTTCAAATTTTCAACGCTTGTGTTAGGGTAAAGAGGACCAAAGTCCTGGAACAGTTGCATGTTGACGAGCGTTGTTGCCAGCGTTGCTGCCAGTGTTGTTGCCAGTGTTGTTGACGAGCGTTGTTGCCAGTGTTGTTGCCAGCGTTGTTGCCAGTGTTGTTGCCAGTGTTGTTGCCAGCATTGTTGCCAGTGTTGTTGCCAGTGTTGTTGCCAGTGTTGTTGCCAGCATTGTTGCCAGTGTTGTTGCCAGTGTTGTTGCCAGTGTTGTTGCCAGTGTTGTTGCCAGCGTTGTTGCCAGCATTGTTGCCAGTGTTGTTGCCAGTGTTGTTGCCAGTGTTGTTGCCAGTGTTGTTGCCAGTGTTGTTGCCAGCGTTGTTGCCAGTGTTGTTGCCAGCGTTGTTGCCAGTGTTGTTGCCAGCGTTGTTGCCAGTGTTGTTGCCAGTGTTGTTGCCAGCGTTGTTGCCAGTGTTGTTGAACTCATTCCCAGCATCCTGGTATGGTCGGGATACCTTCCAAAATACTCAGTGGCGTAACTTCAAACTTTCACAAAAGGCGCCGTGTGTGTGTGTGTGTGTGTGTGTGTGTGTGTTAGTTAGTTACCATTTTGTCCTAGGCACATGTCGATTAGACACTAGGCCTGTTGTATGTATGTGTGTGTGTGTGTGTGTGTGTGTGTGTGTGTGTAACGAAACACTTCGAAATGTTTCGGCCCCGCCGGGAATTGAACCCGGGCCCTCCGTGCGTGAAGCAAGAGCGCTAGCCACCATGCCATCGGGGCGTGTGTGTGTGTGTGTGTGTGTGTGTGTGCAGATTTCACCATTATGAAAAAATAATTTGAAATTTTTATTCCCGTTGAGTCAAGGTAAATAATTTTGAGGGTCAGCGGGCCACTAGCAGCAACAACTTGGTTGACCAGGCGAGCCTGGCCCATGGCCGGGCCCCGGGAGTAGAAAAACTCTCAGAACTCATCAAAGGTATAAATTAAGATATGCAAAACAACCACTTTGAAAAAAAAAATTGTGAAATTCCAATCGCTTTCGTGATTTCTCACATTATAAAGAAACTAATCATGTGAGAAATCACGAAAGCGCATTTAATTTCACTGTTTTTTTCACATTAGTTGTTCTGTATATTGTGATGTCACTTGTGATCTTGTTGCATCAAATTAAGGCATATCTGAACGGCCGCTGTATTTCTAGACCTTGTGTCCCCTGCCTAATTTATTGGTATAGTAAAATACTGGAAGAAATAACAATAAAACGCGTGATTGCAAATATGAAAAAACCAGTGAAAATAGGAAATAAAACCTGAGCGCTTTCATGTGCTCACATACACATCTTCAGAAAAAATAAAACTGAATCATTGAAATCTATGCCATAACTGGAGAATGAGTCGTCTGATCGGCTTCACATTTCCACCACTGGTGTAGCTTCCCTAACACAAGGTTGACGCTGCAGTTGGGTACCATAAATACCAATTCGCCAGTTTTATTTGAATAAATAATGAAATTCATTTTTATTCAAAGACTTGAGTACTCTTTTTCAGATTGGCTTCAAAATACTGTTGGCGATGTATTCTACAAGAAGGCTGATACCCAGTCCTGAGAGTGACTGTTGTGGTTAAACGGTAATGATAGCGACGGCAACAACAACAGAAATAACAGGAACAGAACCAGAGGCAGAAATAGGCGAGACAGTAGCAGAAATAGGCAGGAACAGAAATAGCAGAAAATAGCATTTAAAGTAGCGGCAACAATAGGAGCAGCAACAGCGGCAGATATAGCGGCATTTAAAGTAGGGGTAACAATAGGAGGAGAAGGAGCAGCAGTAGGAGGATGAAATGGTTGGTTAGCCATGTGCATTAAGACACAGACTGCAGATCAAGCATGTGCATTAAGACAACTTTTGGCTGTGTGTAGAGCTTTCTTCAGCCATGGTGACGTTACAAAAAAACACGCATATTTACGAGTGGCTCCTGGAGACCCGCGTCAGGAAACACGTGTTCTGTTTCCTGATGACAAACCTTACCTAACCTAACCTCCTGGAAGTTAGGTGAAAGGAGACGAGGTGAGGTTGCTGGTGGAGGGTGGACGCCCGAGCTGGAATCATAGGCAGCAGCAGCAGTGCTATTAGCACCAGAAGCAGCATTAGGAAGAGCAGCGGGAGGGGGGATTCTGCCGCTGTGCTTGCCTGCGGAGGATCCACTCTTCGAAAGGTGACTTGCGGTCGTGGTTTCAACAGCTTGGTCATTCGGTTTCCACCTTGAGGATCACGGCTGAGGCCTTGACCCCCGGGTAGCTGATGACTTACAAGAGAATTAATTGTTTTTAGGATGGAAGGGGATAGAGGCGAGGATCCAAGCTAGATATAGAGAGGGATAGGAGGAGGCTGAAACTCCTACTAGGGAGGATGTAAGATAAAGCAATGTTGACCAAGGAAGCAGGAACTGCTACAGAAGGTACGGAACACGAGGTGGGCCAGTCAGGACTGCCTTGGACGCAATGATTACCTTAGCAAAAATGTTAATATACAATTACTGACCACTTCCTGTACACTCCATCACTAGTGTTGGTTAGTGTGTTCTGTGTTGCTAAGAATGTCAGGAAGTATCTTTCATGTCATCTAGTGTTGCTTAGTGTGTTCTGTGTTGCTATGCCAGGAAGCATCTTGCCTTTGCAGTGGTTGTTTAGTGTTCTGTGCACACTCACATTACTCTTGTTTCCTTTGTGAATTATATATACTAAGTAAAAGGACACAATTGCAACTAATGTGACATTTTATTGTGGCAACGTTTCGCTCTCCAGGAGCTTTCTCAAGCCGTTACAAGCGATAAATGGACATAGTTGGTATATATATACTGTCAAGGTGAGGTGAAAACACTAGTGGTGTTAGAAATAGTAGTGATATAAGTAGTATTAGTAGTAGTAGTAGTAGTAGTAGAAGTAATACAATAAGGTAGTACAATCAAAATGCACGTGAGTAAGGTGATAAAACAAATACTTGGGTAGTATAACAATAGGTTAGACAAATATTTCTGCTGGAGGTTGAAATATAAAGGCCAGTAGGAGTGTTCCACATCTACGATGTGCTAAACTAACAGGAGAGACTATGTGATGGTAGGGTTTACTGTTTTCAGGAGGATTCTTGCTAAGACTTCAGAGATGGTGAAGCTGCCTTTGTTTTGTTTAATTGTGTTAGAAACTACTACTAATACTACTTATATCACTACTATTTCTAACACCACTAGTGTTTTCACCTCACCTTGACAGTATATTATACCAACTATGTCCATTATCGCTTGTAACGGCGAAGCTCCTGGAGAGCGAAACGTTGCCACAATAAAATGTCACATTATGCAATTGTGTCCTTTACTTAACATATTGTCGGTAATTCTACCAATATTATTACAATTATATATACGTTCTAATTTTCTTCGGAGATGTGACCTACAACAGTCATCTAACTCCCAGTAACCTGTTTCACTGCCAGGTGAACAGGGACACCGGTTTTCCCATACACCTCACCTTGCCTGGGATCCAACCCTCGACCTTTTTGCTTGCGCTCATAAGAATATAAGAAAGGAGGAACACTGCAGCAGGCCTGTTGGCCCATACTAGGCAAGTCCTTCACAATCCGTGCCACTAACAGAATATTTGCTCAACCAAAGAACATTTATCCCATATAAAGAAATTAGATCAAGTAGAAATGACCCAAAATGGATGAATAATAGGCTCAAATATCTTTTAGGGCAGAAGAAAGGAATTATAGGCGCATAAAAAGAGGTGAGGGTCATCTTATAAATCAGTATACTGACATTAAGAGGACGTTAAAGGAATAAGAAAAGCTAAACGGGACTATGAAATTAAAGTTGCTAGGGATTCAAAAACTAACCCAAAAGTTTTCCAGGTTTATAGAACAAAAGTTAGGGATAAGATAGGTCCCCTTAAAAATAACTTTGGGCATCTTACTGACAAGAGAATGATATGTGCTCTATTTTTTAAAAATTATTTTCTCTCGGTTTCACACAGGAAGACATTAATAATATCCCAGTAATTAATTTTTACAGAGGCCCAGAAGAAGATAAATTATGTAATATCACAGTCACTAGCGAAATGATTATGAAACAGCTGGACCGACTGAAACAAAATAAATCGCCGGGTCCTGATGAGCTTTTGCAAGGGTTCTTAAGGAATGCAAAATGGAACTCTGTGAACCAATATCTAACATTTTTAATTTATCTCTTCAAACAGGTGTAGTGTCTGATATGTGGAAGATGGCTAATGTAATTCCTATTTTTAAAGCAGGGGACAAGTCACTACCGTCAAACTACCCTAATAAGCCTGACCTCAATTGTAGGCAAATTACTAGAGTCAATTATAGCTGATATTATTAGAAGCCATCTAGACAACCATAATTTGATTAATGATACCCAGCATGGATTCACGAGGGCCGTTCCTGCCTATCTAATTTATTAACCTTCTTCAGTAAAGCTTTTGAGGCTGTTGATCACGATAAGAATTCGATATTGTTTATTTAGACTTTAGTAAGGCTTTTGATAGAGTACCGACCAGAGACTGTTAAAGAAAGTGGCAGCTCATGGCATTGGGGAAAAGTGCTGTCATGGATCGAGTCATGGCTCACCAATAGGAAGCAGAGAGTGTGCATAAATGGGGTTAAATCCGAATGGGGACTTGTAACAAGTGGTGTTCCACAGGGATCAGTCTTAGGCCCATTGTTATTTATAATATATATCAATGACCTTGATGAGGAATTACTAGTGATATGAGCAAATTCGCCGACGACACGAAGATAGGTAGGATAATTGATTCAAACATAGATGTCATAGAACTTCAGGAAGATTTAGACAAACTTAATTCGTGGTCAGAAAAGTGGCAGATGCAGTTCAATGTAGATAAATGCAAGGTTCTGAAGCTCGGGAGTGTCCATAACCCAAGCACTTATAAGTTAAATAACGTAGAACTTAGCCATACAGATTGCGAGAAGGACTTGGGGTGATGGTAAGCAGCAACCTTAAACCAAGACAGCAATGCCTAAGCGTACGTAATAAGGCAAATAGATTACTGGGATTTATATCAAGAAGTGTTAGCAACAGAAGTCCAGAGGTTATATTACAGCTTTATACATCATTAGTAAGGCCTCACCTAGATTACGCAGCTCAGTTCTGGTCTCCATATTACAGAATGGACATAAATTCGTTAGAAAACATTCAGCGTAGAATGACTAAATTAATACATAGCATTAGAAATCTTCCTTACGAAGAAAGATTGAAGACCCTAAAATTACATTCACTTGTAAGACGTAGAATGAGGGAGACATGATCGAGGTATACAAGTGGAAAATGGGTATTAACAAAGGGGATATAAATAAGGTCTTGAGGATATCTCTCCAAGAGAACCCGCAATAATGGATTCAAGTTAGATAAGTTTAGATTTAGAAAGGATATAGGAAAGTATTGGTTTGGAAATAGGGTAGTTGATGAGTGGAACAGTCTGCCTAGTAGGGTTATTGAAGCTAGGACCTTGGGTAGTTTCAAATTTAGGTTGGATAAATTCATGAGTGAGAGGGTTGGATTTGAGTGGGACTCGCGCATGAGTGGGTAGAATTGTCAAAGCTTATTTCTTGGGTAGCATTGAAAATTGGTTGAGCAAATATTCTGTTAGTGGGACGGATTGTGAAGGACCTGCCTAGTATGGGCCAACAGGCCTGCTGCAGTGTTCCTCCTTTCTTATGTTCTTATGTTAACCAATTTTCAATGCTACCCAAGAAATAAGCTTTGATAATTCTATTTACTCATGTGCGAGTCCCACTCAAATCAACCCCTCTCACTCATGAATTTATCCAATCTAAATTTGAAACTACCAAGGTCCTAGCTTCAATAACCTACTAGGCAGACTGTTCCCTCATCAACTACCCTATTTCCAAACCAATACTTCTATATCCTTTCTAAATCTAAACTTATCTAACTTGAATCCATTATTGCGGTTCTCTCTTGAGAGATATCCTCAAGACTAATATCCCCTTTGTTATACCCATTTTCCACTTGTATACCTCGATCATGTCTCCCTCATTCTACGTCTTACAAGTGAATGTAATTTTAGGGTCTTCAATCTTTCTTCATTCGGAAGATTTCTAATGCTATGTATTAATTTAGTCATTCTACCTGATATTTTCTAACGAATTAATGTCCATTCTGTAATATGGAGACCAGAACTGAGCTGCGTAATCTAGGTGAGGCCTTACAATGATGTATAAAGCTGTAATATAACCTCTGAACTTCTGTTGCTTACACTTCTTGATATAAATCCCAGTAATCTATTTGCCTTATTACGTACGCTTAGGCATTGCTGTCTGGGTTTAAGGTTGCTGCTTACCATAACCCCAAGTCCTTCTCGCAATCTGTATAGCTAAGTTCTACGCCATTCAACTAAAGTGCTTGGTATGGACACTCCGAGCTTCAGAACCTGCATTTATCTACATTGAACTGCATTGCCACTTTTCTACCACGAATTGAGTTTGTCTAAATTGTCCTGAAGTTCCTGACATCTACGTTTGAATAAATTATCCTACCTATCTTCGTGTCGTCGGCGAATTTGCTCATATCACTAGTAATTCCCTCATCAAGGTCATTGATTATATTATAAACAACAATGGGCCCAAGACTGATCCCTGTGGAACGCCACTGTTACAGATCCCCACTCGGATTTAACCCCATTTAAGCACACTCTCTGCTTCTATTGGTGAGCCATGACTCGATCCATGACAGCACTTTTCCCCAATGCCATGAGCTGCCACTTTCCTTAACAGCTCTGGTGTGGTACTCTATCAAAAGCCTTACTAAAGTCTAAATAAACAATATCGAATTCTTATCGTGATCAACAGCCTCAAAAGCTTTACCGAAGAAAGTTAATAAATTAGTTAGGCAGGAACGGCCTCGTGAATCCATGCTGAGTATCGTTAATCAAATTATGTTTATCGAGATGGTTTCTTATAATATCAGCTATAATTGACTCTAGTAATTTGCCTACAATTGAGGTCAGGCTTGGGCGTATTGACGGAGTGATTCCTCTGCTTTAAAAATATGAATTACATTAGCCATCTTCCACATATCAGACACTACACCTGTTTGAAAGATAAATTAAAAATGTTAGATGGAAATAAATGGTATAAAATACCGACACAATGGAAAAATAAACACATAAGCAGTATAATGTGATCCTTAT
Organism: Cherax destructor; assembly: GCA_009830355.1. Lineage (NCBI taxonomy): Eukaryota > Metazoa > Arthropoda > Malacostraca > Decapoda > Parastacidae > Cherax > Cherax destructor. Next base: position 112,758 of record WNWK01002128.1, on the reverse strand, counting down.
TGACAACGTTTCGCCCACGCAGTCGCTTTATCGAGTCACAGACAGATCTACCTGGAAAATGAGCAACATAGAGATATATATAGGGTACAGTCAGGTGGAGAATGCTGGGTACCCTATATATATCTCTATGTTGCTCATTTTCCAGGTAGATCTGTCTGTGACTCGATAAAGCCCACTGCGTGGGCGAAACGTTGTCAATAAAGGATCACATTATACTGCTTATGTGTTTATTTTTCCAAAATGTTAGATATTGGTTCACAGAGTTCCATTTTGCATTCCTTAAGAACCCTTGCAAAAGCTCATCAGGACCCAGCAATTTATTTTGTTTCAGTCGGTCTAGTTGTTTCATAACCATATCACTAGTGACTGTGGTATTACATAATTTATCTTCTTCTGGGCCTCTGTAAAAATTAATTACTGGGATATTATTAGTGTCTTCCTGTGTGAAAACTGATAGAAAATAATTATTAAAAATAGAGCACATATCATTCTCCTTGTCAGTAAGATGCCCAGAGTTATTTTTAAGGGACCTATCTTATCTCTAACTTTGTTCTGTAAACCTGGAAAAACTTTTGGGTTAGTTTTGAATCCCTAGCAACTTTATTTCATAATCTCGTTTAGCTTTTCTTATCCCCTTTTAACGTCCCTCTTAATGTCAGTATAATGATTTATAAGATGACCTCACCTCTTTTATGCGCCTATAAATTCCTTTCTTCTGCCTAAAAGATATTTGAGCTATTATTCATACATTTTGGGTCATTTCTACTTGATCTAATTTCTTTATACGGATAAATGTTCTTTGGGCAGCCTGTATAGTGTTAAGAAAACTGTCATATTGATAGCTCTCTTCGTTACCCCAGTCCACAGATGATAAGTGTTCTCTAAGCCCATTGTAATCTGCTAAGCGAAAGTCAGGGACCATTACTGAATTATCCCTACTGTCATACATCCATTCAATGTTAAAGGTAATTGATTTGTGGAACGCTCCCAGCGTTCTAATCACTGACCTACCGTCAAACTACCGCCCAATAAGCCTGACCTCAATTGTAGGCAAATTACTAGAGTCAATTATAGCTGATATTATTAGAAGCCATCTAGATAACCATAATTTGATTAATGATACCCAGCATGGATTCACGAGGGCCGTTCCTGCCTATCTAATTTATTAACCTTCTTCAGTAAAGCTTTTGAGGCTGTTGATCACGATAAAGAATTCGATATTGTTTATTTAGACTTTAGTAAGGCTTTTGATAGAGTACCGCACCAGAGACTGTTAAAGAAAGTGGCAGCTCATGGCATTGGGGGAAAAGTGCTGTCATGGATCGAGTCATGGCTCACCAATAGGAAGCAGAGAGTGTGCATAAATGGGGTTAAATCCGAATGGGGACTTGTAACAAGTGGTGTTCCACAGGGATCAGTCTTAGGCCCATTGTTATTTATAATATATATCAATGACCTTGATGAGGGAATTACTAGTGATATGAGCAAATTCGCCGACGACACGAAGATAGGTAGGATAATTGATTCAAACATAGATGTCATAGAACTTCAGGAAGATTTAGACAAACTTAATTCGTGGTCAGAAAAGTGGCAGATGCAGTTCAATGTAGATAAATGCAAGGTTCTGAAGCTCGGGAGTGTCCATAACCCAAGCACTTATAAGTTAAATAACGTAGAACTTAGCCATACAGATTGCGAGAAGGACTTGGGGGTGATGGTAAGCAGCAACCTTAAACCAAGACAGCAATTTGGATTATGCAGCTCAGTTTTGGTCTCCTTACTACAGGATGGATATAGATTCATTGGAGAACATACAAAGAAGAATGACTAAAATGATTTACAGTATAAGAAATCTCCCGTATGAAGATAGACTTAGAGCGTTGAATCTCCACTCTCTGGAGAGACGTAGAATGAGGGGAGATATCATCGAGGTGTACAAGTGGATGATGGGCATAAACAAAGGAGATATTAATAAAATACTGAGGATATCGAACCAAGTAAGAACCAGAAATAACGGATTTAAATTGGATAAATTTAGATTTAGAAAGGACATAGGCAAGTACTGGTTTTCGAACAGAGTTGTAGATGCGTGGAACAATCTTCCGAGTAGGGTGATAGAGGCTAGGACCTTGGGTGGCTTTAAAAAGAGATTGGACAAATATATGAGTGGGAGGGGCTGGGTTTGATTTGTGTCGTGAGTACGGAATAAATTCTTAGGTAGTGGTGGTTTTGATAAGGACCTGCCTTGTATGGGCCAGTAGGCCTTCTGCAGTGTTCCTCCATTCTTATGTTCTTATGTTCTTATATCAAGAAGTGTTAGCAACAGAAGTCCAGAGGTTATATTACAGCTTTATACATCATTAGTAAGGCCTCACCTAGATTACGCAGCTCAGTTCTGGTCTCCATATTACAGAATGGACATAAATTCGTTAGAAAACATTCAGCGTAGAATGACTAAATTAATACATAGCATTAGAAATCTTCCTTACGAAGAAAGATTGAAGACCCTAAAATTACATTCACTTGTAAGACGTAGAATGAGGGGAGACATGATCGAGGTATACAAGTGGAAAATGGGTATTAACAAAGGGGATATAAATAAGGTCTTGAGGATATCTCTCCAGGAGAGAACCCGCAATAATGGATTCAAGTTAGATAAGTTTAGATTTAGAAAGGATATAGGAAAGTATTGGTTTGGAAATAGGGTAGTTGATGAGTGGAACAGTCTGCCTAGTAGGGTTATTGAAGCTAGGACCTTGGGTAGTTTCAAATTTAGGTTGGATAAATTCATGAGTGAGAGGGTTGGATTTGAGTGGGACTCGCGCATGAGTGGGTAGAATTGTCAAGATTATTTCTTGGGTAGCATTGAAAATTGGTTGAGCAAATATTCTGTTAGTGGGACGGATTGTGAAGGACCTGCCTAGTATGGGCCAACAGGCCTGCTGCAGTGTTCCTCCTTTCTTATGTTCTTATGTTCTTAAAGTATTGGTTTGGAAATAGGGTAGTTGATGAGTGGAACAGCCTGCCTAGTAGGGTTATTGAAGCTAGGACCTTGTGTAGTTTCAAATTTAGGTTGGATAAATTCATGAGTGAGAGGGGTTGGATTTGAGTGGGACTTGCGCATGAGTGGGTAGAATTGTCAAAGCTTATTTCTTGGGTAGCATTGAAAATTGGGTTGAGCAAATATTCTGTTAGTGGGACGGATTGTGAAGGACCTGCCTAGTATGGGCCAACAGGCCTGCTGCAGTGTTCCTCCTTTCTTATGTTCTTATGTTCTTATGTGCAATGGGAATGCGGAGGGATTGTTGTTGTGTCTGCCTGGGAAGAACGCCGTGGCAATAGCTGGAAGGGATAATAGCTGTACATGTTGTAATAGGTGGACGTGTGTGTTTTTTTTTTAAGGATTTGCCAGCGTTGTTTTGGTTTGTATTACTTAGATGAGGAGAGGCAGGATGAGAGAGAGAGAGAGAGAGAGAGAGAGAGAGAGAGAGAGGAGAGAGAGAGAGGGGTGGAATGAAAATGAAAATTTGTGAAGATAACAGTGAATAGATCAAGTAGAAATGACCCAAAATGGATGAATAATAGGCTCAAATATCTTTTAGGGCAGAAGAAAGGAATTTATAGGCGATAAAAAGAGGTGAGGGTCATCTTATAAATCAGTATACTGACATTAAGAGGACGTTAAAAGGAATAAGAAAATCTAAACGGGACTATGAAATTAAAGTTGCTAGGGATTCAAAAAACTAACCCAAAAAGTTTTTCCAGGTTTATAGAACAAAAAGTTAGGGATAAGATAGGTCCCTTTAAAAATAACTTTGGGCATCTTACTGACAAGGAGAATGATATGTGCTCTATTTTTAATAATTATTTTCTCTCGGTTTTCACACAGGAAGACATTAATAATATCCCAGTAATTAATTTTTACAGAGGCCCAGAAGAAGATAAATTATGTAATATCACAGTCACTAGCGAAATGATTATGAAACAGCTGGACCGACTGAAACAAAATAAATCGCCGGGTCCTGATGAGCTTTGCAAGGGTTCTTAAGGAATGCAAAATGGAACTCTGTGAACCAATATCTAACATTTTTAATTTATCTCTTCAAACAGGTGTAGTGTCTGATATGTGGAAGATGGCTAATGTAATTCCTATTTTAAAGCAGGGGACAAGTCACTACCGTCAAACTACCGCCCAATAAGCCTGACCTCAATTGTAGGCAAATTACTAGAGTCAATTATAGCTGATATTATTAGAAGCCATCTAGATAACCATAATTTGATTAATGATACCAGCATGGATTCACGAGGGGCCGTTCCTGCCTATCTAATTTATTAACCTTCTTCAGTAAAGCTTTTGAGGCTGTTGATCAGATAAACATAAGAACATAAGAAAGGAGGAACACTGCAGCAGGCCTGTTGGCCCATACTAGGCAGGTCCTTCACAATCCATCCCACTAACATAATATTTGCTCAACCCAATTTTCAAAGCTACCCAAGAAATAGCTTTGACAATTCTACTCACTCATGCGCGAGTCCCCTCAAATCCAACCCTCTCACTCATGAATTTATCCAACCTAAATTTGAAACTACCCAAGGTCCTAGCTTCAATAACCCTACTAGGCAGACTGTTCCACTCATCAACTACCCTATTTCCAAACCAATACTTTCCTATATCCTTTCTAAATCTAAACTTATCTAACTGAATCCATTATTGCAGGGTTCTCTCTTGGAGAGATATCCTCAAGACCTTATTTATATCCCCTTTGTTAATACCCATTTTCCACTTGTATACCTCGATCATGTCTCCCCTCATTCTCGTCTTACAAGTGAATGTAATTTTAGGTCTTCAATCTTTCTTCGTAAGGAAGATTTCTAATGCTATGTATTAATTTAGTCATTCTACGCTGAATGTTTTCTAACGAATTTATGTCCATTCTGTAATATGGAGACCAGAACTGAGCTGCGTAATCTAGGTGAGGCCTTACTAATGATGTATAAAGCTGTAATATAACCTCTGGACTTCTGTTGCTAACACTTCTTGATATAAATCCCAGTAATCTATTTGCCTTATTACGTACGCTTAGGCATTGCTGTCTTGGTTTAAGGTTGCTGCTTACCATCACCCCAAGTCCTTCTCGCAATCTGTATGGCTAAGTTCTACGTTATTTAACTTATACGTGCTTGGGTTATGGACACTCCGAGCTTCAGAACTTTGCATTTATCTACATTGAACTGCATCTGCCACATTTCTGACCACGAATTAAGTTTGTCTAAATCTTCCTGAAGTTCTATGACATCTATGTTTATTCCCCAGAGAGAATTTAGGTCAAATAATAACGATCCCAAATGGATTAACAGGAGGCTAAAACATCTATTAAGGGAGAAAAGAGGAATTTATAGGCGCATCAAAAGAGGAGATGTTAACCTTATTGACCAATATGTTCAGTTGAAAGAGAAGTAAAAAGGGGGTTAGAAAGGCTAAACGTGACTATGAGATTAAGGTTGCTAATGAATCAAAGACTAATCCAAAGGGTTCTTTCAAGTGTACAGGACGAAGGTGAGGGAAAAGGTAGGACCTCTGAAAATTGGGAATGGACAGCTGACGGATAACGAACTGGAAATGTGTTCTCTATTTAATGACTATTTTTGTCAGTCTTTACACAAGAAGACGTAAATGGATTCCAGAAATTAACAATTATTCAGTTCCTGAAGAATTCAAATTAACTAATATTACTGTCACGAGGGGTATGGTTATCAAACAGATAGATAAACTGAAGCAAAATAAGTCCCCGGGACCCGACGAGTTGTTTTCAGGGTACTTAAAGAATGCAAAATGGAACTTAGTCAGCCATTAACGAATGTGTTTAATACGTCCATCCTAACTGGTGTTGTGCCAGAGATGTGGAAGATAGCTAATGTAGTTCCTATATTCAAATCAGGGGATAAGTCCATTCCATCAAATTACCGTCCAATAAACCTCACGTCTATAGTAGGCAAATTATTAGAATCAATTATAGCTGATATTATCAGAAGTCACCTTGAAGAACATAATTTGATTAATGAATCTCAGCATGGGTTTACGAGAGTCGTTCCTGCCTGACAAATTTACTGACGTTTTTCAATAAAACATTTGAGGCAGTAGACAGTGATAAAGAATATGATATAGTTTACTTGGATTTCAGTAAGGCCTTCGATAGAGTACCTCACAAGAGACTCTTAAGAAAGGTGGCAGCTCATGGTATAGGAGGTAAAGTTCTAGCATGGATAGAGGCATGGCTTACCAATAGAAAGCAGAGAGTTTCCATTAATGGGGTCAAATCTGAATGGGGATTTGTCACTAGTGGCGTTCCACAAGGATCAGTTTTGGGCCCATTGTTGTTCATAATTTACATAAATGACCTTGATGAAGGAATTGCAAGTGACATGAGTAAATTTGCTGATGATACAAAAATAGGCCGTATAATTCATTCTGAGGAGGATACCAGTGAACTCCAGGAGGATTTGGATAAATTATTGTCTTGGTCTGAAAAGTGGCAGATGAAGTTCAATGTGGACAAGTGTAAGGTGCTAGTCGTTGGTAATGAAAATATCCCTCGAATTTATAAACTAGGTGAAGTTGAGCTTGATCATACAGAATGTGAAAAGACTTGGGAGTCATGGTAAGCAGAAATCTAAAGCCAAGACAACAGTGCCTAAGTGTCGCAATAAGGCTAACAGATTACTAGGATTTATTTCAAGAAGTATAAGCAACAGAAGTCCAAAAGTTATTTTACAGCTCTATACATCACTAGTGAGACCTCATTTGGATTATGCAGCTCAGTTTTGGTCTCCTTACTACAGGATGGATATAGATTCATTGGAGAACATACAAGAAGAATGACTAAAATGATTTACAGTATAAGAAATCTCCCGTATGAAGATAGACTTAGAGCATTGAATCTCCACTCTCTGGAGAGACGTAGAATGGGGGAGATATCATCGGGGTTTACAAGTGGATGATGGGCATAAACAAAGGAGATATTAATAAAATACTGAGGATATCGAACCAAGTAAGAACGAGAAATAACGGATTTAAATTGGATAAATTTAGATTTAGAAAGGACATAGGCAAGTACTGGTTTTCGAACAGAGTTGTAGATGCGTGGAACAATCTTCCGAGTAGGGTGATAGAGGCTAGGACCTTGGGTGGCTTTAAAAGAGATTGGACAAATATATGAGTGGGAGGGGCTGGGTTTGATTAGTGTCGTGAGTACAGGAGTAAATTCTTAGGTAGTGGTGGTTTTGATAAGGACCTGCCTTGTATGGGCCAGTAGGCCTTCTGCAGTGTTCCTCCATTCTTATGTTCTTATGTTCTTATGTACCTATCTTCGTGTCGTCGGCGAATTTGCTCATATCACTAGTAATTCCCTCATCAAGGTCATTGATATATATTATAAATAACAATGGGCCTAAGACTGATCCCTGTGGAACACCACTTGTTACAAGTCCCCATTCGGATTTAACCCCATTTATGCACACTCTCTGCTTCCTATTGGTGAGCCATGACTCGATCCATGACAGCACTTTTCCCCCAATGCCATGAGCTGCCACTTTCTTTAACAGTCTCTTGTGCGGTACTCTATCAAATGCCTTACTAAAGTCTAAATAAACAATATCGAATTCTTTATCGTGATCAACAGCCTCAAAAGCTTTACTGAAGAAGGTTAATAAATTAGATAGGCAGGAACGGCCCCTCGTGAATCCATGCTGGGTATCATTAATCAAATTATGGTTATCTAGATGGCTTCTAATAATATCAGCTATAATTGACTCTAGTAATTTGCCTACAATTGAGGTCAGGCTTATTGGGCGGTAGTTTGACGGTAGTGACTTGTCCCCTGCTTTAAAAATAGGAATTACATTAGCCATCTTCCACATATCAGACACTACACCTGTTTGAAGAGATAAATTAAAAATGGATATTGTTTATTTAGACTTTAGTAAGGCTTTTGATAGAGTACCGCACCAGAGACTGTTAAAGAAAGTGGCAGCTCATGGCATTGGGGGAAAAGTGCTGTCATGGATCGAGTCATGGCTCACCAATAGGAAGCAGAGAGTGTGCATAAATGGGGTTAAATCGAATGGGGACTTGTAACAAGTGGTGTTCCACAGGGATCAGTCTTAGGCCCATTGTTATTTATAATATATATCAATGACCTTGATGAGGGAATTACTAGTGATATGAGCAAATTCGCCGACGACACGAAGATAGGTAGGATAATTGATTCAAACATAGATGTCATAGAACTTCAGGAAGATTTAGACAAACTTAATTCGTGGTCAGAAAAGTGGCAGATGCAGTTCAATGTAGATAAATGCAAGGTTCTGAAGCTCGGGAGTGTCCATAACCCAAGCACTTATAAGTTAAATAACGTAGAACTTAGCCATACAGATTGCGAGAAGGACTTGGGGGTGATGGTAAGCAGCAACCTTAAACCAAGACAGCAATGCCTAAGCGTACGTAATAAGGCAAATAGATTACTGGGATTTATATCAAGAAGTGTTAGCAACAGAAGTCCAGAGGTTATATTACAGCTTTATACATCATTAGTAAGGCCTCACCTAGATTACGCAGCTCAGTTCTGGTCTCCATATTACAGAATGGACATAAATTCGTTAGAAAACATTCAGCGTAGAATGACTAAATTAATACATAGCATTAGAAATCTTCCTTACGAAGAAAGATTGAAGACCCTAAAATTACATTCACTTGTAAGACGTAGAATGAGGGGAGACATGATCGAGGTATACAAGTGGAAAATGGGTATTAACAAAGGGGATATAAATAAGGTCTTGAGGATATCTCTCCAAGAGAGAACCCGCAATAATGGATTCAAGTTAGATAAGTTTAGATTTAGAAAGGATATAGGAAAGTATTGGTTTGGAAATAGGGTAGTTGATGAGTGGAACAGTCTGCCTAGTAGGGTTATTGAAGCTAGGACCTTGGGTAGTTTCAAATTTAGGTTGGATAAATTCATGAGTGAGAGGGGTTGGATTTGAGTGGGACTCGCGCATGAGTGGGTAGAATTGTCAAAGCTTATTTCTTGGGTAGCTTTGAAAATTGGGTTGAGCAAATATTCTGTTAGTGGGATGGATTGTGAAGGACCTGCCTAGTATGGGCCAACAGGCCTGCTGCAGTGTTCCTCCTTTCTTATGTTCTTATGTTCTTATGAATACTCATCTCAGCAACTAAATTACGTTAAGAACACAACATAACGAAGTTGTTGTATTGGTTTATAGAATGAAACAAGTCGTAATAGGATGGTGTGTGACGAGTAGCGTGACGTGTAGCATGACGAGTAGCGTGACGTGTAGCATAACGAGTAGCGTGACGTGTAGGGTGACGTGCTCAAGGTAGCATGTAACTAGTGCGTCACACACAGCATTGTTCTTACATCATTTACATTCTTGGGCTGTCAGGCTTAACACTGCCTTGGTTACTCTACCAGAATGAAGATAAATGCCTCAGAGAACCGACAAGTTGATAAATTAGAGACATGTGCAACACTTGGGTATCTTTATTGTGGAAACGTTTCGCCACACAGTGGCTTCATCAGTCCAATACAAAGAATAATAGTGAAGATCAGAGGGGCTTGAGGTAATCAGTCCATCAGTCAAGATTGATGTACTGATTACCTCAACTCTAGGCCAAGGGACTGATTACCTCAATCTCCTTCTGATCTTTACCAATCTTCTTTGTACTGGACTGATGAAGCCAATGTGTGGCGAAATGTTTCAGCAATAAAGATAACCCAAGTGTTGTCCCATAGCTTGATTGCTAGCGCATTCAGCTCACACACTGAGATCCGGGGGTCAATTCCCGGTACGGGTGGAAGCATTAGGACGTGTTTCCTTAAGACATCTGCTGTAGCTGTCCACCCATCAGTAAAATGGGTACCTGGGTGTTAGTCGACTGGTGTGGGTCGCATCCTGGGGACAAAATTGACCTAATTTGTTGGAAATGCTCTGCATAACAAGGGACTTTCTGTATATTAGTATGTCGTTGATGTCAGCTAGATCTGTATACCTTGTACATGTAGAAATGAAGATTATTATTATTATTATTGCACGTATCTAATTTATCACCTTACTAGAAGTTAGACACTGTCAAGTGTACTAGAACTTGGCACTAATGCCCTCTAAGCTCTTGCGTCTCTCACTTTGTTCTCTCTCTCTCTACTTTTTACTTACTTTCCGCCCCTCAAGGGGGGAGGTTCCTTGATGCTGGTGAGGGGCTCTTGATCTAGGGAATTGGGTCAGTGCTCCGGTTCCCTGAACTGAGTCTGAGTATCTTCCATCCCCCCCCCCCACATGCACTGTATAATCCTACGGGTTAGCGCTCCCCTAGGATTATAATTATAATAACTTTCCGTTTCTTACATTCTGTGTAAGGTATGTGACACTGGTTCAGAGTGAGAGGGTTAACCTCTGGCTGATGGCCTGGTCAACCAGGCTGTTGCTGCTAGCGGTTCGTAGACCTATGTGTATTTATGTTTGTGGTGGTATGGGTCGAGTCTTAGCTCCTGGCCCCGCCTCTGCTCTGGCCTTATGCTGCCTTACTCCTGTTTTCCCTGTTTACCTAGCAGTAAGTAGGTATCTGGGTGTGTTAAGTGGGTGTGGGTGTTAGGTTGTGTACGTCTACTTTGTTTATGCAACCAAATATTGTTTATTTCACTTGTATGTGTATATATATATATATATATATATATATATATATATATATATATATATATATATATATATATATATATATATATATATATATATATATATATATATGAGAATGTGGTAGAGGGCGGGTGAGGGTGTGGGCAGTAAGAGAGTGGGTCAGGGGTATCTCACCCATACTGACTTGACCTAGAAATAAGTTATTTTTAGCCCAAGTCTCTCTATAGGAAGGTCACATATATGATATAGAAGTAATTAAGCGCGAGAATACTGCTGAACACGTTCATATTGGGACAACGTTTCGCTCTTTGTAAAACACACAAATTTTCGCTTGCCTTATTCGGCAAGAAGAGCGTTGATATTTAAGCCAAAATAGCAAGATTTACCTATTCGGCACATCACACACACACACACACACATATACGTATATATATATGTCGTGCCGATTAGGTAAAACTTGTGATTTTGGCTTAAATAGCAACACTCTTCTTGCCATATAAGACAAGTGAAAATTTGTGTATGCAATAATTTCGCCAAAATCATTCTGAACCTAACGAAAAAAATATATTTCATTGTGTTTGTTTATTATTAAATTAATGTTAACGTATCTAAAATATATTTAGTTGGGTTAGGCTAAATTAAATTGCGCTTGTTGTAATAAGGTTAGGTAGGTTTTCAAAGTTTCTCTTGGTACAAAATTATAATTTTTTACATTAACATAAATGAAAAAAAAATATCTTTAAACGTATAAGAGAAAATTTTAGAAAGGACTTAATTTTAAATGAGTTCTTGCTAATTGACCAGTTTTACCTAATCGGTACGACATATATATATATATATATATGTCTATACAGTGGACCCTCGGTTTTCGTTGAAAATTCTTTCCAGAATGCTGTTTGAGCGCCGTTACCGAACGAATTTGTTCCCATAAGGACAAATGTACATTAGATTAGTCATTTCAGACCCCCAAAAATACACTTACAAAAGCACTTACGAAAATACTTACATAATTGTTCGAGTTTGAAGGTGAATGAAAACCGAGGGTCCACTGTTATATATATATATATATATATATATATATATATATATATATATATATATATATATATATATATATATATATAATGTTATTAAATAATTTACCAGTTACTCAGCTCAAGCGTATTATTAAAGAATCAAAATTAATTTATAATTTCGTAACGTTGAAAGGTAGGTTGCTGGGTGGTGACCCACTGTGCTGGGTGGTGACCCCCTGTGCTGGGTGGTGACCCACTGTGCTGGGTGGTGACCCCCTGTGCTGGGTGGTGACCCCCTGTGCTGGGTGGTGATCCACTGTGCTGGGTGGTGACCCCCTGTGCTGGGTGGTGACCCCCTGTGCTGGGTGGTGACCCCCTGTGCTGGGTGGTGACCCACTGTGCTGGGTGGTGACCCACTGTGCTGGGTGGTGACCCCTGTGCTGGGTGGTGACCCACTGTGCTGGGTGGTGATCCACTGTGCTGGGTTGTGACCCACTGTGCTGGGTGGTGACCCACTGTGCTGGGTTGTGACCCTCTGTGCTGGGTGGTGATCCACTGTGCTGGGTGGTGACCCTCTGTGCTGGGTGGTGACCCCCTGTGCTGGGTGGTGACCCCTGTGCTGGGTGGTGACCACTGTGCTGGGTGGTGACCCCTGTGCTGGGTGGTGACCCCTGTGCTGGGTGGTGACCCCTGTGCTGGTGGTGACCCACTGTGCTGGGTGGTGACCCCTGTGCTGGGTGGTGACCCACTGTGCTGGGTGGTGACCCCCTGTGCTGGGTGGTGATCCACTGTGCTGGGTGGTGACCCCCTGTGCTGGGTGGTGACCCACTGTGCTGGGTGGTGACCCACTGTGCTGGGTGGTGACCCCCTGTGCTGAGTGGTGACCCCTGTGCTGGGTGGTGACCCACTGTGCTGGGTGGTGATCCACTGTGCTGGGTGGTGACCCACTGTGCTGGGTTGTGACCCACTGTGCTGGGTGGTGACCCACTGTGCTGGGTGGTGACCCTCTGTGCTGGATGGTGATCCACTGTGCTGGGTGGTGACCCTCTGTGCTGGGTGGTGACCCCCCTGTGCTGGGTGGTGATCCCCTGTTCTGGGTGGTGACCCCTCCCTGTGCTGGGTGGTGACCCCTCCCTGTGCTGGGTGGTGACCCTTCCCTGTGCTGGGTGGTAACCTCCCTGTGCTGGGTGGTGACCCCTCCCTGTGCTGGGTGGTGACCCTTCCCTGTGCTGGGTGGTGACCCCTCCCTGTGCTGGGTGGTGACCCTTCCCTGTGCTGGGTGGTAACCTCCCTGTGCTGGGTGGTGATCCCCTGTTTTGGGTGGTGACCCTTCCCTGTGCTGGGTGGTGACCCTTCCCTGTGCTGGGTGGTGACCCCTCCCTGTGCTGGGTGGTGACCCTTCCCTGTGCTGGGTGGTAACCTCCCTGTGCTGGGTGGTGATCCCCTGTTTTGGGTGGTGACCCTTCCCTGTGCTGGGTGGTGACCCCTCCCTGTGATGGGTGGTGACCCTTCCCTGTGCTGGGTGGTGATCTTTGTGCTGGGTGGTGACCACGTGGTGGTGACAAAGGTGTGGTGACGTGATAGATCTGGTGATGTCCCTCAAGCGAGGTTCACCACACACTCTCATCACTGTAATCACTTCGGAAACGTTAAACTCGTAAGGATCAGTCAGCACCTGGGGCGAGAGTAGGAAAGGGGAATTAATCAGGTTTGAGCCGAGGAAGGAGAGAGTGTGCTAGACGAAGGATCAAGCCTTCAACTCATACAGGTTTAGTTCTCCACACTCGTCTCTTCACTAAAGTTTCACCTCAACACTCAGGCTTAATAATAATAATAATAATAATAATAATAATAATAATAATGTGATTTAACGAGGTAATCATAATTTCGTTGGAGATGTTTTCGCAGAGAAGGAAGAAAGGAGGAGAAAGGAAGTAGAAAGGAAGGAGAGGGGAAGAGGAGAGAGAAGCGACACAAGGAATAACGTGAAGGACTGGAGGGTGATGATGGAGGGTGATGATTGAATGTGTTAATGGAGGGTGATGATCGAAGGTGTTAATGGAGGGTGATGATCGAGGGTGATGGTGATGATGGAGGGTGATGATGAAGGGTGTTGATGGAGGGTGATGAAGGATGTTGATGGAGTGTGATGATCGAGGGTGATGAAGGATGTTGATGGAGTGTGATGATCGAGGGTGATGAAGGATGTTGATGGAGGGTGATGATCGAGAGTGATGATGGGTGTTGATGGAGGGTGATGAAGGGTGTTGATGGAGGGTGATGATCGAGGGTGATGAAGGATGTTGATGGAGGGTGATGAAGGGTGTTGATGGAGGGTGATGATCGAGGGTGATGAAGGGTGTTGATGGAGGGTGATGATCGAGGGTAATGAAGGGTGATGATCGAGGGTAATGAAGGGTGTTGATGGAAGGTGATGATCGAGGATGATGAAAGGTGTTGATGGAGGGTGATGATCGAGGGTATTGATCGAGGGTGTTGATGGAAGGTGATGATCGAGGGTGATCGAAGGTGATGATCGAGGGTGATGAAGGGTATTGAGGAGGGTGATGATCGAGGTGAGTGATGAAGGGTGTTGATGGAGAGTGATGATCGAGAGTGATGAAGGGTGTTGATGGAGGGTGATGGTGGAGGTTGATGATGGAGGGTAAGGATGAAGGGTGATGGTGGAGGGTAATGATGGAGGGTAATGATGGAGGGTGATGATGGGTAATGATGGAGGGTGGTGGAGAGGGATGATGGGTGATGGTGGAGGACAAGGATGGAGGGTAATGGTGGAGGATGATGGTGGAGGGTAATGGTGGAGGGTGATGATGGAGGGTAATGATGTAGGGTGATGGTGGAGGGTGATGATGGAGGGTGATGGTGGAGGGTGATGGTGGAGGGTGATGGTGGAGGGTGATGGTGATGGTGGAGGGTGATGATGGGGGTGATGGTGGAGGGTGATGATGGAGGGTGATGATGGAGGGTGATGGTGGAGGGTGATGATGGAGGGTGATGATGGAGGGTGATGGTGGAGGGTGATGGTGAAGGGTGATGATGGGGGTGATGGTGGAGGGTGATGGTGGAGGGTGATGGTGGAGGGTGATGATGGAGGGTGATGATGGAGGGTGATGGTGGAGGGTGATGATGGAGAGTGATGGTGGAGGGTGATGATGGGGGTGATGGTGGAGGTGATGATGGGGGTGATGGTGGAGGGTGATGATGGGGGTGATGGTGGAGGGTGATGATGGAGAGTGATGGTGGAGGGTGATGATGGGGGGTGATGGTGGAGGGTGATGATGGGGGGTGATGATGGGGGGTGATGGTGGAAGGTGATGGTGGAGGGTGATGGTGGAGGGTGATGATGGAGGGTGAGGGTGGAGGGTGATGATGGAGGGTGATGGTGGAGGGTGATGGTGTAGGTTGAGATACAGTAACAGAACACCTAACAAGAACCTGTCATGACGTGTACTCTGCATGTCACATGATAAACTTCCCATCAAAATAAAATAATAATAACAATAATATTTTGGGCGTTTATTTTTCTTGGTCGTGTGTTGTTTCAATAAAGTCCACAGTCACTCGCATATTTAGCTGTCAATACAACAACAACAACAGTGAGGAACAAATAAAGTTTACCTTCAAGAGTGACAGCATGATCCTCAGGCAGCAGTAAAGTAACCTTGCAGGCAGCAGCAAAGTAACCTCGCAGGCAGCAGTAAAGTAACCTTGCAGGCAGCAGCAAAGTAACCTCGCAGGCAGCAGCAAAGTAACCTTGCAGGCAGCAGTAAAGTAACCTTGCAGGCAGCAGCAAAGTAACCTTGCAGGCAGCAGTAAAGTAACCTCGCAGGCAGCAGCAAAGTAACCTCGCAGGCAGCAGCAAAGTAACCTCGCAGGCAGCAGCAAAGTAACCTTGCAGGCAGCAGTAAAGTAACCTTGCAGGCAGCAGCAAAGTAACCTTGCAGGCAGCAGCAAAGTAACCTCGCAGGCAGCAGCAACGTAACCTTGCAGGCAGCAGCAACGTAACCTTGCAGGCAGCAGCAAAGTAACCTCGCAGGCAGCAGCAAAGTAACCTCGCAGGCAGCAGCAAAGTAACCTCGCAGGCAGCAGCAAAGTAACCTTGCAGGCAGCAGCAAAGTAACCTTGCAGGCAGCAGCAAAGTAACCTCGCAGGCAGCAGCAAAGTAACCTTGCAGGCAGCAGTAAAGTAACCTTGCAGGCAGCAGCAAAGTAACCTCGCAGGCAGCAGCAAAGTAACCTCGCAGGCAGCAGCAAAGTAACCTTGCAGGCAGCAGCAAAGTAACCTTGCAGGCAGCAGCAAAGTAACCTCGCAGGCAGCAGCAAAGTAACCTCGCAGGCAGCAGCAAAGTAACCTTGCAGGCAGCAGCAAAGTAACCTCGCAGGCAGCAGTAAAGTAACCTTGCAGGCAGCAGTAAAGTAACCTTGCAGACAGCAGCAAAGTAACCTTGCAGGCAGCAGCAAAGTAACTTCGCAGGCAGCAGTAAAGTAACCTCGCAGGCAGCAGCAGCAAAGTAAGCTTGCAGGCAGCAGTAAAGTATCCTTGCAGGCAGCAGCAAAGTAACCTTGCAGGCAGCAACAAAGTAACTTCACAGACAGCAGCAAAGTAACCTCGCAGGCAGCAGCAAAGTAACCTCTCAGGCAGCAGCAGCAAAGTAACCTTGCAGGCAGCAGCAAAGTAACCTTGCAGGCAGCAGTAAAGTAACCTCGCAGGCAGCAGTAAAGTAACCTTGCAGGCAGCAGCAAAGTAACCTCGCAGGCAGCAGCAACGTAACCTTGCAGGCAGCAGCAAAGTAACCTTGCAGGCAGCAGTAAAGTAACCTTGCAGGCAGCAGCAAAGTAACCTCGCAGGCAGCAGCAAAGTAACCTCGCAGGCAGCAGCAAAGTAACCTTGCAGGCAGCAGCAAAGTAACCTTGCAGGCAGCAGCAAAGTAATCTCGCAGGCAGCAGCAAAGTAACCTCGCAGGCAGCAGCAAAGTAACCTTGCAGGCAGCAGCAAAGTAACCTCGCAGGCAGCAGTAAAGTAACCTTGCAGGCAGCAGTAAAGTAACCTTGCAGACAGCAGCAAAGTAACCTTGCAGGCAGCAGCAAAGTAACTCCGCAGGCAGCAGCAAAGTAACCTCGCAGGCAGCAGTAAAGTAACCTCGCAGGCAGCAGCAAAGTAACCTCGCAGGCAGCAGCAAAGTAACCTTGCATGCAGCAGCAAAGTAACTTCGCAGGCAGCAGCAAAGTAACCTCGCAGGCAGCAGCAGCAAAGTAACCTTGCAGGCAGCAGTAAAGTAACCTTGCAGGCAGCAGCAAAGTAACCTTGCAGGCAGCAACAAAGTAACTTCACAGACAGCAGCAAAGTAACCTCGCAGGCAGCAGCAAAGTAACCTCTCAGGCAGCAGCAGCAAAGTAACCTTGCAGGCAGCAGCAAAGTAACCTTGCAGGCAGCAGTAAAGTAACCTCGCAGGCAGCAGTAAAGTAACCTTGCAGGCAGCAGCAAAGTAACCTCGCAGGCAGCAGCAACGTAACCTTGCAGGCAGCAGAAAAGTAACCTTGCAGGCAGCAGCAAAGTAACCTTGCAGGCAGCAGCAAAGTAACCTCGCAGGCAGCAGTAAAGTAACCTCGCAAGCAGCAGCAAAGTGCAACCTTGCAGGCAGCAGCAAAGTAACCTTGCAGGCAGCAGCAAAGTAACCTCGCAGGCAGCAGCAAAGTAACCTCGCAGGCAGCAGCAAAGTAACCTGCATGCAGCAGCAAAGTAACCTTGCAGGCAGCAGCAAAGTAACCTAGCAGGCAGCAGCAAAGTAACCTTGCAGGCAGCAGCAAAGTAACCTTGCAGGCAGCAGCAAAGTAACCGTCAGGCAGCAGCAAAGTAACCTTGCAGGCAGCAGAAAGTAACCTTGCAGGCAGCAGCAGCAAAGTAACCTGCAGGCAGCAGCAAAGTAACCTTGCAGGCACAGCAAAGTAACCTTGCAGGCAGCAGCAAAGTAACCTGCAGGCAGCAGCAAAGTAACCTGCAGGCACAGCAAAGTAACTCCAGCAGAGCAGCAGCAGCAAAGTAACCTGCAGGCAGCAGCAAAGTAACCTGCAGGCAGCAGCAAAGTAACCTCGCAGGCAGCAGCAAAGTAACCTGCAGCAGCACAAAGTAACCTTGCAGGCAGCAGCAAGTAACCTTGCAGGCAGCAGCAAAGTAACCTCGCAGGCAGCAGCAAAGTAACCTCGCAGGCAGCATCAAAGTAACCTTGCAGGCAGCAGCAAAGTACTTGGCAGGCAGAAATAACCTGACAGGCGCAGCAAAGTACCTTTCAGGCAAAGCAAAAAGTAACTTGAGGCAGCAGTAAAGTCATGAGGTAGTTTGTGATTGTCATGGCTGGTGTATCAGCACGAACAAGGCGACGTTCACTAGATACTGTTAAGAGAAACTAAGATATTTGTTGTGAGGTTGTCTTTTGCTAGTGACCACCAGTCCATCTTGGGTTCACCTGGGCTTGTTTACCTTCTGTGTTTATCAATATCTTTCACGTATACTAGAAGAACCACAGGTGAATTCCAGGCGAGCCAACAGTGCATAATTCAGGACTTAGTATTTATTATTTTAGGCAAAACAACAACTAGGGGAGTTGAATAATAGGTAAATCATGAACTCCTCCTGTGGTCGTTTTATATCATGTATCACTTGTTAGCAATTGTTGCTTCATTATTTTATATTGACAAGGTAGGTCATGGTATGAGATACCTCGTAATGCGAAGTTTTAAGTTTGTAATGTGAGGAACGTAACTGAAGACTTGGTAATACCTTCTAGTGTTCACTTTGAGGTTAAGTAGGCAGTTATAAGTATTAATATCCTTGGAGAACTTGTCAGGTGAGCATATTTGGTTATTGTGTCTAATGGCGAGCCAGAAGCCCCAGAGTTGTGTAAACTGTTGTGGTGGATCTGGGACAAGGTAGGCAAAGTCAGTTCATTGACCAGTTTTTTTTCCTCCTGTTTTGATTATTTAGCTGTTGTTAAATTTAATATTTAGCAATGATGTTTTTTTTTTTTTAGTATAATCAAAATTATTAAAGAAGAAAATAGTATGTGGCTCTGGTAATCAGTTTGTGATTGAGTGGTGGAGGGGGACTTTGCTTGTTGCTGAGCGCCCACTTGGTGTGTGGGGTGTCAGGGACGGTGGCTGAGCTGAGGCAGGTCTGCCACCAAGGCTGGTCCTTGTTGGCACTCTCACTAGCCGTCGTGGCACTCTCACTAGCCGTCGTGGCACTCTCACTAGCCGTCCTGGCGCTAACTAGCCGCCCTGGTACTGAGAGTGTCTACTCATGGCACCCAGGCTGGCCGCTCCAGATACCAACATGGGCCACTCAGAGGTGCCACTGTGCCTCTTGAAACAACAGCCATTTTTTTTGTAAATCTTTGTATAGTGAAATAAAGACAAGTGACAAACCAGCAGTATAAAACACGTGTAGCGGAGTGAACGTTTATCACACGACTTTTCGCCCTAAATGGAACCTCATAAAGACTATAACGTAAAAAAAAGGCTTCACAAAGTCCCGTTTAGGTGAAACTTGGTTTAATTAAAATGGCTTTCTATGATACCTGTATTTTTTAAAAGGTTATTAATTCTCGTTGTCTTTCATGTCGTCCCTCATTGTAAAGTTCGTCTGTGAGGGTAATACCATTTTTTTGTGATGAAAATGGCTTTGAAAACTGACAAGTTGAAGAAGCCAGTGACTTCTTCAGTCCAATACAGGGAATAACAGAGGACGATGAGGAGTTTGAGGTAATCAGTCCCTCAGTCTGGAGTCGATGTGTCCAGTCCATCAGTCTTGAGACATGTACATTTCTCAAGACTGATGGACTGGACACATGACTCCAGGCTGAGGACTGATCACCTCATTCTCCTCATTATTCACCGTTCTTCTCTTTATTGGACTGAAGAAGTCACTGGCTGGCGAAACGTTTCCTCAATAAACATTCCCAAATGCTGCACAAGTGTCTCAGTCTTCAAAAGTCATTTTTAGCTGCTGGAAACAGTGTGCTTAAGGGCCACGTAAGTTCCCATGTCTTACAACATGTTTATTTTTCCACTATAATCTACCTTGTCCACAATTACTATTGCATTTGCTTTGTCTGTTTCGTAAGGTGAAGTCAGGATCTTTCCTTAATTCATGGTATAACTTAACAAATCTTGATGACAATTGTGTTGCAGAGGTGTGAGCAAAGCTCACACCTCTGCAACAACAATTGTCATCAAAGATTTGTTAAGGTATACCATGAATTAAGGAAAGATCCTGGACTTCACCTTACGAAACAGTCAAAGCAAATGCGATAGTAATTGTGGACAAGGTAGATTATAGTGGAAAAATGAGCATATTATTAGAAGACATGGGAACTTACGTGGCTGTTAACTTAAAGGAGAGGAGCTCGTCAGGGTGCTACTGCAGGTGGCGTGATGACGCAGTTTACTCTGGTCGTGAGAGATAGTAGGATAAAAAGCCTTCTGTAAGCTGCATTCTACAAGTCCATCTAAGTGCCATGACCATATATGTGGAGTAAAACCTCGCCTGTTTGAGTCTATACCGTCTCCTGTGTTCTTTATAAGCAACCAGGTGTGTACAGTTAGTCAATCGCTTGGCGATTAGTGGGTCAGATCGAGGTATCTGCTTGGCGATTAGCGGATTGAATCGAGGTATCTGCTTGGCGATTAGTGGATTGGATCGAGGTATCTGCTTGGCGATTATCGGATTGGATAGAGATATCTGCTTGGCGATTAGTGAATCGAGGTATCTGCTTGGCGATTAGCGGATTGGATCGAGGTATCTGCTTGGCGATTATCGGATTGGATAGAGATATCTGCTTGGCGATTAGTGAATCGAGATATCTGCTTGGCGATTAGCGGATCGGATTCAGATTCAGATACTTTATTTCTGATAATATTACAAAGTGATAATATGTTATTTACAACATTTTATGAAATATTTATTACAAGAAGGCCAATAATATGCCTAGGTATGCCTAGGCATTTCAGGCAGTCTTATGATAGATCTTACTCCATAGTGACAATGAATATATTGATATTAAGGTTAGGTAATTGTAGTGGTTAACTAGGTTTACAAAATTGAGGTACTGTAGTTCAAACATTTAAGAATTTAACAATTAGTTTATATATTAATGGTAAAGGTGATGTATTTGCATGATACAGTTTCTATATTGGAGTGTCTTAGGCAAACCTATGACTAGCTTAAGAATTATGAAGCAATAGTTGTATTAGAATTTTCGTTACAGTCATGTGCAAATTAAGGGTAATCACAGATATCAATAAGTGTATTTTGCTGTGGATATGTGCAAGATAAAGTAGTTTTCATGTGGTTAGCTACCAGTTGGGTGCATAAGTGAGATAAGATATTTTTTAACGGTGCTTTTGAAAATGGAGGTTGTTTCTGCAGTTCTAGAGTTTTCAGGCAGGGAGTTACAGATTTTAGGCCCTTTTATGTACATTGAATTTCTGTATAGATTTAGTCGGACACGGGAAATGTCAAAGAGATGTTTGTGTCTGGTATTATGTCTATGGGTCCTGTCACAACTGTCAAGAAAGTGTTTTAGCTCAGGGTTAAAGTTGGAATTTATGGTTCTATAAATGTAGATAGCAGAGTAGTAAGTATGGATGTTCTGAACAGTGAGTAGGTTTAGGTCTTTGAAGAGTGGGGGGGGAGGGGGTGTTGCCTAACGTTGGATTGCATAATAATTCGTACTGCGGCTTTTTGTTGGGTTATTATTGGCTTTAGGTGGGTAATTGCTGTTGATCTCCAAGCACAGATGGATTAAGGTATCTGCTTGGCGATTAGCGGATCGTATTAAGATATCTGCTTGGCGATTAGCGGATCGGATTAAGGTATCTGCTTGGCGATTAGCGGATCGTATTAAGATATCTGCTTGGCGATTAGCGGATCGGATTAAGGTATCTGCTTGGTTGGAGATCAGAGGATCGATCCTTCGTCATTATTCATGTTGAATGATCCACACGGGTTTAATGCTTCACATAGATAAAAAAGTCCTTTCTTTCATTAGGGTGTAGGGGCGAAACATCGCCACGAAGGATTTATTAGCGCTAACTTTATTAGTATGTAGCGCCAGCTTTATTAGTATAACGTTATCGTAACGTAACGGCTTGACAAAGCTCCTGGAGAGAGAAACGTTGCCACATAAAATGTCACATTAGTTGCACATATGTCCTTTTACCTTACAGGTTGTCGGTAATGCTATATCAACATTATTGCAATCTATTAGTGTAGTCTACCGTGAGGGGTCACCTTCACGGCAGGGTCGTGAGAAGCAGGGAAGAAATCTCGGGTCATCGTGAGGTCATCCACGAAAGTTTGGAAAAACAACTTCGGTAGTGTTGAGGATCTGGTGAGAGGTTTAGGTGGAGGAGGAGCTGGTGAGATTTGTAGGTGGAGGAAGAGCTGGTGAGATGGGTAGGTGCAGGAGCTGGTGAGATGGGTAGGTGGAGGAGGAGCTGGTGAGATGGGTAGGTGGAGGAGGAGCTGGTGAGATTTGTAGGTGGAGGAGGAGCTGGTGAGATGGGTAGGTGGAGGAGGAGCTGGTGAGATGGGTAGGTTGAGGAGGAGCTGGTGAAAGGGGTAGGTGGAGGAAGAGCTGGTGAGAGGGGTAGGTGGAGGAGGATCTGGTGAGATTTGTAGGTGGAGGAGGAGCTGGTGAGATGGGTAAGTGGAGGAGGAGCTGGTGAGAGGTTTAGGTGGAGGAGGAACTGGTGAGATTTGTAGGTGGAGGAAGAGCTGGTGAGAGGGGTAGGTGGAGGAGGATCTGGTGAGATTTGTAGGTGGAGGAGGAGCTGGTGAGATGGGTAGGTGGAGGAGGAGCTGGTGAGATTTGTAGGTGGAGGAGGAGCTGGTGAGATTTGTAGGTGGAGGAGGAGCTGGTGAGATGGGTAGGTGGAGGAGGAGCTGGTGAGAGGGGTAGGTGGAGGAGGAGCTGGTGAGATGGGTAGGTTGAGGAGGAGCTGGTGACAGGGGTAGGTGGAGGAGGAGCTGGTGAGATGGGTAGGTGGAGGGGAGCTGGTGAGAGGGTAGGTGAGGAGGAGCTGGTGAGAGGGGTAGGTGGAGGAGGAGCTGGTGAGATGGGTAGGTGGAGGAGGAGCTGGTGAGATGGGTAGGTGGAGGAGGAGCTGGTAAGATGGGTAGGTGGAGGAGGAGCTGGTGAGATGGGTAGGGAGAGGAGGAGCTGGTGAGATGTGTAGGTGGAGGAGGAGCTGGTGAGAGGGGTAGGTGGAGGAGGAGCTGGTGAGATGGGTAGGTGGAGGAGGAGCTGGTGAGATGGGTAGGTGGAGGAGGAGCTGGTGAGATGGGTAGGTGGAGGAGGAGCTGGTGAGATGGGTAGGTGGAGGAGGAGCTGGTGAGAGGGGTAGGTGGAGGAGGAGCTGGTGAGATGGGTAGGTGGAGGAGGTGGTGAGATGGGTAAGTGGAGGAGGAGCTGGTGAGATGGGTAGGTGGAGGAGGAGCTGGTGAGAGGGTAGGTGGAGGAGGAGCTGAGTGAGAGGGTAGGTGGAGGAGGAGCTGGTGAGATGGGTAGGTGGAGGAGCTGGTGAGATGGGTAAGTGGAGGAGGAGCTGGTGAGATGGGTAGGTGGAGGAGGAGCTGGTGAGAGGGTAGGTGGAGGAGAGCTGGTGAGAGGGTAGGTGGAGGAGAGCTGGTGAGAGGGTAGGTGGAGGAGGAACTGGTGAGATGGGTAGGTGGAGGAGGAGCTGGTGAGATGGGTAGGTGGAGGAGGAACTGGTGAGATGGGTAGGTGGAGGAGGAACTGGTGAGATGGTAGAGTGGGAGAGGAGTGGTGAGATGGTGAGGTGGAGGAGGAGCTGGTGAGATGGGTAGGTGGGAGGAGCTGGTGAGATGGGTAGGTGGAGGAGGACTGGTGAGATGGTAGGTGGAGGAGGACTGGTGAGATGGGTAGGTGGAGGAGGACTGGTGAGATGGGTAGGTGGAGGAGGAACTGGTGAGATGGGTAGGTGGAGGAGGAGCTGGTGAGATGGGTAGGTGGAGGAGGACTGGTGAGATGGGTAAGTGGAGGAGGAGCTGGTAGAGATGGAGCGTAAGGTGGATGAGATGGGAGGTGGAGGAGATGGTAGAGGGTGGAGGAGGACTGGTGAGATGGGTAAGTGGAGGAGCTGGTGAGATGGGTAGGTGGAGGACTGGAGAGGGTAGGTGAGATGAGAGTAGGTGGAGGAGGAACTGGTGAGATGGGTAGGTGGAGGAGCTGGTGAGATGGGTAGGTGGAGGAGGACTGGTGAGATGGGTAGGTGGAGGAGGAACTGGTGAGATGGGTAGGTGGAGGAGGAACTGGTGAGATGGGTAGGTGGAGGAGACTGGTGAGATGGTAGGTGGAGGAGGACTGGTGAGATGGTAGGTGGAGGAGGAACTGGTGAGATGGTAGGATGGGAGGAAGGGCTGGTAGGAGGGAGGGCTAGGTGGTAGGAGGAGCTGGTGAGATGGGTAGGTGGAGGAGGAGCTGGTGAGAGGGTAGGTGGAGGAGGACTGGTGAGAGGGTAGGTGGAGGAGGAATCTGGTGAGATGGGTAAGTGGAGGAGGAGCTGGTGAGATGGGTAGGTGGAGGAGGAGCTGGTGAGAGGGTAGGTGGAGGAGGAGCTGGTGAGAGGGGTAGGTGGAGGAGGAGCTGGTGAGATTGGTAGGTGGAGGAGGAGCTGGTGAGATTGGTAGGTGGAGGAGGAGCTGGTGAGAGGGGTAGGTGGAGGAGGAACTGGTGAGAGGGGTAGGTGGAGGAGGAACTGGTGAGATGGGTAGGTGGAGGAGCTGGTGAGATGGGTAGGTGGAGGAGGAGCTGGTGAGATGGGTAGGTGGAGGAGGAACTGGTGAGATGGGTAGGTGGAGGAGGAACTGGTGAGATGGGTAGGTGGAGGAGGAACTGGTGAGATGGGTAGGTGGAGGAGGAACTGGTGAGATGGGTAGGTGGAGGAGATGGTGAGATTGGTAGGTGGAGGAGGAGCTGGTGAGATTGGTAGGTGGAGGAGGAGCTGGTGAGATTGGTAGGTGGAGGAGGAGCTGGTGAGATGGGTAGGTGGAGGAGGAGCTGGTGAGAGGGGTAGGTGGAGGAGGAGCTGGTGAGAGGGTAGGTGGAGGAGGAACTGGTGAGATGGGTAGGTGGAGGATCTGGTGAGATGGGTAAGTGGAGGAGGAGCTGGTGAGATGGGTAGGTGGAGGAGGAGCTGGTGAGAGGGGTAGGTGGAGGAGGAGCTGGTGAGAGGGGTAGGTGGAGGAGGATCTGGTGAGATTGGTAGGTGGAGGAGGAGCTGGTGAGATTGGTAGGTGGAGGAGGAGCTGGTGAGAGGGGTAGGTGGAGGAGGAACTGGTGAGATGGGTAGGTGGAGGAGCTGGTGAGATGGGTAGGTGGAGGAGGAGCTGGTGAGATGAGTAGGTGGAGGAGGAACTGGTGAGATGGGTAGGTGGAGGAGGAACTGGTGAGATGGGTAGGTGGAGGAGGAACTGGTGAGATGGGTAGGTGGAGGAGGAACTGGTGAGATGGGTAGGTGGAGGAGGAACTGGTGAGATGGGTAGGTGGAGAAGATGGTGAGATTGGTAGGTGGAGGAGGAGCTGGTGAGATTGGTAGGTGGAGGAGGAGCTTGTGAGATGAGTAGGAGGAGGAAGAGGAGGAGGCAGGGGTTGTGAGGCATCGTAGAGGAGACGAGAGTTATCGTGCTTGCTGGGTAATGTAAGCAAGCAGTGGCTAGCCTTGCTTACCTGAACCTTGTTGGCCTTAGAGCTTACCTGTCCCTCTCCCGGGCCATCCCCGACACCAAGGACCGTCCCCTGCCCCAGGGCCATTCCAGGCCACTAGGACCATTGCTGGTCTCAGAACCACCCCAGGCCTCAGGACCATCCCATGTCCCAGGACCATCACCAGTGAAGGTTCCCCCACCCCCTCCCCTCCCCTCCCCTCCCTCCCTTAGCAGTGTCAATATGCTAATGATGTACAATACTGATAAGTTGTTAGGTATCTTTATTGCGAAACGTTTCGCCTACAAATAGGCTTCTTCAGTCGAATACAGAGGATGAAGCAGAAGCAACAGAGAGGTAGAGACGACGTAATCAATCCATCACCCTCGAAGACGTAGTTTTGAGATGGTCAGTCCCTGGAGAAGAGTTCTGCTCTATAGTCTGGAACAATGTGAAGCTGAGAAAGGTTGGATTTAAGAAGGACCTTCCCAGTAGGTTTGCTACATTGCTTCTCAGTGATTACATTCGTACTTCTTCTAGTGAGTCTCGCCTGTCCTGTCGTCAAGATGTTCTCCGCCTCACCTTGACAGTATATAAGTCTCCATACTGTTGTTCCAGCTTCACTTGGTTCCAGACTATGGAGCAGAACTCTTCTCCAGGCTGAGGGACTGACCACCTCAAAACTACGCTGTCGAGAGTGGACTGATTACATCGTCTCTACATCTCCACTACTTCTGCTGCCTACTGTGCAGGCGAAACGTTTCGGAATAAAGATACCTAACCGTTGCACGTATGTCATATCAACTTAGCGGTGTTCTATGTGTCAAGTATTGCATAACTAACCCTTTTCTTGAGCTTACCGTTGTGAAGTTGGTGGCGCACTCGCCACACTTAGGTTTTTGTATATGTGATAGAAGCTGGTTTTTTTTGTTTTTTTGGTAACGAAACTTAGCCCAACCCAGTGTAGCCCAACCCAGCGTAGACCAACCCAGCGTAGACCAACCCAACGTAGACCAACCCAGCGTAGCCCAACCCAGCGTAGACCAACCCAGCGTAACCCAACCCAGCGTAGCCCAACCCAGCGTAGACCAACCCAGCGTAGCCCAACCCAGCGTAGACCAACCCAGCGTAGACCAACCCAGCGTAGACCAACCTAGCGTAGCCCAACCCAGCGTAGACCAACCTAGCGTAGCCCAACCCAGCGTAGACCAACCCAGCGTAGACCAACCCAGCGTAGCCCAACCCAGCGTAGACAAACCCAGCGTAGACCAACCAGCGTAGACACCAGCGAGACCACGCGTAGACAAACCAGCGTAGACCAACCCAGCGTAGACAAACCCAGCGTAGACCAACCCAGCGTAGACCAACCCAGCGTAGCCCAAACGTTAAATTTTATATTAGGTTAGGTTGAGTTTGGTTACTGAACACCATATATTCCATAAGGCCGAAATATAAATGTACTCACTGCACAACCCACTTAATATTACACAATCCACTTAATAATGGAAGATTTACATAATAAAACGCACGAGTTCCTAAACTGCATATTGGTCACGTTTGGTTTATCCATACCGAAAATAAACTGTTTTATTGGTTTATGTTTATTAGTTAACGTTAGCAAAGCAAGAGTGTTTATGTTTGTGTGTGTGTGTGTGTCCTCGTTGATCTGTATTCACCGTTTTGTGTTTGCGTAAGTCAGATCTTGGCTCCTGATGCTGAATCTTGAGCTGCTTCAGCGGCTGACATTGCTGGTTCAGATATATCTAACATATCTGCTCTTAAAAGTGTTTTAGGGTTCGCTTCTGTCACTTGCATGTCGTCCACTCCACTTTCCCACTACCCTCAGACTCTTAAAAGTAATTCTTAATGAGTAACTAAAGTGTAGTGAACACTTGTCAGTGCTCAGTAATAACCCACCTGAAGACGGAAAAACAGGAGGCTGATTGATCTGTATATTTCGACCCCCTTGTGGGATCCTCCTTTGCTGCTGAGGATCCCAGAAGGGGGTCGAAATATACAGATCAATCAGCCTCCAGTGTTTCTGTCCCCCCGTAGATTATTACTGAGTACTTCTTAATGTATCCGGGACTAATCTGTGTTTTTACCTTCCATCTCATGGTGTGGGTCCTCAAGTAGTTGTTAAATATCTTATTGGTTCCGGGATCATCACTTCTCTAGTCCAGTTTCAGACCTAAATTGGGTGGGAAATATTACTTGATTAAGAGGTGTTAAGAAACATACATAAATTTAAATAAATGTCTATAGTAGATGTAGGTTTGAAGTTTGTAAGAGTTACCTGTCATCTTACATGTTCGTAAGACAGAAAGAAAAGATCAGTAATGCTGCCAGAGTGCTAAGCGTTTAAGGAGTTTGTTTTACATGTAGCAGTACAGTACTACCTTCCTGGATGGTTTCTCTCTGCCGGTATAACCGGTCCTCTAGTTTTAAACAGTCTGTTCATACCTACTCCAGGAATTTCTCTGGGTATCTTTATACGTCGTAATCCTGTCTCCCTAAATGGGTATCTTTATATGTCGTAATCCTGTCTCCCCAACTCCTCCTCCCTCGTGCAATGTTCCAAGTTTAGTACCTTTAGGCTTTTCCTCACAGTGCACACTGCACACCTCTCATCCCTCAGACTAGTTGGGTTGCAAACATTTGGACGTTCTCAAGCTTCCCAACTTGCATGTTCAGGGGCTCGAAGTCAGTGCTGTTTTCTCACCTTGATAAACGATGTGTGTACTCACCCATTTGTGGTTCCAGGGGTCGATTCACAGCTCCTAGCCCCGCCTATACCCTGGTCGCTACTAGGTCCATTCTCCCCGCACCGTGAGTTTTATCGTATCTCTTCGTAGACATGTAATGTGTGTGTACTCACCTAGTTGTGGTTGCAGGGGTCGAGTCACAGCTCCTGGCCCCGCCTCTTCACTGGCCGCTACTCGGTCACTCTTCCTGCTTCATGAGCTTTGTGTGTGTGTGTGTGTGTGTGTGTGTGTGTGTGTGTGTGTGTGTGTGTGTGTGTGTGTGTGTGTGTGTGCCAGTGCATATTTTTCAGTGTTTTTTATTTCGTCAAAGTGAAAATTGAAAAGTGAGAAAAGGCCAAGAAAATCATTGTTTTACTGCAACGAACTGTGACGAAAATGTTGCGATTTTGTAACACTGATCAGTGTGTTGAACAGTTAGGCGATGTTCAGTTTGTTACGTAGTGTTCAACAGCTTGTTACGTAGTGTTCAACAGTTTGTTACGTAAGTGTTCAACAGTTTGTTACGTAAGTGTTCAACAGCTTGTTTCGTAGTGTACAACAGTTTGTTACGTAGTGTTCAACAGCTTGTTACGTAGTGTACAACAGCTTGTTACGTAGTGTTCAACAGTTTGTTACGTAGTGTTCAACAGTTTGTTACGTAGTGTTCAACAGTTTGTTACGTAGTGTTCAACAGTTTGTTACATAGTGTTCAACAGTTTGTTACGTAGTGTACAACAGTTTGTTACGTAGTGTTCAACAGTTTGTTACGTAGTGTACAACAGTTTGTTACGTAAGTGTTCAACAGTTTGTTACGTAGTGTTCAACAGTTTGTTACGTAGTGTACAACAGTTTGTTACGTAGTGTTCAACAGTTTGTTACGTAAGTGTTCAACAGCTTGTTACGTAGTGTTCAACAACGTTACGTAGTTACAGTTGTACAGTGTACAATTACATAGTTACATTTGTTACGTAGTGTACAACAGTTTGTTACATAGTGTTCAACAGTTTGTTACGTAGTGTACAACAGTTTGTTACGTAGTGTTCAACAGTTTGTTACGTAGTGTTCAACAGTTTGTTACGTAGTGTTCAACAGTTTGTTACGTAGTGTTCAACAGTTTGTTACGTAAGTGTTCAACAGCTTGTTACGTAAGTGTTCAACAGTTTGTTACGTAAGTGTTCAACAGCTTGTTACGTAAGTGTTCAACAGTTTGTTACGTAAGTGTTCAACAGTTTGTTGCGTAGTGTACAGCAGTTTGTTACGTAGTGTTCAACAGTTTGTTACGTAGTGTTCAACAGTTTGTTACGTAGTGTTCAACAGTTTGTTACGTAGTGTTCAACAGTTTGTTACGTAGTGTTCAACAGTTTGTTACGTAGTGTTCAACAGTTTGTTACGTAGTGTACAGCAGTTTGTTACGTAGTGTTCAACAGTTTGTTACGTAGTGTTCAACAGTTTGTTACGTAGTGTTCAACAGTTTGTTACGTAGTGTTCAACAGTTTGTTACGTAGTGTTCAACAGTTTGTTACGTAGTGTTCAACAGTTTGTTACGTAGTGTTCAACAGTTTGTTACGTAGTGTTCAACAGTTTGTTACGTAGTGTTCAACAGTTTGTTACGTAGTGTTCAACAGTTTGTTACGTAGTGTCAACAGTTTGTTACGTAGTGTTCAACAGTTTGTTACGTAGTGTTCAACAGTTTGTTACGTAGTGTTCAACAGTTTGTTACGTAGTGTTCAACAGTTTGTTACGTAGTGTTCAACAGTTTGTTACGTAGTGTTCAACAGCTTGTTACGTAGTGTTCAACAGTTTGTTACGTAGTGTTCAACAGTTTGTTACGTAGTGTTCAACAGTTTGTTACGTAGTGTACAACAGTTAATTACATATTCAACAAATGTTAGCGGTGACTGTGTTGGGCGTGAGCGTGTTGAATGGGCGTGGGCGTGTTGAATGGGCGTGGGCGTGTTGAATGGGCGTGGGCGTGTTGAATGGGCGTGGGCGTGGGCGTGGGCGTGAAGAGGGTAGAGGCGGGTCACAAAATCGGACGAGGGAGAGGGTTGTTCACCTAGATGATAAACAAAGGAAACCAGACAACGTCACCAACAGTGTTGGTGAGACAGTGTTGGTGAGACAGTGTTAGTGAGACAGTGTTGGCGAGAGTGTTGGCGAGACAGTGTTGGTGAGACAGTGTTGAAGGTTGCCTACCTTGCTGGTCAAAGGTTCTTCATTCAAGGATATGGAGCTAACGTCCCCTTCCTTGTATACTCCACTCACTTCCCCCCCCTTTCCCCGGCACTGTATGACCCTTGTGGGTTTTGCGCTTCTCCTTTACAGCTTAGAATTGTCACGACGAGGTTGACTGTTGTATCAAGAGAACAATAATCAGGTCACCAAGAAACTTGTTTCTAGAATTTGTTTGAAAGTGGTTTTGAAAACTCACAAGTTGATACTTGAGACACTTGGGCAACATTTGGGTATCTTTATTCTGGTAACGTTTCGCCCACCAGTGGCTTCTTCAGTCCAATACAGAGAACTGTGAAAGATGAGGAGTTTGAGGTAATCATTCCCTCAGGCGATGTGTTTAGTCCATCAATCTGGTTCCATACAAGAAATGTTTGTCTAAGTGATGTTGTTGGTGTCACTACCTGATGTACCTTTGGTGAGTTTCCAGTTTTTTTTTCTACTCCCGTAGCCCGGCCCTGGTCGAGGCTTGTCTGGCCAACCAGGCTGTTGCTCCTGGTGGCCCGCTGGCCCACATGTCCATCACAGCCTGGTTGATCTGGCACCTGGCAGAGGTACTTGACCGGTTTTCTCACGTGCCTATGCATCAGTAACGTTGTCGTTACGTTGGGCTGCGTGCGGCCAGCAGCAACAGCTTGGTTGATCAGGTCTTGATCCACCGGAAGCGTCCTTCAGGTATCGATAAATCGTGATGGTATCGACATTATCAAGAGTTTTGGTATCGTCCCATTACTAGCCATTATTGATGGTCTGTCCGACTTTACTAAAACATACAGAGGTAGGGTGACTGTGTACTTCGTAGTGTACAGTTGTACCTTGTTACATTGTCCTGCCTTCCTCATGCCCAGTGTAGTGTCTTTCTTCCCACGCTCCTGTACAGTGTACCTTGTTGGACATTGTTCACCACACTGCCTTCTCAGCCCAGTGTACAGTTGTACCTTGTTGGTACATTGTTCACCACTCTTCCCTCACCACCAGTGTACAGTGTACTGTTGGACATTGTTCACACTGCCTTCTCACGCACCAGTGTACAGTTGTACCTTGTTGGAACATTGTTCACCACACTGCCTTCCTCAGCACCAGTGTACAGTTGTACCTTGTTGGACATTGTTCACCATACTGCCTTCCTCACGCACCAGTGTACAGTTGTACCTTGTTGGTACATTGTTCACCACACTGCCTTCCCTCATGCACCAGTGTACAGTTGTACCTTGTTGGAACATTGTTCACCCACTGCCTCCCTCACGCACCAGTGTACAGTTGTACCTTGTTGGTACATTGTTCACCATACTGCCTTCCCTCACGCACCAGTGTACAGTTGTACCTTGTTGGTACATTGTTCACCACACTGCCTTCCCTCACGCACCAGTGTACAGTTGTACCTTGTTGGAACATTGTTCACCACACTGCCTTCCCTCACGCACCAGTGTACAGTTGTACCTTGTTGGACATTGTTCACCACACTGCCTTCCCTCACGCACCAGTGTACAGTTGTACCTTGTTGGAACATTGTTCACCACACTGCCTTCCCTCACGCACCAGTGTACAGTTGTACCTTGTTGGTACATTGTTCACCATACTGCCTTCCCTCACGCACCAGTGTACAGTTGTACCTTGTTGGAACATTGTTCACCATTGCACTGCCTTTCGAAGTAAAGTTATTTCATTTTCAATGCACTTCCTTGCACCATTCAGTTTTATTGTTGGTATTTGATTACCTGTGATGCTTCTACACCGTGTATGTTTTTTGAACATGTTCACCATCTCACTGCTGGAAGCATAAATGTTATATTTTCATGCCTTTTTAATCGTTTTTATATTGTGGTTTGTTGATTACCTCGTGATGTATTATTGTCATGATGACGTCAAAAACCACCACTGCATACTGTATATTCTGGACGTAAGATACGTCTATTTTTGTGGTGTGAGATAGAGATAGATAGATAGAGAGATAGATAGAGAGATAGATAGATAGATAGAGAGAGAGAGAGAGAGAGAGAGAGAGAGAGAGAGAGAGAGAGATGATGATGATGATGATGGTATGAGTGTAGATGATCATAGCTCCGAGGTAGTCATTATAACGTTAAACGGGGATAAACAAGGTGGGTGAAGTGACCACTAGGTGAAGGCTGGAGAACAGGCCAGACAAGGTTAAGCAATAAATGGAGAACAAAGAGGAAGGGTAATGCAATAAGTGAACAAAGGGTGTGTGTGTGTGTGTGTGTGTGTGTAAAGCAATAACGACATAACTGGAGAAGAAAGTCTTGTAGACGGGGCACGATGTGCACACTATAACCCCTGGGGTCACCCTGAGACAACCACTGGGGTCCCCCTGAGGCAACCCCTGGGGTCACCCTGAGGCAACCCCTGGGGTCCCCCTGAGGCAACCCCTGGGGTCACCCTGAGGCAACCCCTGGGGTCACCCTGAGGCAACCCCTGGGGTCACCCTGAGGCAACCCCTGGGGTCACCCTGAGGCAACCCCTGGGGTCACCCTGAGGCAACCCCTGGGGTCACCCTGAGGCAACCCC
Organism: Cherax destructor; assembly: GCA_009830355.1. NCBI lineage: Eukaryota > Metazoa > Arthropoda > Malacostraca > Decapoda > Parastacidae > Cherax > Cherax destructor. The sequence goes on along the minus strand of WNWK01002128.1, from coordinate 79,786 downwards.
TGGGGTCACCCTGAGGCAACCCCTGGGGTCACCCTGAGGCAACCCCTGGGGTCACCCTGAGGCAACCCCTGGGGTCACCCTGAGGCAACCCCTGGGGTCACCCTGAGGCAACCCCTGGGGTCACCCTGAGGCAACCCCTGGGGTCACCCTGAGGCAACCCCTGGGGTCACCCTGAGGCAACCCCTGGGGTCACCCTGAGGCAACCCCTGGGGTCACCTTGAGGCAGCCCCTGGGGTCACCTTCAGGCAACCCTGAGGCCACCCTAAAGGCAACCCTGAGGTCACCCTAAAGGCAACCTCGAGATCACCCTAAAGGCAACCTTGAGATCACCCTGGAGGCATCATGGGGCCATCCTGCAGGCAGGGCAACAGTGCCACGCTCACCTTATATATATATATATATATATATATATATATATATATATATATATATATATATATATATATATATATATATATATATATATATATATAGTATATATATATAAGTTTAAATTAAAAACTTCACAGGATATTTGTTTGTTTACCTTCTTAAAGCCTGTTTGTTGTAGTTCGTTGACGATACCCGTTTATGATATTCAAGGATCGTGGTCCCCGGGGCACGGCCTCACGCCGGGTATCTTGAGTTGGAAAGCAAATGTTATATAAAGAAGAGCTATGTTAAAACAGTAGAAGGTGAAGGAAAGTGTAGGCAGAAGTTCGTAAGATTGTACTCTCGTGGGATGTGATTGTCAGACCATTTATATTGTAGGGGCCAGTTATATTGCTGCCAGAGTGCGGAATGTTTAACAGGCTTCCGTTTCACACTCGGTGGAGGAGAGTGAGAGCGAGATCGAGCGCAAGAGGGAGCTATCCAGTGCCTCCGTTTACGTTGTTCCGTTGACACCGTTGTCACCTCTTCATCTGCTGAGGTTCACCATAACCATCTGTGCCCTGATTACCAGGTAGCTTTTTCTCCGCCCACCTCTGTGCCTCACCTCTGTGCCCCACCTCTGTGCCCCATCTCTGTGCCTCACCTCTGTGCCCCACCTCTGTGCCCCATCTCTGTGCCCCACCTCTGTGCCCCACCTCTGTGCCCCATCTCTGTGCCTCACCTCTGTGCCCAACCTCTGTGCCTCACCTCCCTGCCTCACCTCCGTATCTCACCTCTGTGCCCCACTTCCGTGCCTCACCTCTGTGCCTCACCTCTGTGCCCCACATCGCTGAGGTTCTCTCCACCTACACTTGCCACTTCTCTACCACCACCACCACCACCACCACCACCACCACCACCACTACTACTACAACTACTACTAATACTACCACAACTACTACTACCACCACCATCACCTCCGCCACTACTACTACTACCTCCACCTCCGCCACTACTATTACTACTACTGATTACATCGTTTTCACATCTCTACTGCTTCTTCTAACTGCACTGAAGAAGCCTACTTTGTGGGCGAAACGTTTCGGAATAAAGATACGTAAGTGTTGCACCTGTGTCTTATTTACCAGCCTGACGATATCGTACACTATGTACAGACTCAGGCTGGGATATTAATGAACACTAACAGCTTCGCTCACACCTCTACAAAACAATTGACCTCAAAGATTTGTTAAGTTATACCATGAGTTAAGGAAAGATTCTAGATTTCACCTTACGAAAGCAGACAAAGCAAATGCGATAGTAATTATGGATAATGTAGATTATAGGGAAAAAAATAAAAGCGATATTAGGAGACAGGGAAACTCACGCGCCTCTTTGAAGGCTCCACGGCTTCTCAAAGTCCTAACGCTGTCTGCGAGGGTAGAATCTCTCTTGTAATGGTAAAATGGTGCCTTCCTTCCTTCCGCGTGGTCGGCAGCGCCGCTCTTGGTGTGACGTGGCAAGCCAGATGACTGTGGGATTGTTCCGCTCCCTTGGTTGGTATCACGTTGGTCCAACATTGGGGAGCCCTGGACCATGTTACCCTCCTAGGTTATGTCACCTCTCGTAAGATCCCATTGTTTGCGTTATCTACGATATACTCTCCTTGTTAGTACCACCTAGGATATACTGGCCTTGTTAGTACCACCTAGGATATACTCGCCTTGTTAGTACCACCTAGGATATACTTGCTTTGTTAGTACCACCTAGGATATACTGGCCTTGTTAGTACCACCTAGGATATACTGGCCTTGTTAGTACCACCTAGGATATACTGGCCTTGTTAGTACCACTTAGGATATACTGGCCTTGTTAGTACCACCTAGGATATACTGGCCTTGTTAGTACCACCTAGGATATACTCGCCTTGTTAGTACCACCTAGGATATACTCGCCTTAGTACCACCTAGTATATACTCGCCTTGTTAGTACCACCTAGGATATACTCGCTTTGTTAATGCCACCTAGGATATACTGGCCTTGTTAGTACCACCTAGGATATACTGGCCTTGTTAGTACCACATAGGATATACTGGCCTTGTTAGTACCACCTAGGATATACTGGCCTTGTTAGTACCACCTAGTATATACTGGCCTTGTTAGTACCACCTAGGATATACTGGCCTTGTTAGTACCACCTAGGATATACTGGCCTTGTTAGTACCACCTAGGATATACTGGCCTTGTTAGTACCACCTAGGATATACTCGCCTTGTTAGTACCACATAGGATATACTCGCCTTGTTAGTACCACCTAGGATATACTGGCCTTGTTAGTACCACCTAGGATATACTCGCCTTGTTAGTACCACCTAGGATATACTGGCCTTGTTAGTACCACCTAGGATATACTCGCCTTGTTAGTACCACCTAGGATATACTGGCCTTGTTAGTACCACCTAGGATATACTCGCCTTGTTAGTACCACCTAGGATATACTGGCCTTGTTAGTACCACATAGGATATACTGGCCTTGTTAGTACCACCTAGGATATACTCGCCTTGTTAGTACCACCTAGGATATACTCGCCTTGTTAGTACCACCTAGGATATACTGCCTTGTTAGTACCACCTAGGATATACTCGCCTTGTTAGTACCACCTAGGATATACTCGCCTTGTTAGTACCACCTAGGATATACTCGCCTTGTTAGTACCACCTAGGATATACTCGCCTTGTTAGTACCACCTAGGATATACTGGCCTTGTTAGTACCACCTAGGATATACTCGCCTTGTTAGTACCACCTAGGATATACTCGCCTTGTTAGTACCACCTAGGATATACTCGCTCGGTGTTGTGCAGTGTCTTTGGGATTCCCAAGTCAGTTTTACACTTGAGATGGTTGCTGTAATTAACATACATCAGTGTATGGCTGGCTGGCTGGCTGGCTGGCTGGCTGGCTGGCTGGCTGGCTGGCTATTTGGCTGGCTGGCTGGCTGGCTGGCTGGCTGGCTGGCTGGCTGGCTGGCTGGCTGGCTGGCTGGCTGGCTGGCTGGCTGTCTGGCTGTCTGGCTGTCTGGCTGTCTGGCTGTCTGGCTGTCTGGCTGTCTGGCTGTCTGGCTCTCTGGCTCTCTCTCTCTCGTTATGTTAAGATCATCATTTATTTGACAAGATAAGAGTTGTTATTGAGGCTGGTATGGGAGTGTTGATGCAGGGAATGGGACTTGTGTTTCCTTCCTTGGATGTAACCTGATTGCCTCCCATTCTCCAAGCGCTGTATGACCCATAAATATCACACTCAGGTGTCCCTGCCTAGGCTACTCACCTGATTTCCAGGAATTTTCTGTTTCCCATTTTCCCCCTGCACATTCCTGATTTCCATCGCTGACTTGAGATTGTCTCACATCAACTTCCATGTAACTTTGAAGCTTTTCGTCAGTTTTCCTACTAAAGGAGCCCGGTCCTGGGCCAGGCTTGTCTGATGCTTGCCTGTTCAACCAGGCTGTTGTTGCAGGCGGTCCGGTGGCCTACATATTCATGACAGCCTAGTTGATCACACACCTGGCTGCGTGTCTTCCCAAAACAAAGGTTAGTGTTGCAATTGAGCAGTGTAGCCGTCCCTGGTGCATGAATTTTAAACCCGCACGGGTTTAGAGTTTTTTTATGAAGATTATCTGATCATTATTTAGTGTTAAGTTAAGAGGAAGGTGGGGTCATGTGAAGTCATTTTTCTGTATCGGAAGGAATTATTTAAACTTTGTTTCTAATCGTCAGTGTTGGACGGAGGGAGTGGAGGGTGTTGAGAGAGCCTTCTGATATTCTAATCGTCAGTGTTGGACGGAGGGAGTGGAGGGTGGGGGGAGAGCCTTCTGGCTTATACTTTATACCTAGCATATTCGGTAAATTTACTGTCATGTACGTCTTATACTCACTCCTGTCCCCTTAGCCTCAGTCTCAACTGTTTAGACTTGAGGTACACTGTGGGTAATCCTTCTCATTTAAAGATAATTATAACACAGTAGTTAGAGAGGCGGGTATTTTAACACAGTAGTTAGAGAGGCGGGTATTTTAACACAGTAGTTAGAGAGGCGGGTATTTTATGTACAAGACAGAGAGGATTACGACCTCTTAAGGGGCACATCACTTCCCCTCTCTTCTAATAATATGTTATTTTTTCTCTATAATCTACCTTGTCTATAATTACTATCGCATTGCAAATGCGATAGTAATTATGGACAAGGTAGATTATAGAGGAAATATAAACAGGATATTAGGAGACAGGGAAACTCAGGCGCCTCTTAAAGGTATGTAGCATGAGAAGTGACTAGTCAGTGGGGGAGACAGAATGTTGAAAGAGCGTAAATATGTTAGGATGTATGGGATTATGAGTGAGAGCAGGCGGGGGGGGACGTGCTTCTGGGATAGTAGAAAATATTTTTAGAGTCTTTGTATAAGGGCCAAGGGAACAGGAGTGAGTATAAGACGTACATGACGTACATGACATTAAGTTTACCGAGTATGCTAGATATAAAGTGTAAGCCAGAATTGTTATCAGAAGGTGGATAGTCATGTTAACTTTGTTGCAGATGCTTAGCTGTTAAATTGTTAAACTCTATTAAGCCTTCACGAGAAGATTCAGACTCATGTTAGGGAATGTAACAGAGGCGAGATATTTTCCAGTGTACTACTTGTATATTTTAAAGAGCATCTCTCTCTTGCATGTGTGCACTGAGAACAACACAGCATGTACACTTGGAGGGGTATGTCTCAGTATATATACACTCTTGGAGGGGTATATGTCTCACTATATATACACTTGAGCGGTATATGTCTCAGTATATATATACTTGGAGGGATACACACACACACACACACACACACACACACACACACACACACACACACAATATATATATATATATATATATATATATATATATATATATATATATATATATATATATATATATATATATATATACCCCACGGTGCCCATATTTGTGACTGAAAAATTCTTGACCAGTGGTGACCAAGTGACATGTAGTGTTATTGACTCTCCTGTGTCAATAACTATCAAAGACATTGAAGTTAACCTTCCAGTATAAGTGACCCCGTTGATTTCACCGTGGTTGTTTCGTGTTTGGCTGGTGTGTACACCACTGGTTGCATCTCCTGGCTGGTGTGTACACCACTGGTTGCATCTCCTGGCTGGTGTGTACAACACTGGTTGCATCTCCTGGCTGGTGTGTACAACACTGGTTGCATCTCCTGGCTGGTGTGTACACGGTTGCATCTCTGGCTGGTGCACTGGTCTCCTGGCTGGTGTGTACACCACTGGTTGCATCTCCTGGCTGGTGTGTACACCACTGGTTGCATCTCCTGGCTGGTGTGTACACCACTGGTTGCATCTCCTGGCTGGTGTGTACACCACTGGTTGCATCTCCTGGCTGGTGTGTACAACACTGGTTGCATCTCCTGGCTGGTGTGTACAACACTGGTTGCATCTCCTGGCTGGTGTGTACACCACTGGTTGCATCTCCTGGCTGGTGTGTACACCACTGGTTGTATTTCCTGGCTGGTGTGTACACCACTGGTTGTATCTACTGGCTGGTGTGTACACCAGTGGTTGCATCTCCTGGCTGGTGTGTACACCACTGGTTGTATCTACTGGCTGGTGTGTACACCACTGGTTGTATCTACTGGCTGGTGTGTACACCACTGGTTGTATCTACTGGCTGGTGTGTACACCACTGGTTGTATCTACTGGCTGGTGTGTACACCACTGGTTGTATCTCCTGGCTGGTGTGTACAACACTGGTTGCATCTCCTGGCTGTTGTGTACATCACTGGTTGTATCTCCTGACTGGTGTGTACATCACTGGTTGTATCCTGGCTGGTGTGTTCACTACTGGTTGTATCTCCTGGCTGGTGTGTACACCACTGGTTGCATCTCCTGACTGGTGTGTACACCACTGGTTGCATCTCCTGGCTGGTGTGTACACCACTGGTTGTATCTCCTGGCTGGTGTGTACACCACTGGTTGTATCTTCTGGCTGGTGTGTACACCACTGGTTGTATCTCCTGGCTGGTGTGTACACCACTGGTTGCATCTCCTGGCTGGTGTGTACACCACTGGTTGCATCTCCTGGCTGGTGTGTACACCACTGGTTGCATCTCCTGGCTGGTGTGTACACCACTGGTTGCATCTCCTGGCTGGTGTGTACACCACTGGTTGCATCTCCTGGCTGGTGTGTACACCACTGGTTGCATCTCCTGGCTGGTGTGTACACCACTGGTTGCATCTCCTGGCTGGTGTGTACACCACTGGTTGCATCTCCTGGCTGGTGTGTACACCACTGGTTGCATCTCCTGGCTGGTGTGTACACCACTGGTTGCATCTCCTGGCTGGTGTGGTCTTCACTGGTTGCATCTCCTGGCTGGTGTGTACACCACTGGTTGCATCTCCTGGCTGGTGTGGTCTTCACTGGTTGCATCTCCTAGCTGGTGTGTACACCACTGGTTGTATCTCCTGGCTGGTGTGTACACTGGTTACATCTCCTTACTGGTGTGTACACCACTGGTTGCATATCCTGGCTGGTGTGTACACTGGTTGTATCTCCTGGCTGGTGTGTACACTGGTTGTATCTCCTGGCTGGTGTGTACACCACTGGTTGCATATCCTGGCTGGTGTGTACACTGGTTGTATTTCCTGGCTGGTGTGTACACCACTGGTTGTATCTTCTGGCTGGTGTGTACACCACTGGTTGTATCTTGTGGCTGGTGTGGTCTTCACTGGTTGCATCTCCTAGCTGGTGTGTACACCAGTGGTTGCATCTCCTGGCTGGTGTGTACACCACTGGTTGCATCTCCTGGCTGGTGTGTACACCACTGGTTGCATCTCCTGGCTGGTGTGGTCTCCACTGCCTGCCCACAACTGGGTCGCGATGATCTCCCTGGGTTCCTTCAGGGTTACGAAGTGGGGTGAGTCACGGCCCTCAGGGATTTCACTCAAAATGGCCTCATTTTTGATAAACCTGTACAGGGCCTTTATCTGGGCAACGGTGTTTTGTATTGCATTGCCTCTTGTTGGTTTATATGTTATCTATGATTGAGGGCATCATTGCCCCTCTTGATCCCGGCCTAAGTCCTTAAAAATAACTATTAAGAAGCTCACTCAAAATTAGCGTTAAGTTACTATCTGTGTGTGTGTGTGTAAACAGTAGATTGTATATTAATTGGAAGAATGATGGACTAAGACATTTATTTGGAAAATTAATGTTTATTTAAAAAATACACGGTAATGACATGACAGATAATTGATTTAATACGAGATATAACTACCCTGTATTTTATAATCATTGCTACACACTGTGGCTTAGAATAGATCAATATTGAACACATTTTGTTAAGTTCTTCGTCGTGGTACCAGGTCCTAATTACAACAGCAATTAGCTTCTCCACAGTTGAACAATCCTGTTTGGTGATCCTGTGTTTGGTTATTGCCCATAGATTCTCAGTTGGGTTGAGGTCAGGAGAGTTTCCAAACCAATTTAGAACACTTAGTCCACTCTCTTCGAAGATTGTCAGCATTTTTCTGGAAGTGTGGCATGGAACAAAATCCTGCTGGACAGTGCCTTCTCTATCAGTGCCAATTAAGACGAACCAGCCAGTTTGGTCTATTCAGCAAGGTGTTCTCTGCCGTCTTAGCAGAATAAATCAGCGGAAATCAATCTGAACATAACGAAAAAAATATATATCATTGATTTTAAGTAATATTAAATAAATTTCAACTGACCTTTGCCATACATTTCAAAATTTAGGAAAAAGATCGCTAGTTTAAGTTAGGTTGGGTAAGGTCTTTGATTCAGGTTTGGTCCAAAAAATGTATATAGCATTGTCAATGAAAAAAAAAGATCTATTATTCTGTAAAGGAATTTTTTGGAAAAGTTAAATTTTTAAGGAAGTTTGGACTATTAGGTACGACAACACACACACACACACACACACACACACACACACACACACACACACACACACACACACACACACACACACTAGACGCCCCGATGGCATGGTGGCTAGCGCTCTTGCTTCACGCACGGAGGGCCCGGGTTCAATTCCCGGCGGGGCCGAAACATTTCGAAGTGTTTCGTTACACACACACACACACACACACATATATATACAACAGGCCTAGTGTCTAATCGACATGTGCCTAGGACAAAATGGTAACTAACACACACACACACACATTATTTCAACACACCGGCCATTTTCCACCGGGGTAAGGTGACCTGGAAAAGAAGAAAGACTTTCATCATCGCTCACTCCATCACTGCCTTTCCAGAGGCACACACACATACACACACACTAGGTAAGAATAACTAGGTGAGAACACGCACACATGCCATAGTTTAGTCTCCGTGGTCTTGGAAATTATAGAATCCTTGGGTGTTGGTGGTCGTATTGGCGCTGGGACACAGGTGAGGGAGCTGGGACACAGGTGAGGGAGCTGGGACACAGGTGAGGGAGCTGGGACACAGGTGAGGGAGCTGGGACACTGATGAGGGAACTGGGACACAGGTGGGGGACCTTGGACACAGGTGGGGAAGCCGGGACATAGGTGAGGGAACTGGGACACAGGTGAGGGAGCTGGGGTTCCCACGCCCCCAGCCTGGAGGGTGGGCGTTTCTCAGGGCACAAGCAGTGACCCAAGACAGACTGGTCGTCGTGGGACATGGGGGATAGCACACACAAGAATAACCCCGTGGCGGGAGAGAGGACGAAGAAGAGGAGAGAAGAAGAGAGGGAGATGAAGAGGAGAGAAGAAGTAAAAGAAGAGGGGGAGGAGGAGAGAAGAAGAGAAGAGATATTATTATATTTTATTACTTGAGATGTTTCACAGGAAATGCTGCATTGACTCTTGTCTTCTCTCAGTAAATATAAAAAAACTAGAAAGAATCGAATTTGTTAAACCAAGAACACTTGAAGGGATATATTGATTGTATAATCTCTCAATAAACCAAGAATACCTATAAAGAATAGTGTTATTAGACCAAGAACACTTAGAAAGTATAGAGATAATTACATCTTGAAAGTGTTTTGTAGGGGTGGTGTTGTGGGACTGACCTGCTGGTCCCTCAGGTCACATACACTGAACTGCTGGTCGCTCAGGTCACACACACACTGACCTGCTGGTCCCTCAGGTCACACACATACTGACCTGCTGGTCCCTCAGGTCACATACACTGAACTGCTGGTCCCTCAGGTCACACACATACTGACCTGCTGGTCCCTCAGGTCACACACACATACTGACCTGCTGGTCCCTCAGGTCACATACACTGAACTGCTGGTCCCTCAGGTCACACACACACTGACCTGCTGGTCCCTCAGGTCACACACTGACCTGCTGGTCCCTCAGGTCACATACACTGAACTGCTGGTCCCTCAGGTCACACAATACTGACCTGCTGGTCCCTCAGGTCACACACACATACTGACCTGCTGGTCCCTCAGGTCACATACACTGAACTGCTGGTCCCTCAGGTCACACACACACTGACCTGGTGGTCCCTCAGGTCACACACTGACCTGCTGGTCCCTCAGGTCACACACACACTGACCTGCTGGTTTCTCAGGTCACACACACTGACCTGCTGGTCCCTCAGGTCACACACACACTGACCTGCTGGTCCCTCAGGTCACACACACACTGACCTGCTGGTTTCTCAGGTCACACACACTGACCTGCTGGTCCCTCAGGTCACACATTGACCTGCTGGTCCCTTACGTCACACATTGACCTGCTGGTCCCTCAGGTCACACACACACAGTGACCTGGTCCTTCAGGTCACATACACTGACATACACTGACCTGCTGGTTCCTCAGGTCACACACAAAGATTGACCTGCAGGTCCCTCAGGTCCTGCCATAGCATGTCCCTCAGGTCACATACAAAGACTGGCCTGCAGGTCCATCAAGTCACACACACAGACCTGCTGGTCCCTCAGGTCACACACAAAGGCTGGTCTTCAGGTACCTCAGGTCACACCAGAACAGGTCCTTGAACTGATCTCTTCAAGCTTCCTGATGTAACTCTCTCCACCACGTGTAATGACCTGAATCTCTGGCAGGCGCGTGCATGAGAGAGAGAGAGAGAGAGAGAGAGAGGCTTCAACTTCATCCTGTTCCCTATTTGAATGTCTCATAACAATAAAAAGGCTTTAAAATGAGCTGATGTAGGTAACAGCTCTTAGCTTGTCAATAAAGTTAGGAACCTTAACCTAACCTTGTAAAACCCCGTGTAAAAAAAAAAAAGAGAAAAGAGAGATAATATTACATCTTAGTTAGCCATAATGAATTACCTCAGCCATATACAGACATTGAGACAACACATCTTCCAGCAACACTGAGACATTGTCTATTGAAATTCGATTAGTTTTTGACACGTATTTTGAAAATAGTTCAGTATTAAAATGCTTTCACGGAAATATTTAAATGTCTTATCATATACGAGGTGCCGTCAACACGTTCCCGCCAGCAGTATGGTGTCAGGGGCCCCTGTAGTGTCATGTCAGTCTACCAGCAGTATGGTGTCAGAGCCCCCTGCAGTGTCATGTCAGTCTACCAGCAGTATGGTGTCAGAGCCCCCTGCAGTGTCATGTCAGTCTACCAGCAGTATGGTGTCAGAGCCCCCTGCAGTGTCATGTCATTCTACCAGCAGTATGGTGTCAGAGCCCTCTGCAGTGTTATGTCAGTCTACCAGCAGTATGGTGTCAAAGCCCCCTGCAGTGTCATGTCAGTCCACCAGCAGTTTGGTGTCAGAGGCCCCTGTAGTGTCAATCCACCACAGTATGGTGTCAGCCCCCTGCAGTGTCATGTCAGTCCACCAGCAGTTTGGTGTCAGGGGCCCCTGTAGTGTCATGTCAGTCCACCAACAGCATGGTGTCAAAGCCCCCCTGCAGTCATGTCAGTCCGCCACAGTATAGTGTCAGAGCCCCCTACAGTGTCATGTCAGTCCGCCACAGTATGGTGTCAGGGGTTTACCCAGCAGTATGATGTCAGGACCCCTGCAGTGAACTAGGTCAACAGCCTGACTGCTGGCTCACCTACAAGGTCAGGCCACCAGACCTGTTATCACTGCTGAGTTGGCGGTCACTGCTGGTCTTGTTCGATCCTTGTATGTCCTTTGTGTCTGAGATGGTGGTGGTAGTGGTGATAGTGGGTGAAAGTGGTGATGGGTGGTTGTCGTGTGTTCTTGTGATGGGTCGTTGCGGGGATGGATGATTGGTGGTTGTTGGTGGCTGTGATGATGGTATCGTAGTGTGGTGATGGCGGTTCTGAATATGGAACTTACCTGAAGTCGATTGCGGGGGGTCAACGCCCCCACGATCAGGTCCCGACCAAGTTTCTTCCGGTTGCTAGCAACACGCAGTCCAACGTATGCACCATAGCCCGGCTGATTAGGAACTAGCTTAAGACAGCCAGAGGTTTGTTGGTAATCTTATGCACGAAGTGAGGGTCATCTTACACTTATTGAGTTCTCTCTTCGTGTATTCATTATTCGTTTGTTTTGCATTGGCTGTATTTTGCACCGTCTGCCAAGTCTCTTGCTGAAATATGGAGTGATTTAAGTATGCAGGTTTGCCACCAATCCTTTTAGAATTTTGCAAGGCTAGATTATGATGTGTCTTTCTCGCCTACCTTCCAAAATGTACAATTTAAAGGATTTCAAGGGTTTCCAGTATTTCAGATGTTTTACTGAATTTATTCAAGCAGTAAAGGTTCTCTAATATTTTCCCTTTTCTATAATTTCTCCTGCCTTGAAGGGGACTGTTTTGAAGAGAATAATCATTGGCTCTGCCAGTGACTGTTCTTGTTATCCAGCCTATCATTTTTCTTGTGGTTATCATAATAACATCATTATGGTCCTTGAATGTGAGAACCTCTGACAATGTCACTACCAAGTCTCTCATATTGAACTTCTGCTTCATTGAATGATTCAAGTTTATCATGTTCTCTGTTTCAATCTTTATTTCCTAATTTTTTCCATAGCGGAGCAACTGAAAATTTGTCCTCGTTGGACGTTATATTGCTGTCAGAGGCCTAGTGGATGTCTTGGTATATATCAACTTGAAGATTCACCGTGTCCTCGATGGACGCTGTGTATATGAGAAAGAGAACTGGGGCGAGTACTGGGCGTTAATTAAGAGGCGTATAAGCTTCCCCGTAGAGAGGTCTGACCAAAGCTCACACCTCTGCAACACAATTGTCCTCAAAGATTTGTTAAGTTATACCATGAATTAAGGAAAGATCCTGGACTTCACCTTACGAAACAGACAAAGCAAATGTGATAGTAATTATGGACTAGGTAGATTATAGTGGAAAAATGAACATGTTAGAACACGGGTGAACTTACGTGCCTCTTAAGAGCTTTTTCACTGTGGCAGCCCCCGATTTTACTGTTTATTGTTAATCTTTAAATTATAATTGTTAAGGTAAATGTCCATCAGCCCATTTTTCCAGTTTGTGAGCTATTACACCATGGTCGTACATGTCGAAGACATTTTGTTTGTCTTCCAGTGCATCCAAGACCATGTCGTAATGGACCAGCAATTGTGAAAGGTAGGAGCGACCCGCTCTAAACCCATGCTGCCCTGGATTGTGCGGTTATTGTAACTTCATGTCACTATCAATCTTGCTGCTTAAGACCCTTTCAAAGATTTTGTTATGTGACGTTAGTCTATTGGTAAAGTTTTTTTTTGCAGTTTCTTTAATTCCACCTTTGTGGAGTGAGGTTACTTTGGTATATTTAATAACTGTGATGACACCTGTGTACAGGCGACTCTTCTTCCTTAGAATAATTAAGACACGAGACAGAGGTGTCTTGCAGTTCTTTATGAATGTGGAGAGATGGGGGAGAGGGAGAGAGAGAAGCAGGCATTCGGGCAAGGCAGACAAGCGGGCAAGGCAGGTGGGCAGGCGGGAATTTAAATATAAAAGGGGTCAGTAGGTGGTGGGGCGATGGAACTGTGATGAAGGTAGTGCGAGTGTGTGGGGGAGGGGGGTTGTGCTTTCATCACCAGCAAGGTGACTACACCCGCCCCACCCACCGTCACCCACCCATCACCCAGACCCGTCCAAGCATTCTCACTCACCCAACTTCACTCTCACCCACTCAACTTCACTCTCACCCACTCAACCTCACCTTCACCCACTCAACTTCACCCTCACCCACCCAACTTCACCCTCAATCCACCTAGCCAACCCACACCCACTCACCCACCCACTCTCGTTTCAGCAGAACTTGCACTTGTAAGGAGAAACCTTAGTGGTTAACCTCCCTGATAATGACTTAAGACATTCACCAAAGTTGTTGATTTAAGATTTGTTGATACTGGTCACTAGGAAGCACTCTTCCTCTTGTGTGTTGCTGGGGAGGATATTAACCCGCCAGTGTCGTGCACCGCCGGGGCAGCGGGATGCAGTCTGATTCAGTCACAGCACAGAGAGAGTAGTTGTCGGTCTTGGAATCTAGGCGTCTTCCTTGAAGGAATATTTACCGCGGAGCACGACCTGCACACGCCATAGACGTGGCCTACACACGCCATAGACATGGCCTACACACGCCATAGACGTGGCCTACACACGCCATAGATATGGCCTACACACGCCATAGATACGACCTAAACACGCCAGACACGGTCTAAACACGACATAGACACGGAGTACACGTCATGGACATGAGCAACCGCGTCATAGACTTGGCCAACATACGTCATAGACATGGCCGACACACGTCATAGATGTGGCCTACACACATCATAAACATAGCCTACACACATAAACATGGCCTACTTACATCATAAATATGGCCTACACACATCATAAATATGGCCTACACACATCATAAACATTGCCTATACGCACCATAGACATGGGCTACACACGTCATATACATGGCCTACACACGTCATAGACACGGCCTACGCGCGTCATAGACACGGCCTACACACGTCATAGAAACGGCCTACACACGTCATAGACACGGCCTATACACGTCATAAACATGGCCTATAATCACCATAGACATGGCCTGCACATTTCATAGACATGATGTACACACGTCATATACATGGCCTACACACGTCATATACATGGCCTACACACGTCATATACATGGCCTACACACGTCATAGACACGGCCTACATACGTCATAGACACGGCCTACACGCGTCATAGACACGGCCTTCACACGTCATAGACACGGCTAACACGTCATAGACACGGCCGACACACGTCATACACACGGCCTACACACGCCATGCACACGGCCTACACACGTCATAAACATGGCTTATACTCACCATAGACATGGCCTACACACGTCATACACGGCCTACACGTCATAAACATGGCCTATACTCACCATAGACACGGCCTACACGTCATAGACACGGCGTACACGTCATAGACACGGTCTACACGTCATAGACACGGCCTACACACGTCATACACGGCCTACACGCGTCATAGACACTGCCTACACGCGTCATAGACACGGCCCACACACGTCATAGACACGGCCTACATGTCATAGACACGGCCTACACACGTCATAAACATGGCCTATACTCACCATGGACACTGTCTAGGCACGAATCTGTGGTATTATATACCATCAAGTATGTTAATAAACCATACCACGGGTGGGGTTCGAACCCGCTGTCAGAGAGTCATGAAGTATGTTAATAAATCACTATATGCGCTTAATGATATATTATCGAGATGTTTCATCCACTAGAATTAATAAAATACCCGGTAGACGAAACGTCTTCTCAATAAACTGACATTAGATGCATACTGTGTTTTAGTAACTTACGCCAAAGGTAGAAGCTGATTATTATTACCTGCCAAATTTCACCGGCGCTCAAGAGTGTTCTGTGGGTGGTGTCTCAGTGTAATAAATGTCAGAAGAAACTAGAGCACGGAGGTCCCAGTAGCACGACATTATTGATAATTCTGCCCTCCCACATGTACCCCGTACCCCGCGACATTTACTATCCATGTCCAAACTGCTAGTGTGACCCCCAGCACACGGTCTGCCAGATGTGACCCCTACCCCCGGACACCACAGGGTCCTCCAGGAGTGGCCCCTACCCCCGGACACCACAGGGTCCTCCAGGAGTGGCCTCTACCCCCGGACACCACAGGGTCCTCCAGTAGTGGCCCCTACCCTCGGACACCACAGGGTTCTCCAGAAGTGGCCCCACACTCCCTATTACTAGGCTGTGTATGTACCAGTTTTGTAAATGGAATAAAAAAAACCCAGCGGCTTATATGAGTTAACTTGAGAACGCCTCCTTTGATCAACTTCAAACTTTCAACACCGGTGTATTAGAAAAGGGTGTGGATTGATAGTGGGGTGAATAAGAACCGGTTTGACCTACTTATTTTGAAAATTGGTACTTTCCTGTAAAATTACACGAGAATTCCTTTACCGACGTGTTTCAAAGACCCATACATCTTACAGTAACGTTGAGAACAGTTCCAGAATGTCTAAGTGCAAATTTGCCTCTTCTGTTAGGCTGCAAAATCTGAACGCTTGGGTCTTTTACTCAAAGAAAAGTTCGCGATGTTTGGCAGTTTAATTAAGTGCCAATTTGTCAATTTTATTAAGCAAATTTAGATATTTGTTCCTGTTCAATAACTTAAGGGCTCTTCTGACTGGCTTAAACCCCTGCACCTAGTCTACCGTACGAAATATAAATTTTGAATTATTTTGCACTACACAGGTGCCTCATTATCAATGTTATTGAATAAATTATGATAATTTCTTCCGAAAGATAACTTGAGAATGCCGCCAAATATCAGCCTCAAACTTTTCACAAATATCCGGATTTTCATTAACTTTTATAGGTGCGTAGTAAAAGTAGCGTAAAGTTCTCCATGGAATTCAACACCTAGTTTATGTGGTTTATATTGCCTTTTTCCCCCACAGTATTTGACTGGATTTAGTTACAGCTCCTGGGACTTTTTTTTTAGGATGTCGATAAACAGCTCCTGTATCTCTCGAAAGTGTTGATGTACGGCTTTGGAACCTCATTATTATTATTATTATTATTATTATTATTATTATTATTATTATTATTATTATTATTATTATTATTATTATTATTATTATTATTATTATTATTATTATGTACATTATTAAGTTTTATTATTATTATAGTTTATTACTGTTATTATTTTGACACCTGCGGGGTGACCCGAAAAAGAAAAAAAATCTTTCAGATGGCTTACGGAGGAAAGATTCTTCTCCACTTCCCCATGGAGATTATTATTATTATTATTATTATTATTTTGTGAAGCGCCAAACCCGCAGGGGTCATACAGAACCTGGAGGAATAAGGGAGAATCAGGTTTGATCCAAGTTACGGCATGGATTCCAGCGGTTCCATTTTTTTTTCTTTCGACTGTTTTACTACAATGACAAAATTTGCCCTGGTTTAATTACCGTACGTCAGCCTCGGAAATTACCAGCCCTTAAGACCTCGTGTTACGGGCGAGATAAAAAAAAAATCGAAAAATTGGAGGGAGAAAAAGTTAGGTAACCATTTTAAGAGTCCTCCTTCGGGGTTACCTAATAATAATAATAATAATATTAATATTAATAATAATCCGCACATAGAATGAAACTTATGGGGACGTTTCGGTCCGACTTGGGTCCTAACTAGGCACACTAGTGTGAATAGTTGCGTTAATGGTCCACAAGTCGGATCGAAACGTCGTCATAAATTTCATTCTCTTATGTGAGAATTATTTGTGTATTGTCCCAGTCACGGTGCTGTGCCTTTTTATTTTATAATAATAATAATAATAATAATAATATAATAAAATGGGACTGAGACGTTTCAATCTCTAGAAAATTGGTTCGCTCAGAACTTTATAGAAGCGTCTGCGTATCTGAAAATACTCTTGAGAATTGAAATATCCGAAGCGAAACGTTGTTACTCACCCAGGAATGTTTTAATGTGTGGAAACGTTAATTATGGTATTTACCTTGCTAATTAATATGGACGAGGGTTTAAAGTATGCGTGAACAATCACTAGGATATGTTGTATAGCCTAACGTTGGCTCAATTGTCTTTTTTCTTCTTCTTTAAACTACTACTGCATTAGTCGAGAGGTTTGTCCGTGTACGTAAATTGTATGTCCGTGACGTAAACTATATGTCCATAAAATATTTTTTTTTTGTTTAACGATGTTTTTTTTGTCTTGATGAGTAGGCGGAGGAAGGGTTGAATACTTCCTCCAGCGTAGTAGTAGTAGCATCAACTTGGTTTTTTTTCATCAATGCTTCAGCAATAACAGTTCCCCCTAAAAATGAGCACTTTTTAAACAATGGATGGTGGAATGTGTTATGATTGTTGAGGAGTGCTATTATACGTGGTCAGTTTTTTATTTATGTTTATGTGCATTGTTCTTGAAGACTCTGAAACGAGGTTGGTAGTAGTTCATTCAGCTGGGTCGTCGGGGGGTAATGTATGGTGGATCTACTTTTTAGTGTGTTTGTGTATTTAGGTGGTGTGCCTCTCGGTGCTTCTTTGGCTTACTTAAAACCTTAATTTTTAATTAAAGGGGTGGTCTGGTAAGCCAGCGGAAGGCCTCGGTCAGACAACCAAAAGCTCCTGCGGCGGGTCGTCATACGACTAGGACCCGCGTCAGGAAACACTTGTCCTGTTTCCTGACGAATCTTACCTAACCTAATCTTCTTGCACCTTACACTTGATTTTCCAGTGGTTATATATGCACTTTTGTCTCCTAGCCAGTATTGAACCATACCAGCCATATTTGTGTCTGTCTCTCACCCTGCGTTTGTATTCAGTGCGTCTTCTATTCTGTGTACGTATTCAGTGCGCCTCATATTCTGTGAATATATCTACGGCTTTTCCTAACCTTTGTGTAGCCACTGGATCTTTATTACATTCATGGGCAGAGCTAAAACCGTAGGGTTCATATAGCACCTGGAGGAATGGAAGACATACAGGCTTCATTTAGGGAATTGGAACATGGTTACAATTCCGTAGATGAAGAGCCCCTCATCAAGGACGCTGCCTTGAGGGGAATGCGTCTTCTACCCTGTGTATATGTATCCTGCGTCTCCTACACTGTGTATGTATCCACTATTTTAAACCACATAACCCATTTGGGAGGGTTATGAATCTTTACTCATTCCCATTCTTCGAGTTTCCATGTAGAAATCTTTAAAATTCCACGAAAGAACAAAGTTTTTCCACTGTATTTAAGCATGCTTAATGTGTAGGAAACACTTTGTTATATTTTGTGAAGTAGGTACTCGAATGGATCATTGTGTTGAAGGCGAGAACCTCCTTCCCATGAACGCGAGACAGAGGTTGATGGAAGAAGAACCCATCTTCGCAAATGCTATGTGGCTTTCTCAGGTACTGGACTTTTACGACTCACTTGCCATGGGTTCAAACTCCACCCGTTCCGTGGATTTCTCAGGTACAGTTTGTAGCAAATTGATCGAATTTCGTTATTTAGGTTGACTTTTGCAACAGTGAAATGTGTTATTAATAGGACTAGCTGATTTGAGTGGCCAGGTTTGCTATCCCCGTATCCTACATGGATCCACGGTGTCGCCTTGCTGCACCCGCGTCCTGTATGGCTCCACTGTCATCTTGCCCTGCCGTGCAGCACGGAATGACTCGTACGTGTTTAGCGCTTTCTACGCATAAAAAATACTACTACTAATAATTAAATAATAATGTCTTTGAGGCTTAACGTTATGAACCTGGTCTTTAAAGACGCTCTTCCAACCCAGGGTGAGCTGCCTTCAATGAGCTCTGAGCACTTCTGCCCTTATACGTATCAGTGATATATATAATATTGACACGTTGATGAATAAGACACGTGTTCAACACCTGGGTATCTTTATTCATCAAGCCTCGTGGTGGTGGCTGAAGAGGTTGGTAGTTGACACAGGTCACAGCGTGACTTGGTTGGTAACACCTTTGTCAGACACATGGCCTAGTTTTGTGAGGGCGTGCGACCTAGTGCTGTGGGGCGTGTGCCCTGGTTTTTGTGGGGCGTTGTTCTAGTTTCCTGTGGGCATGTGCCCTAGGTTCGTGTGACCTAATTTCGTGCGGTGACAAGTCTTTTTTGTGCGTGTTGTTGTCTGGTTTGTGTTGTGTGGCCTTGGAACGTGAAGGTGCGAGATGTCTTATGGCGGATGTAACGGTAACACATCACGTGACCTTTAGTAACGTGAGAGAAATGACAGTGTAAGATTGTAACATGGCTGAGACTGTAATATGGATTTGTGATGCTGTATTTACAATTGCCATTATAAAATTGTGATAGACGTTACAAGGTACAACGTGACGCGAGAAATGTAGCGTCAAGATGTTTTTGTTGTGTTTTTGTCACTTTAACGTTTGTATGTGCGACGGGAAAGTGACGTTGTAACTTTTGGGTTGTGACTTTATAACTTTCAACCATTCTCACGTGCATATTTGCCTAATCTGGTTTGAAAACTACTCAAAGTATTAGCGTCATTGATGCTAATTGGCAGCTTGGTCCATGCATTTACTACTCTACTGATGACCCAGTACTTTCCTATTTACTTTCTTAATAATTGGTAGATAGCAATCTTTAATCCATTGTTTAAACTCTTTCTCTGGTGGAAGAATTCTAGACTGGTGGCTGAGGAGGGAGATAAATCAGGATGTCACGACGCGTGCAGTTATAGCACAGACACTTCTCAACTTCTCAACATAGGTGCAACACCTATGTCTTTAAATACCCGAGGTATACTTTTAAAACTACCTAGGTGCTGCACATATTTTTTTTACACAGGGTTTCACAAGGTTAGGTTTAGGGTTCCTAAATTTATTTACAAGCTAAGACTTGTTACCTACATCATGTGTTCTGTTCATACCTGTGGAGGGAGTGCTCCAAGATCATAAATGGTCTTGTTAAAAAAATATATTGAGAAAAAAATTCTTAGGGGAAAAAAAGTCTTGGGATATGATCCCTGACTCGTCGCTCCCCCATTGTGCATTCTCCAAAAGTCACGTTGTGAGACCCGTCACACAGCCATCCCTGTTTCGGGAGCAGGGAGCTAGAGACAAAATGCCCTCCTAAAGTCACGCCCAGGTGTGACCAACCGCTCTGCCGGTGTTCTCCGTAGAAGATTAATCTCACAGTTGAGGCTTCTGCAATAAAGGTTCGCCTTGCTGAGCCTTCGTTTTCGCCTCAGTCTTGCTAGTGGTAGGGAACGCCCCTGTTATTCTTGCTTTAAGAGTCTTACTCTTGCTGGGGAGTATCTGGGGTTGTGTGCCCTCTTCCTAAGAGTCAGCAGGCATTTGGGTACCGCAAGACTACAAAGGCTGGAGTGACCTTCGTGCATGGCTGACCATGACATAATCGCAGCAGTGAGCGAGACGAGGCAGAAAACCGGCATACTGACGTGTCAGTATACTCTCAGCGTCCTACAGCAAGTGGCGCGTCGCGGCAGCATCTTCGTCAGTCAACACTGACAGTCAACACTGTTTCAGTATATTAATGGTATACAATACTGACATGTAGATGAATAAGACACCTTACTTTTGAAGGATTTTGAGAGTTTTTCGTATTCTTGCAGCCCGGGTCTGGGCCAGGCTTGTCTGG
Organism: Cherax destructor; assembly: GCA_009830355.1. Classification (NCBI taxonomy): domain Eukaryota; kingdom Metazoa; phylum Arthropoda; class Malacostraca; order Decapoda; family Parastacidae; genus Cherax; species Cherax destructor. The sequence continues at coordinate 58,734 of WNWK01002128.1, read as the reverse complement.
TGCTTGCCTAGTCAACCAGACTTACCGCCGGCGGCCGCTGGTTCACATATCCATTACAGCCTGATTGATCCGGCACGTTTCGCTGCTCAGCAAGCTTTTTCAGTGGAATAGAGAGGTGGATATTACACCGGAAACAGTTGAAGAAAAGATTTTAATGCCCAGTCCTTCAACCTTTATAGTTGTTCACTTCCATAGCGTTGATCACCCTACTCAACAAGCGAAACGTTTCAGAATTAAAAACCGTGTTGCAGATGCATCTTATTCAATAATGTCTGTGCCAGGCTACACAAGTTGGTCATGTACAATATTCGAAATGAGAATCTCATTATTTTGCGAAGGAAACTGTGTTTGTCAACAACTACACCGACTTTATCAGTGTATAATAGTACTCTTAACGTAACTCATATGTATGTAAGACACATTTTCAGCACCTCAGGCAACAGGTTCAGTATTTTCAGACTGGGATTGTTTACTGTGACTTAAAGGGCTGACTAGTGATGAATAAGTCTGAGCAATGGGAGGACGGGAAGGACGCCTGAAGGGAATATTAAGGCGGGTCTGAGTCATATGATGACCCATTCAGCATTTTGATAAAAAAATTCCCCCCAAAATGCTGACGGATGTGTCTATAAGATTCCTTGTAAAATTTGCGATAAAGTTTATTATGGTCAAACTGGTAAAAGTCTTGAACTAAGATTAAAACAACATAAATATAGCATTAGAACTGGACAAGATTCTAATGCTCTATTTATTCATGTGAGAGACTTTAACCATCCAATTGATTTTCAAAATGCTGAGAAGGTTGTATCAAGCAAGTCCATGGTTGAGAGAAATATAATAGAATCATGTTTCATTAAAAGCAGTTTTGAAAATAATATGAATATTTCTTTTGGTTTATATAAATTGGATTCATTTATAATTAATAAAATTTTGGAAGAATTTAATGATAAATTGGACTAATCTTAATTCTTGGGAAGAGTTTCAGGTCCTTTCTTATGTTGTCTTTGTTAGTGTGATGTGACTGTGAGGTGTATTCTGCCCCTTTATAAGCCTTCTTGTCATGTTTCCTTTTATAGTTCCTTGATAATGTGAGTAGTCACGAAAGCGCTTGGAATTCTTCTATTTTTTCATAGTGGTTGTCTTGCATATATATATATATATATATATATATATATATATATATATATATATATATATATATATATATGCATTACGAACAGAGAGTATGGAGGGAGGAGGGGGAGATATTGAGGTGGGTGGTAGTTCTTTAACATGGGTTGGTGCAGCTTGTACACCTGGGGCAAGGTCGTACGTCGTCCGCTGCTGCTGCTGCTGCTGCTACCCTGGCTGCATCGCCTGCTTCACCGCCAAATGTGGCAGACAGACGCGTTTTGAACACGAGAGAATTTGCCCCTATCTTCCTCTCCCTATCACATTTGAAAAGTACAGGAAGACAGATTGCCACACATTGAATTAAAATGTTTACACAACTCAGGACAATAAGAATTTAGGAAAGACTTTGCCTCTTCTCTTATCAATGCTATCCGTGAGTCAAGAGTATTCAACATTCTACCAGAGGGTATCAGAAACTCCCGGAACAGGTGCAGAAGTTTTCAAGAGGACGTTCGACAAGTACCTTCGCCAAGTGCCAGATCAATCAGACTGTGAAGGATGTGTAGACCAGCAGGCCGCCATCATCGACAGTGGTTGACCAGGCAAGCACCAGGAAAGCCTGGCCCTGGGCCTAGCTACGGCAGTAGGAGAACTCGAGACACTCTTCAAATGTGTATGGTTGTCGACACTGCCAGACTAGCAGAATAACGATATAACATACTGAGACCAGGAAATGGCTACATCAGGTGTAATCCAGAGTTTAATTGATCACAGATTATTATTATAATCAAATAGAAGCTCTAAACCACAGGGGAATAATAAAGTAAGCAGAAAATCATGTGTGTAGCTGCAGCAGCAGCTTCATGACCTGGTATGAAACAGAGTAGTGGCTGACCATCACTGAGTCAACAATTGCAGTTAGTAGACAACATTTGCAGATTAATAATCAGCAAGAGATGCAAGGCGGCCAGCAGTGACGTAGTCAGAATACCAGCAGAATTGTGTCAGCTGACGTAATGAGGCCACATAGCAACAATAACGTACCAACAGGTAAAATAGCTTTAAAGCTGGTAGGAATCACCAGTGAGGGTGTAGGAGAATATCTTGAAGCAGCTGTAGCGGAGAAGCAGCAGTAGTAGCGGAGTAAAACCAGCAACAGCAGAAACGGGTCAGCAGCAGCAGCAGCAATAGCGGGGAAGTAGCAGCAGAAGCGGGGAAGCAGCTCACGCCCTTGCTGATCGCTCAAGGCCGCCCCCTCCTCCCCCTCAACGCCCACTCTCCCCCACTAGCATGAAGCTCAATTACTCAGGAATGGCGGTGCTGCAGCGCCCCGCCACAGTCGTCTCACAAATGTATAAAGTTAAAACTACAATATCTCTTCTTGTATACAACCAGAAGAAACTACAGATGCACTGGAGTGAGCTAGCTAATACAGTGTACGAGCGGGTAGCATAGAGTATCATAATGTATTAAAACATCCAAAAAGAACAACATATTATCCAACTCATCAGTGATCGTGGTAGAGTTAACAAAGTTGTTGAGTCTGGGTAAGAACTGTCAAGCTTCTGGTCCACCAGTCACAGGCGTACCTGTGACTGGTGGTTTGACGTACCTAAACCATTTTGCTTAGCCTAGGTAGTGTATTTTTCTATATATTAAGTGATGACATATTTGTAGCTACAGGGACATATGCTCGGAGGGTCGTGTCTATTGTTTAATCTACCATTTCTTAAGTTTTCAATATTTGTAACACTACCTCTTCTTGTAGTTTATTTTGTCAATGAAACATAATTTCGTAGGGTCCTTTAGGCATTGTTTTTTTTAGTTGATCTTTATTCCTCTTCGTGTGACTGTTGTGTGTAATAACCCTATTTGTGATAAGCTCTAGCTCTTGGCCTCGTGTCTTAACCTTCAATTAACAAACGTGAAATAGCTTTCATAATTTCTTTCGCATTCGTGTGAATAAATTTCTACCATCTTGCTGCCAAAATCTTTTCACTAATGTCTGAAAGTGTTTTGTTATATCTTTATCTATTTTTTTTACTGTGTCCGTATCATCTTATTCAGTTAATTTCCTAATAATAAAAAGAATCAGTCATCAGTTCTAGCAGGTGTAAGGTCTTTGCTTTCTTATACTTCACTACTCATCAAATCTGGAACCTTTTTTTTTTTTTTTGATGCATTTGTTTGGAGTTTCTCAAGTTCTTCATTGACTAGGCAAGATTATGAGGAATATATGTACGAGTGTTTTTTTTAAGTTATTTAAATGTCAGTCCATCAGTCATGGCCATACACATCCACAGCATAACAATCAACCTTAAAACTTGAAATTAATAGCCACTTTACATAAATTATGAGATTTATTAAATCTTGTATTCATGGTGCTAACATGGGTTTTCAAAAGGGAGGTTTTCCTATACAAAAACTTGCCAGTGAAGTATCATATTACACACTAGACTCACGTTGTTTCACCATATGTCCAAGACCTGGGCTCACACTCAAGGCACCTCCCTCACTCTCCACTCTCTCTTATGCCTCATCATCTCGTGTAACCCAGGCTTGGCTCCTCCTAATACATAGGAGAAATAAGTGTCCTTGGTAGGGGTTCCAAACTGGTGCTGCACATTCAAGTATTGGTCTCACGTATGAAGTAAGATGCGTCGTGAATCTATTAATAAAGTTTATTAATGTCTTCCTTGTATGAGCGAACTACGCTGCTGTTGTTGCTGTGTGTACTACGGGGTATAAGGTTGAGCTGATTGTTATTGAATGGGGTTAGTGATGGTGATGTATGCGGTGCTGGGGATTAGTTAATGTTTTTTCTTAGGTTTAGTGCTGCTGGTGTTACGTTTTGGGTGACGGTTATTCCTAGGTCTTCTTTGACAGGTTTCGTGAGTAGATGAATCATCAGGATGGATGAACGCAGTCAGTGGACCACAACAGGGATGGGTTATCTCCCACTGTGTTGAGAGACTAGAGGGTGGTTTTGTGGTGTTGGTCAGAGGGCTAGAAGGGAGCGTCCATGTTTCGGGGAAATATATTACTCTTTTTTTTTTACGGATGTACTGCACGTCTGCAGGGCGTGAATGTGGGTGAATTCTCTGAATTCACATCACACATCAAACAGTGGTAACACTAGTAACACATCAAACACTGGTTACACTAGTAACACACATCAAACATTTACACTGTACACATCAAACACTGTTGCTAGTACACACAACACTATTTACTAGTAACACATCAAACACTGGTTACACTAGTAACACACATCAAACACTGGTTACATTAGTAACACACATCAAACTGTCATAGTAACACATCAAACACTGGTACTAGTAACATCAAACACTGTTATAGTAACACACAGTCAAACACAACACTGGTTACACTAAACAGTCACTTCACACATAAACACTGGTTACACTAGTACACTCAAACTTTACATTACCACATCAAACATGGTACATAGTAACATCAAACACTGGTTACATTAGTAACACATCAAACACTGTACATAGTAAACACAAACATGTTTCAAACACACACACACTGACAGCACTAGTCATCTACATCAGGAGAATTTATTTTACCCAGAGCTAATTTTATATTACTCCATTGCCGTAAATTATAGTTAAATTAAATGATACGTTACAATTGTTAAAATATTTTTTTAAAAAACTGTAAGTATTAAGATCACAAGAGCAATTAGTTTTCAAAGCCCACTGGACAGCCAGTCTCTCTCAAAACTCATACACACATTTATAATTACAGGGTTGGACTAGTTAACTCGTCAGACACAGGATACAGGGTGTGTATATAGGCCAGCGAGTCCATTAATCACACAATTGATTTCGAAACTTGTGGAGGAGTCACTTGCTGGTTATTGTTTGGCAATGGTGACTGAAACCTGGGCAGTTGCTAAGGGAGCAGGGATTGGGAGGAGAGGGATTGGGGAAGAGATTGAGAGGGAGAAAGCAAAGATAGACGGATAGAAATTAGAGTAAGATAAATATATTTCAAACCAGAGATGAGTGAGATCGATCTGAGTGTTGTGATATCAGCCGCCTAGTTTATACAATGTTCCAACTCGCAAAAATATTTGGTCAAAATCGGTAATTAAAACTAAGTATTTTTTTAATTTGTGATGTTAAACGCACACGCTGGAGCTGTGAATCGACCACTGCAATCCCAAATAGGTGAGCACACACCATTTTAAAGTGAAAAAAGGCGTACTTGGCTTGTAAAGCAATATTAGTTTCCTCAAAGAAACCATCGATTTTTTTTCTATAAGACCGTGGAAATCGGTCCAAACATTTTATTTACGTTTAATACTGACAAAATTTATGATGTTCTTAAAGTTACAAAGGGTTTGGATAGGTTACATAAGTTTTAGTTAATCTAGGTTGCTATATTATGTTTAGTGCAAAAATAAAATTTGCTTGCTAATATCTATCAATCCATATACAAACAAGTAAGGAAATACCTTGAAAAAATTGGGCTTGTTTGAGTCTTGGTATAAAGTACCACATAACACATATCTTTCGTAGCTATAAATAGGTAGTCTCACACTCCCACTTCTGACATCAGAATGACGGGTTTTTGTGTCTTATCAAGTTTCGGGTCTCTTTGAGGTCGTGAGGTGCCCGACTTGACACACCTCGACCCCTTTACTAACCATTGGCGAGCATTGTGCAAAGCCACACTCGCACACCACCGAGTCCTCCTGGCAAGGTAGATGTCGTTCTGCTGTACACCGCCACGAGGCTATCCCAAAATTACAATTGTCTTTAAATAACCATTTTGCCTCACTTCTGCCTTGGGTCAGCACTCCGTGTCGGGTGATTTTACCATGGCGAATGCGCTAACAGCAAGAAGCCTCACCTTGCTGTCCACCATTGATTAAGTTGAAATTGTTTAGATAACAATTCGACAAAATGATCGCTTCAGTTTTTAAAGTCAATTTAATTATCAACATTCAGAGTGTTATCATTTGTGTGTGTGTTTGAGAGAGAGAGAGAGAGAGAGAGAAAGAGAGAGAGAGAGAGAGAGAGAGAGAGACCGAGACCGAGAGAGAGAGAGACCGAGAGACCGAGACACCGAGACCTAGGAATGTTTGTACTTTCCTTTCTACCTTGCTTCGCTCTATCATATATTAACAAGATATCGTGGGCTGCCCAACCACCACCACCACCTTCACCATCCTGAGTGTCACCATAAGTTTTCCTGGATCAGTATATTTAACCACCGCCAGCGGGCATATACCTACATGGGCACTAGAAAAGTTTCACGTAAAGCGAAGGTAACTTGAAAGCAAGCACTTTCCGTGATGCTCAGACATTTAAAGAGTGAATGGGAGGCTGCAGTATGTGGGTGGAACCCACAAAGTAGAACCATTTGTTCTTGTTGTGTTTGTTTGCTATTGCACGTTAACTTGAAGCTATAAACCTCTTACAGATAGCGTCCGACTTATTATCATTCCCTTTTGATGGTCCCGTGGATGGTCTTCCCCGTGGCCTTGATGCAGGTCAGATCATACTGGTTATTGACCTCATAGGTCAGCCTGTTTTTGCCAGCAACAAGCAGGGTAATAAAACAGGTCAGTGTATGGTGTCGAGGGAGAACAAATCATAATTTGGCGGTTAAGAAGGAACCCATAGCAGTAGTTTGTGCATGTCTGAAGTATGCTACATACATTGTAAACCGTTGCTTTAGAACGTTTTAATCTACGTTTACTTATGAAAAACCACTGAGAATGTATAATTTCAAAAATTAAAATTATAAATATGATTTTAGAAGCATTCTAGTAGTGTTGGTGTAGTGTTGGGGATGGGTAGTTAATGCCCGTTTAAGATCTACCTAAAAGAAGTGTGAATCACATAGGCTGCTGACTACTTGCGTGAAGTTGGTTTTTAACTGTGTTATCAAAGCTCTGGGAGGAGTTGACATGGTATCACATTGTGGAGAAATGCTTCTGTATAGATAGCAGTAGCCTAGGAGGTTTAAACCTAGTTCTAAAAGTACCTACATATTTACACATTAACAGGCTTATTTTCCTTTTTATATGTCATGTGTCATTTTTTTTATGAAACGCAATAGTAATATTTTTTTGTGAAATATTAACAGTTGCATGTTTTACCTTACAGAGGGTAAAGTGGAGGTGAGCAAGGAGGGCAAGCTGCTATGTCACATGTCACCTGGCAAGGTGTTTGGCGAGCTGGCCATCCTCTACAACTGCAAGAGAACGGCCACCATCAAAGGTAAGACCCTCTTACACGTCTCTTGTCTCTCCTCTTGGTTCTAAATATTAAGAATGGTAATACTTTGAGGTACTTAGCAGGATAAGAGCAGTTATCCTGACTTTGTTCATTTTAAAACAAAGGCCTCTGGAATTTTATCTTTTATAGATAACATACATATAGGGTATAGGGAGGTTTGACCTAACTGTAAGCCAGGGCTTTCATTTGATCAGATGGATTGATTGCCTGGATGTCTTTTTATTGAGTGTTCCACACTCAGTTTTACTGCTGGTGATGCCCACATTGTTGCATCAGGTGGGTGGCTTTGTGCAAAACTTAGTGTTTAAACTACCCACTGTCTCTTACCAGGGTAGGGTGACCTAATAATTGAAACATTCACTGTCATTCATTCAGTAGCTGTCTTTTCAGAAGTGTGCAGGCATTGCAGTTCAAAGAACCCTTCGAACTGCAACATTCCCACCCCTCCAAAGTGTAATTACTGTACTTCCCACCTCCAGGACTCGAGTCTGGCTAATTAGTTTCACTGAATCTTTTCATAAATGTTACCTTGCTCACATTCCAACAGGATTCAAATTATAAAATTACACTTGTCTCCACTAAGTAAGATTTAACACGCTCACACACACCTGCTGGAAGTTCAAGCCCATACCACTTAAAACCTCCTCCACACCCTTCCTCAGCTCGTTCCCAGTGTTCTTCAGATTTGAAAACTACATGCTTACGTCCAACCTTTCCAGGGGTGAACCTTATCTGGGGTGGAAACCTCACATTTATACGCCCTTTTGGCATTTTATTCTGCTCTATCCTCACTAAATACCCAAAACAATTCAACAACCCCTCTTCAGCCTTCTGTAAAATACCTCTTATAACCTCACAAAAGTCTTTCTACATTCCATCCAAATTATTTGCATAATATTCACACCACACATTACTCTTAAACATACCTTTATTGCCTCCCCCCACATGTTGCAACACTTAAAACCTCGCGCCTCACACCCACAACTCGCGCCTCACACCCACATAAACATTACTACCGTTATACTCTGGTGCTTTTCGCATTTTTGCTTTCATATTATTATTATTATAATCATAGGGGGAGCGCTAAACCCGTAGGATTATACAGCGCATATTTTTTTTTGGGGGGGATGGAAGGTATTCAGGCTTAATTCAGGGAACAGAGCACAGATCCAATTACTTAGATCAAGAGCCCCTCACCAGCATCAAGGAACCTCCTTTGAGGGGGTTTTGCTTTCATTGAAACTTGTGTCTCCCCACAGTTGCCTCAACACTCGACCCACAGTTCTCCCTTCGTCGCTTCTATAGTTCACTTGGTCTTCCATAGACTCCCTCTGCTAACATCCACTCCCGGATATGTAAATACGTTCACTTTCTCCAACTTCCTCCTTCCAGTCTCATGTTCATTGTTTTATTACCTAATTTTGTTATTCATCACTTTGCTCTTTTCTGTGTTCAATTTTTCCACTGTAGATCTACAGATGTGAACTATTCTTTTCAAGGGTCTGTTGAAATTATAGGCCTAAACAGAAGCATTCAAGACTCGAGAAGTCTCCTTTCATGGATCTTCCATACCCTGAGATAGTAAGGTCCTGCAGAGGTAGGGAGGTTGGACATCAAAGTGGAATGGGTACTAGAGATGAGATCAAAATTGTGACCCGGAGATTTGCAGCGACTGTTATCGATCAAGTACGAGATTCATTTCAACTCAATAATTTCTTTGATTAATTTCTTGATTCTTAGTCATTGTAGTCAGTCTCTCTCAGGTGCTCACTTTATCGTTGTGTTCTATCTCTAATTTTCACAAGTCTTGGTATATTCAGATCTCTTTTCTTGGCTGCAAATTTAGCCTTCTATAGCTTGCCTCAGGTAGATATAACCACATGTTGCTAATTGATAGGCATGTCTTCGTTTTTGTATGAAGAAAGGTTAGAGTGCAGCCATCCTGTAGTTATTGGTTGAGTGACATTCAGACACAGCAGCGTCAGAAGTTACACCAAGATCGACCTTGAAGGAAATCAGTAAAGTATAGAATGAATCCTAAGATTTCTGATGCTTCTAGGTCAAGGTGCTCTTCGAATAAGAAAACTTCATCATAGCCAGCGTTTCTTAATCCATATTCATATGAATCCATATCCATATTGCAGCAGTGATACTGGCGTGTAACTGCTATCCAGCCGCCTCCCTCACAATGTCTTCGTGGACTGGTATATATTACGGTCCTAACATGAAGACTATCCTTTTTATTTTGTGATATTCATAGATGATAGAGATCAGTGGGAAGCAATGCTTTCCTGTCAGTACAACCATGTTAGTAGTAGTCTTGTACTGATCTTGTCCGATCACAGTATTTTTTCTAATTATTTGAGGAAATAAAAATCTTCTCGAATCAACTTATAACTTGTTAGTTATTGCAACTAACCATGGAGGGTCTTTATGGAGCTGGGACTTTTGTCTTTGACGCACATTGGGTCCCAAGTAAGTCACCTTTTTCTTAAATAATAGTTGAGACAGTTCATTCCTGTGACATTGTTCTATGAATATCTTTGTCGATCTTTGATTTAAAGCATTCGAATTTCAAAGCCATTTCACCTGATGACAGATTTTTGTTTGTCCTTTTCTCACTGAGAAACAAGTGGACTAGACTTGTCCTCCCGGCAGACTTGTTTGTCTGGACGGTAATATAGATACTAAAAAAAAAGTCTTTGAGATTTCAAATAGGTCTGCGTTCTACCATTAAAATCTGTACATATACTCGTATGGCAATTTTGTGATTCACATGTAGCAAAGAATGACACTACTTAGCTAGGCATGTATAGCTTTACTAGAGTACATATCAGCGTCTCGCTGTAACCCTGCCTCCCACGTAGCAACCAGTGAGGTGCAGTCATATCGAAGATCTCTGTAGTCTTGTAGCTCAGGTATATTTTCAATCTGTCTCTGGATGGATATTGGCTAGGCTGCGCGAGCTCAATAACAATGAGGCTTTCATGTGTTGACAGGCAATATGTCGATAGGTATTGTAATCATGTTTGTACCTTATTAAATTAGACAGATGTAGGGTGGTTGCCCTTGTGGCAGGTAGGATACTTGGGGGCATACCTATTGTTTTGTGTAATTAGCACAACCACCTACAGAGCTGGGTTTTGTGGTAGGTGGCTTGGTGAGTTGGTGACACCCAAGCCTGCGTACTTTTTGCGAAAGTTTTTATTTTATGATCATGGATTGACTTATTTATGTCTATGCAGTACATATATATTATTCATTAGTATATGTTAAAATATCTTGAAAATTTCTTTTCTAAATACTCAGATCTATTATTTATGTATATTTGTAACTATAAAATTGTATAAAATTTCAGCACATTTAATATGTCTGCATAATTTTTATGACAATATTCCATACATGTTATTAGTGCCCTTGCTACCATCACTAATAGCAGTAAGATAATGCATGATGTAACCCCGAGTCTCGTACACTGCAGCCGCAACGGGATGCAAGCTTTATGCCATCGACCGCAAGTGCTTCCAGACCATCATGATGAGGACGGGACTCATACGCCAGGCAGAGTACACCAACTTCCTCAAGAGGTAAGTCACCACTTCACTAGCTTCCCTTCTAGCCTACTACTCACTAACATCCACTACCTACCACTCCTCGGTCTGATAGCTGGGTTAGTTGGATCTCGGTAGATTTTCAATGTGCTCTGTCCTGGTCCACTAGTATGCTTCTGTTCGCCCTGTGGTCCAGAAGATCCAAGAGTGGTTAACTCGTCTCCACGTGCGGGACAAGGAGGTGGCGTTCCGTTGGTGTCCCGAGAAATGAACGGGCAGAAGCCAATACAAAGCTGCTATAAAGAGCTCTCCTTATAGTAGACTTCTGCCTTAATGACTTCACGGGAAACATACACAGAGATGCCCCTGGGAAGCGGTAGGCCTGGTGACTCGTACAGACAAGAAGGAAATCAAACAGCACGACGCGGGTTTTCAACAGCTGGCGTCACTGTGAGACTGTACTCTCTTGAGTATCAGGCGCTCACATATCACCCATAGTCACCTGATTTCGGGTGTTTTCGTCCCCTTCTGTGTATATTATGAGGTGCAGCTGACTGTGCAACAGTTTAACAGCTAGTCCACGACCCTGGCCTTTCTCATTTACAGTAATTGTAAATAGTTTGATTAGTTGTTTATTGTTGCTTAAATTAACTGTGTTAATTTCATGATAGTGTTTTTATTCATGATAGTAGTTTTTATTAATTTTATCTTGTTTTTCTTAGTAAATGTTTTATTGCAAGAATGGTGTATAATCTGCACTATCAAAGCGCTCTTCAAATTTAAAAACTATCTACCTATCGTCTACCACTAACACCCAGACGGAGCACTGGCTAGGTTTAAGTGGACTTTAAATGAGTGAACTTGCAGAATTCTTACCGTAATTGTCCAGTCCGAGAGAGACAACAGAGAAGCAGCACTTCACTGTAGATCAGTGTCCATTAGGACCTCTGACTTGGCTACAATATATTTAGATTGAATTATGGAATGACATAACCCTTGATTTTTTACTGGATTTGTGACGACGATTTCTGCAGTGACAACCTGCTGAGTAACTATTGGGTTCTGGTGTGTTCATAACCATGTATGTTCAACCTGCTGAGTAACTATTGGGTTCTGGTGTGTTCATAACCATGTATGTTCAACCTGCTGAGTAACTATTGGGTTCTGGTGTGTTTATAACCATGTATGTTCAATCTGCTGAGTAACTACTGGGTTCTGGTGTGTTCATAATCATGTATGTTCAATCTGCTGAGTAACTACTGGGTTTTGGTGTGTTCATAACCATGTATGTTCAACCTGCTGAGTAACTACTGGGTTCTAGCATGTTTTAAACCTTATAATCAAACAGAGATACAACGTGGGACCCAAATGTTAGTTAAAAGTGAATAGGACAACCCCTAGAGTTTTGTGTTGACACCCCGAGCACACACTCGTTGAGAGGGGCCGGGAGGAACTGGGGAGGGAGGGAAGGATTAAGAGAGGGTTCACGGGGAGGGATTAAGAAGAAAAAGAGGCAGACAGACATGATGGAAAGGATAAAAAAATAGATTGGAAACCCCTCTCACTGGCCGAGATTGATGATACGTATCGTTACAGAAAGATATCCTTAATTAACAAATACTAGATTAGTTATCAGCCGTCGTATAGCAGTTATTATGAAGTGTTTACCATCACTCGTGGTGACCCAAAAAAGTATCAGAGGTATTATTGTGTGGGGAATAAGTTCAGAATATCTTATTGTGGGGAACAATTTTGAATTCTTCTCTGATTACAGTAACGAAACATTTATCCAGCGTCATGTATTGACGAGAAACAATTATCCATTTTACTATGACTCCAAGAAGCCATTAACCAAGCATTCTGTGGTGACTAGGAAACATTAAGCAACGTTCTGTGGTGACTAGGAAACATTAACCAACGTTCTGTGGTGACTAGGAAACATTAACCAACGTTCTGTGGTGACTAGGAAACATTAACCAACGTTCTGTGGTGACTAGGAAACATTAACCAACGTTCTGTGGTGACTAGGAAACATTAACCAACGTTCTGTGGTGACAATGAAACATTAACTAACTTTATTTGGTGATGAGACAGTGCCTGAACATTCTAAGTGACAAGAAAACATTAACCACAATAACCAACGTTCCGCGGTGAAGACAGATCTACCAATTATATTTGGTGACGAAGAAATACTTGCTAAACACACCACGGCGACGTCAAAACATTAGCCACACCTTCTCTGGCTACGCAGACTAACTTACCCCTCTCTCAGTATGGTATAATGATGGAAGAGTTATCATCGTCCCACCAACACCCGCTCATTATTTCTCAGTCAATGTATTTTTTGTCCAGCTGGAGGTGTAGATTGCAGGGTTCGATGCCGTGTTTTTCGGCTAATATGCAGCCGAGAAAAACTAGTCCCGGCAGCTGATATGGGTCACCATATATAGGAAACGACAGTCGCCATGCGCAAGTGTCCACCCTCTTTGTTCCCAGCAACACCCGTCCCATATATATATGTGTGTGTGTGTCTTGGATTTTAAGGGTGACCATGTGATCTTGGCTCTCAGAGCAACTATTGTCTTGCAAAACCGTGTAAATTCATTGTCGCAATAACTCCGCCAAAATCTAACTAGTTTTAGGACAATTTTAGATACGTTTTCTATGATTAAGGTAAATTATAATTAGTTAATTGTTTGCAATGTTAGGTAAGGTTTTTAAGTTTTGGTGAAAAAAATTATAGTGTTGTTTTACTGCGATTTTTTTTAGCATAAATAGTTGTGATAGTAGTGGTGGTGGTGGTAGTAGTAATAATAGCAGTAGTAGTACTAGGAGGTGCTGTAAAACGGCTCCCAGGACTGAGAAATTGTTTATAAAGATTGAAGACGCTGGAAATGCCTCTCTTGGTTGCCGGGAAAAGGCAGACATGATAACTACATCATAAAAAGAAATATAAATTTTCCTTAGCTACAGAAACCCTCTTAGTACCTTCAGGAGTAGTACCTTCAGGAGTAGTACCTTCAGGAGGAAGGAAGAAACAACAATTGAAAACCATACATGTCGTTGCATGTCACTGAAGAGACAACGACACCAGCAGACTTGTCGTTCTGTAATAACACACACCCAGGTAATGACAAAGGCAGTCCCAGACAGGTAATCACCCTTGTGTGATTACACTATGCAAAGTAATTAGAAGCATGTGATGTAATGATGTACAAACCCGAAAGTTGAAGACTGAGACACTTGTGCAACATTTGGGAATCTTTACTGAGGAAACGTTTTGCCAGCCAGTGACTTCTTCGGTCCAGTACAGAGAAGGACAGTGAAAAATGAAGAGAACGAGGTAATCAGTCCCTCAGCCTGGAGTCATGTGTTCGGTCATTGAACTGAACACGGGTTTTGTGTGCTTCCACCTGGATAAGTAGCCAAGAGGCGGGGTCCGGCAGCTGGAGCTCCACTCTCTCATCATCTACCTTCACACAAAGTCAGTGATGATTATTAGATTCATGGGGAGCGCTATACCCGGTGGCGCTCGTGTGGCGCCTGGAGAAACGTGGGGTAATCAGGTTCGGTTCGAAAAGAAGGGTAGCTTAGATACCTTGGATCAAGAGCCCTTCATCGGTCGCGGCAAGGCGACCCTTCCCTACCCCCCATTGTTTGTCCACCATCCCTGCCATTGCTTGTCCACCATCCCTGCCATTGCTTGCCCACCATCCCTGCCATTGCTTGCCCACCATCCCTGCCATTGCTTGCACCATCTGCCATTGCTTGCCACCATCCCTGCCATTGCTTGCCCACCATCCCTGCCATTGCTTGTCCACCATCCCTGCCATTGCTTGTCCACCATCCCTGCCATTGCTTGCCCACCATCCCTGCCATTGCTTGCCCACCATCCCTGCCATTGCTTGCCCACCATCCCTGCCATTGCTTGCCCACCATCTCTGCCATTGCTTGCCCACCATCCCTGCCATTGCTTGCCCACCATCCCTGCCATTGCTTGCCCACCATCCCTGCCATTGCTTGCCCACCATCCCTGCCATTGCTTGCCCACCATCCCTGCCATTGCTTGCCCACCATCCCTGCCATTGCTTGCCCACCATCCCTGCCATTGCTTGCCCACCATCCCTGCCATTGCTTGCCCACATCCCTGCCATTGCTTGCCCACCATCTCTGCCATTGCTTGCCCACCATCCCTGCCATTGCTTGCCCACCATCCCTGCCATTGCTTGCCCACCATCCCTGCCATTGCTTGCCCACCATCCCTGCCATTGCTTGCCCACCATCCCTGCCATTGCTTGCCCATCATCCCTGCCATTGCTTGCCCACCATCTCTGCCATTGCTTGCCCACCATCCCTGCCATTGCTTGCCCACCATCCCTGCCATTGCTTGCCCACCATCCCTGCCATTGCTTGCCCACCATCCCTGCCATTGCTTGCCCACCATCCCTGCCATTGCTTGCCCACCATCCCTGCCATTGCTTGCCCACCATCCCTGCCATTGCTTGCCCACCATCCCTGCCATTGCTTGCCCACCATCCCTGCCATTGCTTGCCCACCATCCCTGCCATTGCTTGCCCACCATCCCTGCCATTGCTTGCCCACCATCCCTGCCATTGCTTGCCCACCATCCCTGCCATTGCTTGCCCACCATCCTGCCATTGCTTGCCCACCATCCCTGCCATTGCTTGCCCACCATCCCTGCCATTGCTTGCCCACCATCCCTGCCATTGCTTGCCCACCATCCCTGCCATTGCTTGCCCACCATCCCTGCCATTGCTTGCCCACCATCCCTGCCATTGCTTGCCCACCATCCCTGCCATTGCTTGCCCACCATCCCTGCCATTGCTTGCCCACCATCCCTGCCATTGCTTGCCCACCATCCCTCGCTCCATTGCTTGCCCACCATCCCTGCCATTGCTTGCCCACCATCCCTGCCATTGCTTGCCCACCATCCCTGCCATTGCTTGCCCACCATCCCTGCCATTGCTTGCCCACCATCCCTGCCATTGCTTGCCCACCATCCCTGCCATTGCTTGCCCACCATCCCTGCCATTGCTTGCCCACCATCCCTGCCATTGCTTGCCCACCATCCCTGCCATTGCCATTGCCAGCCACCATCCCTGCCATTGCTTGCCCACCATCCCTGCCATTGCTTGCCCACCATCCCTGCCATTGCTTGCCCACCATCCCTGCCATTGCTTGCCCACCATCCCTGCCATTGCTTGCCCACCATCCCTGCCATTGCTTGCCCACCATCCCTGCCATTGCTTGCCCACCATCTCTGCCATTGCTTGCCCACCATCTCTGTCATTACATTACCATCTCTCATTATTATTCCGTCCCTCTTATTATTCTGCCATTCCTCATTATTTTCCCACATTCCTCATTTTTCTCCCATCCCTTCCATTACCGACCTCATCTCCCCATGTGGACTAGGTCAGCCCTGCGGGTGCCACCTTAGGGTCAAGTCAAGTGAATCACGGGATGGGTATCCCCAACTCGGAGATAGGCACCTCTTCTCTGGGAGTGGTGCCACACTACCCACAGGGTGCCACACTGCCCACAGGGTGCCACACTGCTCACAGTGTGCCACACTGCCCATAGGGTGGCACACTGCTCACAGGGTGCCACACTGCCCACAGGGTGCCACTGTCCACAGAGTACTTACATGACTTCATAAACTAGCATTTCTTTCGGCATAGATGGTGGGGATATTTCCCTTTTCGTCTCATCTTTCTGACGCTGGCCGTATATTGTTTATGGGTTGTCGAATATGAAAACACTGACTTTGAATACTTTTACTAGGTTTGTGATGATGTTTTTTTGAACTATGGCGATGAATTGGTCACGAGTGTAACAAGTGACTACGATAAGTACAGCGGTTTAGTATCCTTGTTGTTGAAACGTATATAGCGTGATGGGCAGGCTTCTTCAGTCGAATACGGGGGTCACGGACTGATCACCTTTACCTCTCCACTGCTTCTGCTGTCTTCAGTATTTGTTACCTCTGTATTCGACTGAAGAAGTCTGCCTAGCAGGCGAAACGTTTCAACAATATATAGATACCCAAGTGTTGCGCCTGTGTCTTGCTCATCTAATTGTCAGTGTTGCATATACCATTTTTATAATGATACGACTGTAACAAGTTGATAATGAGGTGAAATTTGATTGTTAGTAACGGTACGTTCAAAGCGCTGAATAACTAAACCGCTCTAATGGGGTGTAAATAAAACAAGAACCAAAAAAAAAAAGGGTGGGTTTGAAATCCTCCCAGGCAGCTGCTGTGATGGCAACTCCCAGGCGAAATAAAAAAAATAAATAGAACCTGCAGGAAAGGTCAGTGTGTTTAGATTTATTTTTCTCAGCTGTAGGAATGAGGCTTGTTGGTGTTATCCTGCCGCACCTCTCTTGTGCTTGTTGGTGTGTTATCCTGCCGCACCTCTCTTGTGCTTGTTGTGTGTTATCCTGCCGCACCTCTCTTGTGCTTGTTGGTGTGTTATCCTGCCGCACCTCTCTTGGCTTGTTGATCCCTCTCTTCATGAGTGTGATCTGGCTGCCCCTGTCATGAGTGTCTGTGGAGATCTCGCCAACACTGTCATGAGTGTTGATGCTGGGAGATACTCGCCAACACTGTCATGAGTGTTGATGCTGGGAGATACTCGCCAACACTGTCATGAGTGTTGATGCTGGGAGATACTCGCCAACACTGCCATGAGTGTTGATGCTGGGAGATACTCGCCAACACTGCCATGAGTGTTGATGCTGGGAGATACTCGCCAACACTGTCATGAGTGTTGATGCTGGGAGATACTCGCCAACACTGCCATGAGTGTTGATGCTGGAAGATACTCGCCAACACTGCCATGAGTGTTGATGCTGGGAGATACTCGCCAACACTGTCATGAGTGTTGATGCTGGGAGATACTCGCCAACACTGCCATGAGTGTTGATGCTGGAAGATACTCGCCAACACTGCCATGAGTGTTGATGCTGGAGATACTCGCCAACACTGTCATGAGTGTTGATGCTGGGAGATACTCGCCAACACTGCCATGAGTGTTGATGCTGGGAGATACTCGCCAACACTGCCATGAGTGTTGATGCTGGAAGATACTCGCCAACACTGCCATGAGTGTTGATGCTGGGAGATACTCGCCAACACTGCCATGAGTGTTGATGCTGGGAGATACTCGCCAACACTGTCATGAGTGTTGATGCTGGGAGATACTCGCCAACACTGCCATGAGTGTTGATGCTGGAAGATACTCGCCAACACTGCCATGAGTGTTGATGCTGGGAGATACTCGCCAACACTGTCATGAGTGTTGATGCTGGGAGATACTCGCCAACACTGCCATGAGTGTTGATGCTGGAAGATACTCGCCAACACTGCCATGAGTGTTGATGCTGGGAGATACTCGCCAACACTGTCATGAGTGTTGATGCTGGGAGATACTCGCCAACACTGCCATGAGTGTTGATGCTGGGAGATACTCGCCAACACTGCCATGAGTGTTGATGCTGGAAGATACTCGCCAACACTGCCATGAGTGTTGATGCTGGGAGATACTCGCCAACACTGTCATGAGTGTTGATGCTGGGTGATACTCGCCAACACTGCCATGAGTGTTGATGCTGGAAGATACTCGCCAACACTGTCATGAGTGTTGATGCTGGGAGATACTCGCCAACATTACTATGGATATTCTTTTATACTATGGGTGATGTTATATGTTTACATCTCGTCATGGCTTGTAGCACTGCGGTCTCTGTTTCAGGTAACTTTTCCTGCCTCTCGCTCTGCCATGGCTCACAATATTATTTCAGTTTTGTCTCTGTAATAGCTTTGTTAGCTTCTGTTACACAGGACTTTTTTAAAAGTCTGCTCGCGTCATAACACGAATTAGCGCATAAAACAACAACAATAATAATCGCGATACAGAGGCTGGTGGTCGCGTTGGTCATCCACGCACAGTTTCGATTTCATTTTTTTTTGCTAGAGCAATTGGCGAAGTCTTACAAAAAAGTGGTTCAAGGACACAGTTACTTTTGTTTTCATTTCACGGAGGAGACGTAGATTTTGTTTGTGCTTGTTACACTTACAGATATTCTTTTCGCGATTTGATAAAAAGAGATTATTTTTACTTTAGTAGGGATAGCAGGATTAAAATTTTAAGGTGTTCTTTATTTGTACCCCCTGACAGAGGGTGACGACGGTGGCGGGGCTCGAGTACACTGACTACTACACTGAAAACCCAGAAAGTCATGAATAAACAGGTCGTTTTTGACAGCAAGTCATTTTTACCATTTCGTCAAAATTCTTCATTGACGAATTTTGAATTTGTTTTGGACTGCGACGCATAAACTTTCCATTGTGTGACCATGAACTGATAACAGCTGGTTGGTATTAAAAGTAATAAATTGTTAAGATATCTGAAAGTTGATGGTAGGTTTAGTTAGATTAACTTTATCAGAGTTAACCAGTCATGGCATATAGATGGAATGACGCACATGGGTGCCTGTTCATATTTTTGCGTCACTTTGGGTTTGACGGTCTTAAACGTACGTTAGAAAACGACGTTTACTCGGGTGGTTGAGATGAACAGCCCTTCCTTGTACCTCTAATGTATTTACGGTAAAGTGTGGTCAGTGTTGCTGACTGACCAGTGTGCCACAGTGGTCAGTGTTGCTGACTGACCAGTGTGCCACAGTGGTCAGTGTTGCTGACTGACCAGTGTGCCACAGTGGTCAGTGTTGCTGACTGACCAGTGTGCCACAGTGGTCAGTGTTGCTGACTGACCAGTGTGCCACAGTAGTCAGTGTTGCTGACTGACCAGTGTGCCACAGTGGTCAGTGTTGCTGACTGACCAGTGTGCCACAGTGGTCAGTGTTGCTGACTGACCAGTGTGCCACAGTGGTCAGTGTTGCTGACTGACCAGTGTGCCACAGTAGTCAGTGTTGCTGACTGACCAGTGTGCCACAGTGGTCAGTGTTGCTGACTGACCAGTGTGCCACAGTAGTCAGTGTTGCTGACTGACCAGTGTGCCACAGTAGTCAGTGATGCTGACTGACCAGTGTGCCACAGTAGTCAGTGTTGCTGACTGACCAGTGTGCCACAGTAGTCAGTGTTGCTGACTGACCAGTGTGCCACAGTAGTCAGTGTTGCTGACTGACCAGTGTGCCACAGTAGTCAGTGTTGCTGACTGACCAGTGTGCCACAGTAGTCAGTGTTGCTGACTGACCAGTGTGCCACAGTAGTCAGTGTTGCTGACTGACCAGTGTGCCACAGTAGTCAGTGTTGCTGACTGACCAGTGTGCCACAGTAGTCAGTGTTGCTGACTGACCAGTGTGCCACAGTGGTCAGTGTTGCTGACTGACCAGTGTGCCACAGTAGTCAGTGTTGCTGACTGACCAGTGTGCCACAGTAGTCAGTGTTGCTGACTGACCAGTGTGCCACAGTAGTCAGTGTTGCTGACTGACCAGTGTGCCACAGTAGTCAGTGTTGCTGACTGACCAGTGTGCCACAGTAGTCAGTGTTGCTGACTGACCAGTGTGCTTCATTCGCGAATATAGGTTTTGTGTGTGTGGGCACGTGTTAGTCAGGCCCTGGGCAGCCTTGTGGCACAATGCTGTCACTACCACGCCCGCCACTGCCCTTAACTCCAGTTACTCTTCCACACGCCGAGAGGAAGTTAAGGAAGAAGAAAGAGATGATAGAGTATAGAAGGAGAGAGTACCCGACCATGGGAGAGAGTACCCGACCATGGGAGAGAGTACCCGACCATGGGAGAGAGTACCCGACCATGGGAAAGAGAGCTGTGAGGAACTGCCTGTGTGTAGCTACAAAGGTAGTGGTGTCCTAGCTTCAGGTTTGATCCAAAGCTGAGGGGGATGGGATTACCTCCAATTCCTTGGATCAAGAGTCCCTCAACAGCGTCATGATTGTAGCACTCGCATCCTCCTGCATCCACTTCTCTTGCTCCACTAACTCTGAAAATCTTTCAATATCTTGTCATAGTCATCATGTTTCCTAAAATAACAACTCTCTTCACCGTTAAGAGGCACCTAAGTTCCCCAGTCTTCTAATAACATGTTTATGTTTCCACTATAATCTACCTTGTCCATAATTACTATCGCATTTGCTTTGTTTCGTAAGGTGAAGTCCAGGATGTTTCCTTAATTCATGGTATAACTTAACAAATCTTTGATGACAATTGTTGTTGTAGAGGTGTGAGCAAAGATTTGTTAAGTTATACCATGAATTAAGGAAAGATCCTGAGACTTCACTTTACGAAAAGCAAATGCGATAGTAATTATGGACAAGGTAGATTATAGTGGAAAAATAAACATGTTATTAGAAGACGGGGGAACTTAGGTGTCCCTTAATTAAGGTGCTCGCAGGTCCCTGGATAATCATTCTTATGATGAATGAGACACTTATGCATCCTTATTGTGGAAACGTTTCGCCAACCAGTGGCTTCCTCAGTCCAATACGGAGAAGAATGGTTGAAGATTAGAAGGAGTTTAAGGTAATCAGTCCCTCAGCCAAATGTTCCCACAGTAAAGATACGCAAGTGTTGGACAAGTGTCTCATCTCATCAAGTTGTCGGTTCTCTGAACCATTTATCCGCAACTCGTTCTATTATGAAGTGAACGTGTCTCGTTCCATCAGCCGCCGTCCACAACGTGTTGGCTTCCTCTTGACTTGCTAACTTGGATTCAAGTTAGATAAGTTTAGATTTAGAAAGGATATAGGAAAGTATTGGTTTGGAAATAGGGTAGTTGATGAGTGGAACAGTCTGCCTAGTAGGGTTATTGAAGCTAGGACCTTGGGTAGTTTCAAATTTAGGTTGGATAAATTCATGAGTGAGAGGGGTTGGATTTGAGTGGGACTCGCACTTGAGTTAATAGAATTATCAAAGCTTATTTCTTGGATAGCATTGAAAATTGGGTTGAGCAAATATTCTGTTAGTGGGACGGATTGTGAAGGACCTGCCTAGTATGGGCCAACAGGCCTGCTGCAGTGTTCCTCCTTCTTATGTTCTTATGTATAACTCACGAAATCGTAATGACACGATTACAAACAAACCATACCACGGGTGGGGTTAGAACCCGCGGTCACAGAGTCTCAAAACTCCAGACCGACGCGTTAGCCACTGGGCCAGCTAGCTTCAATAAGATTCATCCAACTAGGTATATTTCTACACCATAGGATGAATCTTACTGAAGCTAGCTGGCCCAGTGGCTAATTCGTCGGTCTGGAGTTTTGAGACTCTGATCGCGGGTTCTAACCCCACCCGTGGTATGGTTTGTCGTTGTATAGCTTGTTCTCTGGACGTCTAGTTGTTCACTATTTTCTAGATGCAGATACCATACAGTTGTTATATATTCTAGTCTTGGCATAATGTTTTCTTGGTGATGTTGGTTGATTGTGTTAGGCTGAGTGTGTGTTGGCGTGGGCGTGTGTGTTGGGTGGGCGTGTGTGTTGGGGTGGGCGTGTGTGTTGGCGTGGGCGTGTGTGTTGGCGTGGGCGTGTGTGTTGGGGTGGGCGTGTGTTGGGGTGGGTGTGTGTGTTGGGGTGGGCGTGTGTGTTGGGGTGGGCGTGTGTTGGGTGGGCGTGTGTGTTGGGGTGGGCGTGTGTGTTGGGGTGGACGTGTGTGTTGGGGTGGGCTGTGTGTTGGGGTGGGCGTGTGTTGGGGTGGGCGTGTGTTGGGGTGGGCGTGTGTTGGGGTGGGCGTGTGTTGGGGTGGGCGTGTGTGTTGGCGTGGGCGTGTGTGTTGGGGTGGGCGTGTGTGTTGGGATGGGCGTGTGTTGGGGTGGGCGCGTGTTGGGGTGGGCGTGTGTATTGTGGTGGGCCTGGTGGGGTCAGCGTGTGTTGTGGTGGGCCTGGTGGGGTCAGTGTGTTATGGTGGGCCTGGTGGGGTCAGTGTGTGTTGGGGTGGGCCTGGTGGGGTCAGTGTGTGTTGGGGTGGGCCTGGTGGGGTCAATGTGTGTTGTGGTGGGCCTGTTGGGGTCAGTGTGTGTTGGGGTGGGCCTGGTGGGGTCAGTGTGTGTTGGGGTGGGCGTGGTAATAAGGCGGCCCTAGCGACTAAGCTGCCAGCGGGCAGGGAAGGCTCCTTGCTTGGAGCCACGGTCAGGGAAGGCTCCTTGCTTGGAGCCACGGTCAGGATGGTGGTCCTCGAAGCCACGGTCAGGATGGGAGGGTCCTTGGAACCACGGTCAGGATGGGAGGGTTTTGGAACCACGGTCAGGACGGGAGGATCCTTGGAGCCACCATCAGGACGGGAGGGTCCTTGGAGCCACCATCAGGACGGGAGGGTCCTTGGAGCCACGGTCAGGACGGGAGGGTCCTTGGAGCCACGGTCAGGATGGGAGGGTCCTTGGAACCACGGTCAGGATGGGAGGGTTTTGGAACCACGGTGAGGACGGGAGGGTCCTTGGAGCCACGGTGAGGACGGGAGGGTCCTTGGAGCCACGGTGAGGACGGGAGGGTCCTTGGAGCGACGGTCAGGACGGGAGGGTCCTTGGAGCCACGGTCAGGACGGGAGGGTCCTTGTAACCACGGTCAGGATGGGAGTGTCCTTGGAACCACGGTCAGGACGGGAGAGTCCCTGGAGCCACGATCAGGATGGGGGTCGTTGGAGCCACGGTCATGACAGGGGTCCTTGGAACCACTGTCAGGACGGGAGGGTCCTTGGAGCCACGGTCAGGACGGGAGGGTCCTTGGAACCACGGTCAGGACGGAAGGGTCCGTGGAGCCACGGTCTAGATGGGAGGGTCCTTGGAGCCACGGTCAGGACGGAAGGGTCCTTGGAGCCACGGTCTAGACGGGGGTCCTGGCTATCGTGTAGGAGTCTGTTAGTAACGGATTCTACAACCGCGTCAAGTAATCCACTTTTTCCTGCGGTGCTTGTGCTGTCCCTAGTCCTGACGACCTTGGTGCTGTCTGCCAGCCTCTCCTGCCTCCCCACCAACACCCACTTTTTGCTCAGCTCTCTGCCACCAAGCGTCCATTTTCCTCATAATTCTGCCCACACACACACACACTTAATTTATCTTTCTCACTATGGCTTTACAATTATAGATCTGGCTAATACATTACTCTTTGGCATCATGTTGGTAAAGTGTATATATCTGGGACTCGCCCCGAGGTCCTTATCAGTGGACTACTGAAGTGAGGACGTCACTGTGAGGGTAAAACAAACAGTACTCATCTTCTCTTTTATTGACTTCATGTGGGTTTCTTTGTGCCATTTAATGGCCCATAAGCGTTTTTCACTTGTTTTATAATATAATAAACAATTGTTACTCGGTCCAGTGTTTATTTAGTTTCATAGAGGCTCTCCATTCAAGGAATTGAAGCTGCCATTCCCTTCCATAGACATAATTGAAGCTGCCATTCTCTTCCATAGACATTATTGAAGATACCATTCTCTTTAGGTATAATTGAAGCGAAAATCCCCTTAGACATAATTGAAGCTACCGTCCTCTTAGACATAATTGAAGCCACAATTCTCTTCCTTAGACATGATTCCCTACCATTCCCCAAGCGCAGTGTGAACCTTACGGTGGTAAAAGACAGATGCAGTGTAATGTGATCCTTTATTGAGGTTTCGCCCCCGTAGAAGCTTTTATCAAGTCACAGGTAAAACCTCGAGAGGAGTGAGTTTATATAGGGAGGTACAGTGGGAAGTGTGAGGACGGCAGGTCATTGTAGTGGTGTGAGGACGGCAGGTCATTGTAGTGGTGTGAGGACGGCAGGTCATTGTAGTGGTGTGAGGACGACAGGTCATTGTAGTGGTGTGAGGACGACAGGTCATTGTAGTGGTGTAAGATCAGCAGGTCATTGTAGTGATGTGAGATCAGCAGGTCATTGTAGTGGTGTGAGGTTAGCAGGTCATTGTAGTGGTGTGAGGTTAGCAAGTTACTGCAGATTAACTTTGAGCTCTTGCTATGATTGAAGAGGATCTAAAAAAGTTTCTTGGCGAGAGGCTCAGCTATTTTTATAGAAGCCGGTACTGTGGTTGATATTATTGGATACGCTGATGAGTGTCTTTGACGGTGAGTAGTGCACCTCGTAATTAATCAGAGGGTTGTGGAAGCTTTGGTGTGAAACGCAGGTGTTATCCAAGCCGAATTATATTTAAATTAGAGCAGGGCTGAGTGAAACTCAACCCTGTGTTCGGTCTCTCCAGTAGCTCGGTGGAGAGACCGAACTCAGAAGCACGCGGCTTGTCGAAGTCCTACACGCTCCTCTTTGTTACCAAGACAGCAAGGTAGTGAAAGGTCATGCCACTTCATTAGCGGGACCGGGACTAGTGTTGCCAAGGAATCCTGCCCTTGTGTGCGTGTAATTACGTGTCTGAGTTTGCTAGGGGTGAGTCTAGGTCTTGGACCAACCTCGCATCTTTCGAAAGACTTGAGGTAACCAGGGTGAGAATGGAAGAGAGCATTCCTCCTTGGTCCAGGCCAGTATTGACGCACTTGTATTAGAGATGCCGCACTAGAACACCGGAGGAAGGATAAAATTAGAAGTTTGACGCAATAGTGTAAGAGATTCATCACTAGAACACATTAAGGATTATCTCAATCGACGGGAGTGGAGACCTGACATGCGCACACGCCCGCCAGCGCCGGGTGTGTGTAATTACCAAGTCTTGCAAAAGGTCACCTATCGTCGCCCCGGCTGGCACGTAGCAATAATGACCACTGCAGTGTATGTTACCAAATTTGTTGAAGTTTATAATATAGATAAATAGGGACAGTCTCTTAACAAATTTATATGCAAAAAAAATATGGTGCGCATTGGATATGATTGTTTTTGAGCATTAGAATGTGAGTGCAGTACTAATGCAGAATCCATTGTATACAGTCTAGTTGGTACTCATTCACTCTCCGTTCTGGCAGTTGAAGTTGTCATTAAACCAGCGCCAGCAAACAGTTTTTCTTCAGACGAAATGTTCAAAATTATAGTATTTCGGTATTGAGATGGTAAATATTTTTTTTTATATTCATCTTAAATTAGTTGTGTGTTTTAAGCATCCTGTATCTTTGTAGTTCTTGAATCTATGTTTATTTTCAAATTACCCAGGGAGTGGGTGGGGGAAAAGGACAGTGGGTTAAAGTCATTACCCTGTGGTCAGGCGTGTCCTAGACACCAAAAATATTCCTGGTCAAAGGAGTTGTTTACACATTTTCTTGTTTATAATAAGAGAAGAAAAATAATTTAAAAGTAGATTATCTAAAAAATGTTGATGAAGCGTATATGTTAAGTTGTTTTAATGTTATGAATAACGAAAAGTTGGATGTTCTAGTACAGAGTGAAAAGTCTGGATAGTAGAATGAAGAGTTAATGAAATTAAAGTCTGTGAAAGAGTGGTATTTTTTTTTCCAGTTTTGGGTCTTTGGGTTCATTCCCGGCCCATCAGAAGGACCTTGAGACCCGAGTTAAAATGATTACTCTGGGTTTGGGAATTCCCGCTACAGATGCTTCAGTTTGATACATTTGTATATAATAAAAGTGTGATGCGAGAAATGGGTAATATTCTATGCTTAGGCAACTTGAGGTGAGAGTCACAGAGATGGGAAAGTAAGGAGTGGTGCAGCTGTATGAAGGAAGACGTACAGTATCTCTTCAAATATATCTTTAGTCTGATAGTTTAAGTATTATAGTGATATTTGCATTACGTTTCCCTCTGTTCACAATAAAGGCAAAGATCCATAAGCATCATTGGCTTGGCCAATAAGTGTGAAGGGACCAATATTTTTCAATACCCTGCCTTCATATACAAGGGGGATTATAGACTCTTAGCTGTCAAGAAACAACTTGATAAATTTCTGAAGTCAGTTCCAGACCAGCCGGGCTGTGGTGCATGCGTTGGACTTTGGTGCGGCTAGCATCAACAGTCTGGTTAATCAGGTCATCCATCGGGAGGTCTAGTCTGAAACCTGGCCGCTGGGGTGTTAACACTGTGAACACAGTCCGGGTAGGTTACTTCAGACGTCTGTGTTATAAGAGATTAGTGGCAGAGGTTGATGGTTTAGGGATCATCGCCTCCACCAGCTACATCCAGACCAGCCTTCGTTAATGATGGCCTTTGAGTCGGGGTGACGGTGCTCGCAGCACTCACTCTGCTGTAAGCACTTAGCTAATTGAAGATTTAAATTTGATGACCCAGGTTTTATAAATGAAATATGGATGTTTGAATTGTTATTAAATTCATGAGTCTCTAACTCCAGCTCCTCAAAGTCCACCAGCATATCTCTCTCTCTCTCTCTCTTGAAGAGATGGATGTTTTAAAGTCAATAATAGTGTTGTAAATCAGTAGTGTTCAGTTGTAACATAACTGCTACTACGAAACTAAATTTAATTACAGGTATCAACATAGGCGTAAAAAATATCAATAACGAGATGTTTGGTTGGTTTATGATTATTCTGGGCGGAAAGTGGCCGTAAGTTTTAGGAAGTAGGCCAGTCCTTGGTTTGGTGGGTTAGTGTCTTGTGTCCAGCTGGTGGTGGAGGGGCGAGGAATCTTATGGATCCATAAAGTAAACAAAGAGAGACCCAAAAAGTGAATTTCATTAAGAGGAAGGCGGGGCAGAAACTGGAAGTGCGGTTAGGATTGACCAAGGATAGCAGTGATGGTAGTAAACTAGGATGGTTGGTGGTGATGATAATGATGGTGTTTTGTGATGGCTGTACATTATCCCTGCATCGACCAGACCGTGTCCACTACCACACCTAAAATTCGCATGGTTTTTCTGTGAACGGCGACAGACAGGATGCAAACCGATCAACTTTTTCAGTGAAAAATATTTGGGGTACCACATGATTTGGATTAGCTTTGAAGACTCATGTGATGAATAAACTTGTAGCAATCTCAAAATCTTAAGATTTTGAACTGATAATTAGCAGTATTTGTGCCAAACTCTTACTCTTGTTCATGCCATGAACGTTTAAGAATCAATTTCTTACAGGTAACTCGGGAGAAGACTAGTCATATAAGGTGCTTGATATATTCCACTATCTCTCGGAGATGCAAACCAATAAGTACACCTGCTTGTTGGTGAGTTACAATCAATTACGAAGTTTTTTGTCATGTTTGTTAATTATACAGGCGTAGGGGAGAGGGGGATTGATGTGCTCCCCGGGAGCTATTTCAAGCACATAACCTTTAATTAATGGGCCCTGACCTTTAAAGTTTCTGGGCGTTGGGAAGGAGGGAGACGTGTGCGAAGTGTGTGTTCCTCCGCGGGGAGGGGCGTCTCAGGTGCCTTGATGCTGGTGAGGGAATCTCGATCTCAGGAATTTGAGGTATCCTCTCTGCCGTAGATCACCTCAGATTAATTCCCATTCGCAGCTTGATCCATACGGGTATAGCGCTTCCCCGTGAATATAACAACACGAAGTGTGTGAGTTATACAAAACGCTTCCACATAGTTCGGTGTGAAGTGTATCACAGTCTGTTGTGGGAGCTGGTAGGACACCGGACACCAATGGATGCAATTTGTGCTCTAGGGAAAAAAAGTGTCAAAATCTATTATTTAATCGTATGATTAAAAAAAGCTAAGCACCAGTTACCAAGCGAGCCTTGTGTGTTCAGTGTGGGGCTCCAAGCGGTCCCCACTACTCTCGTCCTTCACCTCCAGGGAGGTGCTGTCATGCTGGTCAGGGGCTCCTGATAACAGGGAACTGCACTTATCCTCCGCTTCCATAGAGAGATCCTGAATGCCACTTGTTCCCCAGCAGTTAAATAACAAACATTTTTAGCGTTTGCAACTGATTTAAAATAAATGTTATCGTCGTGATAGCTGGTTTAGTTGGATATCGTTTAGCTATATACCCAGTGTGCTCTGTCCTGACCCTGTGTGGTTCTGTCCACATTGTGGTACGAAAGATCCTGGAGTGGTTAGCCCGTCTTCACGTACGAAACAAAAATGTTGGATCCTGCTGATGCATGGGACATGTTGGTGTCCCGGGAAATAACCGGCAGATGTGGAGGTAAAAAAAAATTGCTGAAACGAGGTAGCTCTGTAACAGATTACTGCCTTAGTGACTTTATGGGCCACATACACAGATATGTCCTTGGGAAGTGGCAGGCCCGGTGGGCCCTGCAGACGAGAATCAAGTTATAAAGGGTGTCAGCGGAACGCGGGCCTCCTTCTGGAACAGGAATCGCCACTTCAAGATGACTGATGATTGAGGACCAGGAACGCGAATGAATGATTTAGAAAACAGACAAGTTGATAAAAAAAAGACATGTGCAACATTTGGGTATCTTTAGTCTGGAATAAAGATACCCAGATGTTGCACATGTCTCATTTATCAGGACCAGGCACACACACACATCTTATCCATAGCCACCTCTGTGTGAGTGCTTCTGCCCTTCCCTCTATGCAGCTTGTGGCGAGAAGCTGACTGTGGAACACATTTTAACTGTTTGCATACGACTTAAGTCTTTTCGTTTACATATTTATTTTTAAATTAGGGTGCCTGAAGGGAACTCGGGGATTTTTTTTTTTTTAGGTTACTTTACCTTGATGTGCTGATCTGTGTTTATTTATGCTCGTATTTTTTGTTTGCTAATTTTACCATGGATGTCGCGTTTCATTTTTCATTGCAAAGAACACTTAATGATCACCCAGGTCAAGGTGCTATTTCAGTGTCAACAACTACCTACCTACCTGAAGGTGCACAAGTGACAGCTGTAGTAGGTAGCATGGAATGTGAGGAGACATTTGTGCAACATTTGGGTATCTTTATTCTGGAAACGTTTCTCGAGCCAGTGGCTTCTTCAGTCCAGTACAGAGAAAGGTGGAAGATGAGGAGTTTGAGGTAATCAGTCCCTCAGGCTGGAGCGATGTGCTCAGTCCATTACTCTTGACAAGATTGATGGACTGAACACATCGACTCCAGGCTGAGGGACTGATTACCTCAAACTACTCCTCATCTTCCACCTTTCTCTGCGTTAGACAGAAAAAGACACTGACTGGCGAAACGTTCCCAGCGTAA
This sequence comes from Cherax destructor, assembly GCA_009830355.1. NCBI lineage: Eukaryota > Metazoa > Arthropoda > Malacostraca > Decapoda > Parastacidae > Cherax > Cherax destructor. The sequence goes on along the minus strand of WNWK01002128.1, from coordinate 28,780 downwards.
AGATACCCAAATGTTGCACAAGTGTCTCCTTTATCAACTTGTCGTTTTCTAAACTGTTTATCCACATGGAATGTGGCGATGTATCAGGTGTGGAAGTTACTGTTGTATATTTTTACTGCGTTTCCTGTGTTGTAGTGAGCCAGCTGACAGAGGTTTTTTGTGTACGTTGGTCTAATACCTGTGTTGTGGTGGTTTCTCTGGATATTGTCACACCATCTGGCGCTTCAAGTCAGCAAAAGATAAAATGTTCTTCGGTATAAATTGATCGTAAATAAGGTTGCCAACGAAAATGAGCGTGGTTAGAATTAGAAAAAAAATCCTTTTGGTGGTCGAAACATTAACGTGGATAAGAAGCTTCAGCATTCAGTATTACATAGAAGTTCAAGTAGGCTCCTGATCAACCGGGCTGTTGTGCCTACGTTGGGCTACGCTCTGTTGGCACCAACAGCCTGAGTGATCAAGCCATCAACCAGGAGGCTTGTCTGAGACTGGGCCAAGGGAGTGGGGGGGGGGTGATGCTCTCAAGAATTATCAGTAGGGAGGCGAGAGATTTCGATGCCATCTCAGCAGTGATCTCCCGGCCAGCTAGGCTGCCAACTTCTAGCTGGCAGAAGTTGGCAGTGGCAGCAGGCAGAGCTGTAAGGAAAATTTGCTCTTTTCTTCCTTTCGGACGTTTGGGGTCTCGAACTCAGGACCTTTCGGTTGTGAGCTAAACGGTCTGACCACAGCTACTCGGTACCCCCGAAGGGGACGAAAGGTTGAGGAGGGAGGGGCGGGTGTGTCCTTGACATTATGTTCACCGCTCAGCAATTGCTACCTCGTGTAGCACCCTCGACCACACCACCACCACCGCCCTAACCCAACCCTCACCCATTCTTTCAAGATTTTTCTCGGTTTTGTGTAATTACCCATGTACCATATTTGCTCTCCTTTATTCTGCATTATCTTCACTGTGTCAATAATGTTCCATCACCAGGGACAACAAATCCAGTCAGTTGGGGATTATTATTTAAATCTCTGATGCTCTGTCTTCAGAGTTAAATGTCAAAGAACGTCGTGGAGGAGACGTGTTTAGTGAAATATCCGTTGCCAAGTCTTTGCTCGCGCTGATAACTGCAATTCGTTTCCCCTCAGTTGATATTTTGTCGCCATTGTGTTTTTCCAGTTCCCAGCTTTACTGTGGTTAAATCAGATGGAGGTGCAACACTTGGGTATCTTTATTGTAGAAACGTTTCGCCCCACAGTGGCTTCGTCAGTCCAGTACAAAGAAGAAGAATGAAGAGCAGAAGGAGATTGAGGTAATCAGTCCCTCAGCCTGGCATCGATGTAATCAGTCCATGGACTGACTATCTCAATCTCGTTTTATTCTACTTTTTATTGGACTGATGAAGCCACTGTGTGACGAAACGTTTCCACAATGAAGATACCCAAGTGTTGCACATGTGTCTTAACTTATTAACTTGTCGGTTCTTTGAACCATTGATCTACACTCACCATGGTTACTGTCCCGAGTCCTATACTCGCAGTCTCTCCATAACTTCGCTCATTTTCTGAAAATTTCTCTTATACGTTTAAAAATATATTTTTTTTCATTTATGTTAATATAAAAATTAATAATTTTGTACCAAAAGAACCTTAGGAAACATACTTAACCTTATTACAATAAGCGCAACTTAATTTATCCTAATCCAACTAAATATATTTTAGATAAGTTTACAATAATTTAATAATAAACAAGCACAATGAAATATATTTTTTTCGTTAGGTTCAGAATGATTTTTGCAAAATTATTGCATATGGTGGCCCGTGGCCTGGTGGCTAAAGCTCTCGCTTCACACCGCGAGGGTCCGGGTTCGATTCCCGGCGAAGGTTGAAAACATTTGGCGTGTTTCTTTACACCGGCTGTCTATGTTCCCATCAGTAAAATGGATACCTGGGAGTTAGTCGATTGGTGTGGGTCGCATCCTGGGACAAAACTGACCTAATTTGCCCGAAATGCTCTGCATAACAAGCGGCTTTCTATATAGTAGTATGTCACTGATGTCAGTTAGGCCTGTATACCTTGTACATGTACTTGTAGAAATAAAGGTATTATTATTATTATTATTATTATTATTATTATTATTATTATTATTATTATTATTATGTCTTCCAGGTATTCCTGGAGTTACTGAACCCCATTTTTTGTAACTCCTTGCGACACACTTATCATCCGGAAATCACCTATGTTCCGCTTATTTTTCTCACTTTTCCATGAAGTTTTAGTAACTTGGTGAGGCAGAAGTTGCCTTGTCTAGTGTCAGTGACGGATCTCATCTAGCCCACGTACTGAACCTGTGGTTGAATATATTTGGTATAACTTTGCACAGCACGCATACCATGGATGCTGGCCTGTGATCTGAAGCATCTTGCCCTCTTCCCTTATTGAGGCTCAGTACAGTGTTAAATGTTTTCTTTTATTAGCTGTCCGGTGTTTTTCCCCGTCTAAATGTTCTTGTACATCTTTGTTGTAGATTCTCACAGGGCTTCAGAGCCTCTCAGTATTCACACTGGGATCCTCGTGATGACCTGACTGGCCAGACACAGGGCCAGGTTTAGCGGACGGTGGATAGCGCTTCCACCACAAAATGCACTGAATGACCCATACGGATTTAGCGCTTCATAAAAACAGAAATTCAGTAGCCCGTTTGTCTACATAGACTTTTACTGCGTCCAGTCCCTCATTATTATTATTATTATTATTATTATTATTATTATTATTATTATTATAATTATTATTAAAGGCCGCTGTCTGGCTTGGTTTAGTGTCTGAGAGCTTCATCCCTTACTTGCGTCTGTAGGAGCAAGTTTAGGTTACTTGCGTCTGTAGGAGCAAGTTTAGGTTACTTGCGTCTGTAGGAGCAAGTTTAGGTTACTTGCGTCTGTAGGTGCAAGTTTAGGTTACTTGCGTCTGTTAGGAGCAAGTTTAGGTTACTTGCGTCTGTAGGAGCAAGTTTAGGTTACTTGCGTCTGTAGGAGCAAGTTTAGGTTACTTGCGTCTGTAGGAGCAAGTTTAGGTTACTTGCGTCTGTAGGAGCAAGTTTAGGTTACTTAAAATTTTTAGTGTTTTATTTTCATTGACAGTATAGGTTAGATATACCTTGTCACCATCACCAGGCAGTGCACTATATCACCATCAACAGGCAGTACACTATATCATCATCACACAGCACACTATATCACCATCACCAGGCAGTACACTATATCATCATCACACGGCACACTATATCACCATCACCACACAGCACACTATATCACCATCACCACTATATCACCACCACACAGTACACTATATCACCATCACCACACAGTACACTATATCACCATCACACAGTACACTATATCACCATCACCACACAGTACACTATATCACCATCACCACACAGTACACTATATCACCATCACCACACAGTACACTATATCACCATTGTAATGGTATGCATTATCTTAATTTTCCTTTCTCTAAATGGGTGACACCTTAATGCTGGTGAAGAGATCTTGATCCAAGGAACCTGATTGCAATATCCACCACCCCTTCTATTCACCCGCTTCTTCTCCCCGGGTTCTGTATGACCCTTACGGATTTAGCGCCTCCCCATAAGTATGGCACCAGCATAATTGACAGGACAGTGACCCGTGAGGATCACTGGTGAAGGACATTCAGCCTCGTTAGCTTAGCGGATGACGCAGCTTGCGTCACTCTTGCGTCATAGTGTTGATTTTTGCGCTCCTCTTCTCTGTTGACTCTTTTTTTAGGTTGGTTAAGAGTGAGGGTGAGGAACAGTTAGTAGCAGGTACACGTGTTCACCACCACGTGAACATCACATGATGCACCCGTCTTGTCTATGCTAGCTAGATCAACTAGATTTATCAGCAGACATGTCCTTGTGGGGATCAGTTGACAGCTCTTGGCCTGGCTTCTTCCGTCACCAACACTCTTACTTCCTTCTAGCTTCTGCTCCCTAGCATATTTTGTTTTTGTTTTTTACACAAATCAGTTTTTACAGGTTAAGATATTTTATTATGCCTCAGCTTATGTAAGGTATACTATCACCCCCAGGATGCCACCCACAACAATCGGCTAACACCCAGGTACCTACTTACTGCTAGGTGAACAGGGACAGCAGGTGTATGGAAACATGCCCACCTTTTCCGCCCGTACCGGGTATCAAACCCCGGACACTCAGTGTGTGAGCTGAGTGCGCTACCAACCGAAGCTGTGCATAGTTTGCCTTCCTCATCCACTTCACACCATTTTTCAACTATATTCATACTTTAGCACTTGATCAAATTCATATGTTTCGTCTCTGTCATTAGCGTCAACCTGTGTTCCTTGTTTCTAGTCTTCGTAGCTGTAATAACTTAATCATTCCTCTTATAAATTCCTCCTGAGTTTCTTGTACTTAGTAATTCTGTATCTCTGCCTCTTTGCTCTTTCCTCTGTACTTCAGTTAACAGGTGTGGCTGACCTGTGTTTACCTGCCGTATCTTTCATATATATTATATGTATATGTCGTATGGGTCATCTTCGCCCAAAAGCGACGGTCGTTTAGCAGAATAAACAATAAAAAATTATGTATATATATGTCATGCCAAATAGGTAAAACTTGCGATTTTGGCTTAAATAGCAACGCTCTTCTTGCCCAATAAGGCTAGCGAAAATTTGTTTATGCAATAGTTTCGCAAAAATCATTCTGAATCTAACGAAAAAGATATATTTCATTGTATTTTTTTTATAAATAAATTATTGTAAACTTACATAAAATATATTTAGATGGATTAGGCTAAATTAAATTGAGCTTGTTATAATAAGGTTAGGTAAGTTTTCTAAGGTGCTTTTGGTACAAAATTATTAATTTTTACATTAACATAAATGAAAAATAATATATCTTTAAACTTATAAGAGAAAATTTTAGAAAGAACTTAATTTTAATGGTGGTGTAGTGGTATTATATTCTTCACTAGTTTTTCAGCAGTCTGTCCATAGCTCCTGGGCCCCCACTATTACCGACCGATTTTTCATGGGTGGGTCCCTTTAAAAGAGGCTCCTTGATGCCGGTACGGGGCTCTTAATCCAAAGAATTGGATTTCCCTGCACTTGGATCAAACCTAAATGTTTCCGCAGGCGCTATATGACCCCTACGGGCTTAGCGCTTCCCCATGTGATGATGATAATAATAATAATAATAATAATGGGAACGTCTGAGAAGACTGTCGAATGCCATATGAATATTTTTTCCATGTGATAACTGAGAGCACTTAAGTTGGTCCACTTAAGGTGTGCGCATGCGTCAAGAATGTTGGTCCACTTAAGGTGTGCGCATGCGTCAAGAATGTTGGTCCACTTAAGGTGTGCGCATGCGTCAAGAATGTTGGTCCACTTAAGGTGTGCGCATGCGTCAAGAATGACAAGCTGGGCATTATTTTTTCACTCAGTTTTAAGTGCTTAGATGTGAGAAATCGATATATTCAGTGTAGGGTATTATGCAGGAAGGTGAAGGCGCCCACCACAGCTCTTGAGTGCCACGTCAAGGCAGGGTGACGCCCACCACAGCTCTTGAGTGCCACGTCAAGGCAGGGTGACGCCCACCTAATTTCTCTTACTGTATTGGCACAGCCAGTTGTTTGTATTGTTCGTTGATGGACTGATTACATCATCTTTATTTCACTACTACACCTGCTTCCTCTGTATGTGACTGAAGAAGCCTACTGTGTAGGCGAAACGTTTCAACAATAAAGACACCCAACTGCTGCACATGTGTCTTAATCTTCAAGTTGTTTGTTGTATCAGGTATTTATACCACATATATAACTCCGTGTCACTCAAAGAGTAACTGTCTTTAAGTTAAAGAAAACAGGGAAATATTTGTGGAAATTCTTAGATTCGTTAATCATTTCTCTGTGTAAATTTGAGTAAGGTTATGTTAGGTTAACTTTGGTGCAAAATAAAATGCTAGCATAATAAAAAAACAGCTATTTCACTTTTTCTTGTGGAAGGCGATTTTAGGGCAGAATCTTGATCACCCATAACTCGTTTATATATATATATATATATATATATATATATATATATATATATATATATATATATATATATATATATATATAGAAGGTAATGTCTGCCCCTTTTATTTTAGCGCTTTTTTTATGAATATATATTTCTGCGTCAGTGTGAGGAGGAGGGAATGAAAGATGACTCATTTATCTATTTGTTTTCTCATAAAATGTTTGTAATTTCATATCTAGCACTGATTGAGTGTTCTCACCTGTGTTACAGTGTACCGACGTTCCAGGCGCTGCAAGAAGAAACCCTCATCAAGATCGCAGACGTTTTAGAAGAGGTAAGTCACCACCTTAAATTCTGTAGCTAGGAACACCATGGAGCTGTACGGTCAGTACTCACGTCGCTAGAATTGTAGGACTGTGGTTGGTAGGTGAGTCTTCGCCTCTGGTAACATAATTGTGATTGGTAAGGAAATCTCCGCCTGTGGTAACACATAATTGTGGTTAGAAGACAAATTTCTTACTTTGAATAGTTTAGTGGAAGTTGAAACAAATTATAAGAATTACCAAGTAATGTGGTAAGCAGTGTCGACAGTGACACCTGCGATGCGCTAGCACCTCGCTGCGACACAGTTGACTATTAACTATAGACTAATGATACAAATCATTAGTAAAGTTGACTTTGATATCAGCATTAATCCTTAGGGGTAGTGTGGTGGCCTCATCAGTTGAGACACTAAGTAGCATGTAGTCTGATTAATCTGGTTCATTAAGAGACGATGATGCAGCAGCGGCCTCACGCTGTGATTACTTGTATTGTAAGTGACACCTTGGTTGGTTCCTGTCTTGGACGTTGTCTTAATAATAATATATTTATTGTGAGCATCTTCCACTTGCAATTAAACCGTGTATTATGTTTGTTTTAAGTTGTCAGTGCACCGAGGATTGTGATTGTCAGAACTGTAATGGGTGTAAAAATAAAAAAAATTGTTGTGTAGACTGGTTTAATTTAAATGTGTAGACTATTGTAATTTATTTAGTTTTTTAAATGCTTGAAAGGAAGTTGGGGGAGAACGGAGGTGATGACGCTGGGTGGCTGAGGAGTAGGTAAAAGGTAATATAAATATATTTATATTCTGCCTTCAGTTAAGGTGGACCTCCAGTGGAGTTGTAAACACCAGGTTGGTGTTATATCTGGGATATTAAGATAAGTTTTTTCATATTGAATAAATTTAAGTTTGCAAGCAATATTATAAATATTTACAGTGCATTAAAAACGTAGGTAAAGTTATACAGTGGTGACACACAATAGAGTTTTAATCTAGGATAACCCAACAGTCATTGTGACTTATTTTACCCCTCTCTTGTTGCATCATTATGAAAGGTCGATATCCTTAAAAAGTGATGGAGAGTAGTAGGGGATGACTGTTGGGAAGGAAGGAAGCTTTGGAAGACATGTTCATGGTGTCCTTCATACACACACACACTCCTCTCTCTTTCACTCACTTCCACCTTCACTCTCACCTCTCCCTCCTTTGGTCACTGTTCCCACCTACACTCCATCGCTGGACCACAACCTTGCCTCGCCACACAAGGCTGCTACCACCTATTCCCGCTCTCACTGGTATTTCCATATACATCTCTGGCTTACCCTACACTCCTCTCGGCTCTCTCTCCCCTCACTTCATTTAATCACCTCAGTATTCGCCTGATGCAGCCCGTTAGTATTGTATTGTATAACTTTTATTATGGTTAGTCGTAGTTTAAGTATGACGTACCGGTAAGTGGTTTAAAAGACACGCATGGCAATCATACCTATCTTGATACGAAGTTTCACCTACACGAGGCTTTTATTACGCACATGATAGTCCATTGTAGATGAAACGTCTTATTAATGAAGGTCTTTTTTTCTGTGTGTGCCTTTTTGAACTACTATATCGTGTCGTGTCTCGTATGTAACACTCGAGAGCTCTTGTCTCTGCTAAACTAGACTTGCTTCTCTCTGTAAGAAAAAGGTTCGTCAGATGTAAGAGCAACGTCGACTATAGATATTAGGGAGTCGTCCTTTCGCATTTATATAAATAAATAGGAAAAAATAATCAGAGGATGTAAAATGCAGGCAAAATACTGTCTTTATTTTCTTATAAATAATATAAAAAGACAGGCACCGAGAATAAAAAAAAACTAAAAACAATACTGTATAACGTATTATGAAGGCTTTTTGCAAGTGCTATTCAATTTCGATTACACTTTTTCATATTACATTTACAAATAAAATCACACTATAGTGGAGGTCTGTAAGATAGCTTATTATTACCTTTACATTACACATACAGTGTAAGTATGGAAAAGTGCTTCAGGGGTCTCGCAGTTACCATGATGGTTGGCACAATTCACTGCAGATGATAGATAAACAAGGCACCTGTGCAACACCTGAGTATCTTTATCAGGAAAACTGTTTTTCGCCAGCCAGTATCTTGACCAACACCAAGAACAGTCAAACAAGTGAGAGAAGCTTCGAAATCAGTCGGTTTGGGCAACCTCACTGTCAGGGTAACTTTACTGTTAGGGTGACCTCACTGTTTGGATAATTCACTGTTAGGGTAACTTCACTCTTTGGTTAACCTCACTGTTAGGGTATTCTCACTGTTTGGGTGACCTTACTATTTGGGTAACCTTAATGTTTGGGTAATTCATGATTGGTTAGGAGAAAGATAATTGAGATATTAATAACGGTTGAAGGCCCTATTGTAAACCATCTGCCAGAGGGTGTAAACCATCTGCCAGAGGATGTAAACCATCTGCCAGAGGGTGCAAACCATCTGCCAGAGGGTGTAAACCATCTGCCAGAAGGTGTTAACATCTGACAGATGATAACTAAATACATGTATACAAATGTAAACCTTTGGAAGAAAGAGAAACAGATGCAGTATAATGCGATCCTTTATTGACTACGTTTCGCCCAGACTTCTGAGTTTTATCGTGTCAGTATATTTCCTACCATTTATCCCCTGGTGTCAGACACTGCGGTAGATATGGTTGTGGCAAAAGTACCGTGTACTTTGATGCAGAGTGCGCAGGTTCGAATCCTATTGTGGACTGAGAGATAAATTGACAGGCCCACCCTGTTGTTTTATGGACCACAGTTGGAGCCTCCCGTCCACTTGGACCTGACTTGGACCTGCTTGGCATGGACCAGTAGGCCTGCTGCAGTGATCCTTCTTATGTTCCACCACCACCACCCGTTCTTCTCAAATTTCAGTTCATTCTTTTAATAACAGTATTTCACTGTTGCTAAGACAGTCAAATGGTTGACTGTTCCAGAGTAGATAGTGTGGGTCACATGGGAGGAAACGGACTTTGTGGATCCCCTGGGAGGAAGCGAACCCTGAGGGCTTGATGTGTGTAGTCAAGGTAGAACATGTAAGTCTAATAACCCGTCTTTTAACAACAGCGGACGTGATCATTATCCCACTCAAGATTCAATTTCATGGTTGACTGGAGAATACTTCTGGCGGTGCTGTAATGGCGTACGTGGCAGGTGGTGATGATAGGTGTGAAGGGTAAATGACAGGTGGTGTTAGGTGACTTGGCTAGGGTAACGGGGTCACATTTAAGTGACCTTATGACTGAAGGACCTCCGGTCAGCTCCTGGAAACTTTCTTTACATACGTGATAGATGGGTAATATGTCATTGTGTATGAAATATTTACTTTTAGCATTTGCGAGTGAGTTCTCTCTAACGGCATTTTTTCAACATTAAAGTACATATTGGCGCAGTCCGCATATATTATGTCTCATTTTACTTATTTTATAGAGTTTTAAACATTGTCGTAGATACAGGAGGGTCTTGCTCTAAAGGCCACTTTGTCGTAGATAACATCAGTATTGTGACTTTGTGTATGGCAATCTTGCTTTTGAGAGTACCTTCGCGTATCTGGACCCTCGCTATAGGCTATTACAGGCCTGTGATAATTTATTTTTGTCACGAGTTCCAAGAGTCTGCCCCTAGGGCAGAGATATGCATTCACAGTTACAGTAGATGTTGCGAAGCTTATAAATACCATGGCAAAATAATTGTAAAGCAGTTTTGCAATAACGTTATTTTAGATGATTGTAAATGATACCATCCTGTACAGTCTCTGACCTTAAGAAACAATTATAGTGAGTTTGTTAAAGATCATTGCATTCATTGGTGATCCATAGCACCAAGATTGGAAACCTTGTAACTTGTTCGGTCGCATGACAATAAAATATACATCCAGCAGCGTAGTTGTGAGGAATAAGACACATACAACATTGGATATCTTTATTTTAAGATGTTTCACCAAACCAGTGGCTTTATCAGTTCAGTTCAGAGGTAATGTGAAGATGTAGAAAGTGGAGACAGTAGAAGATGAGATAGTCTCTCAGCCTTACAGAACTATAAACAGAAGACGAGGTAGACATGACTCACGAAATCGTCATAAAATGATTGTAAACAAATCATGGAACGGGCGGAGATTAAACTCATGACAAGTGAGTCCTGGAGTTTTAGGACTCACTTACCTTACCTTGTCATGGGTTCAATCCCCGCCCGTTCCGTGGTTTGATGAGGTAATCAGTTCCTCAACCAGGAAGCCGATGAGGCTGAGGGACTGATTACCTTATCTTCTATCTGTCGTCTGTGTATAGGTCTGCAAAGCTGAGGGGCCGATTATTTCATCTACTGTCTCCAGTTTCTACTACACCTTCAAATTACCTTTGTATTTAATTGATAAAGCCACTGGTTGGCGAAACTTTTTAAATTAAAGATACCCAGGTATTGCATGTCATAGTCCTCTTGTAGGTATGGTATGTCAATATTATGATGATGCTCGTGGTAGTGTTTATTAGTATGGTATCTATTTGTAACAAAGTTAGTGTAAGAAAGCACATGTTTGTGCTCTATACATTTTTAAATATGATAGTGACGTATAGTACTGTAGTTCTGCAGGTAGGAAGTACCGTGCCTGCACTCTCAAGGATGGGTGGGGGATGTTACGGTTCGTTGGATCATTTTAATTGTAAGTTTTGCATGCTCAGACAAGACATCTATTGAATTAGTGAGTATTAATATTTCCTTGGTTCACCTAACCTTGGTAGGAGACAGGTGATGTAAAAAGAGAGAGAGAGAGAGAGAGAGAGAGGTGTAATAGCTCATTCTTAGCAGTGTCAACAATCAGCGAGATACTTTTATGAATAGAATTTGACGTTTGAGTCTTAATAGGATAGCTATCCAAAGCGGAGTGAGTGAATTGTCTACCTCCTTTTGTACCTCGTCTCATCCTTGATCTTGGTTAAGAAAACACATAGCAAAAGGAGAATATCAAGTATTTGACATAGCCTCGTGTAGGTGAACCTCGTATTAATTAAGTCCTGTGTCTATATGTCTTTTTAACTTCTTGTCGGCACCTCCATACTCCAAACCCTTGATCTTCACTCAAGCGTAGAGATTCTGCTGCCAACTGGCACCCGGATTCTGGTGTGTGACGAAAGAAATAGTCTCGGGGAGAACGTGTGTAGTGGTTTATACTGGTTCATCAGTTACCCACCCAGCCTCTTAGCCGAACGTCGGTTTTGTTTTTATAATACAGTTCAAGACCTTTGAATTATTATGATGTTCATGGGGAAGCGCTAAATCTGTAGGGGTTATACAGTGTCTGGGGATTAGGAATTCAGATTTGATCCAAAGAAGGGAAGGCTAGCTTTAACTCTCTGGATCAAGAGCCCTTCATCAGCACTATCTGCCCCCACCCCCGTTGAAGGGTCAAGACTATTAAAAAGCGAGGATGATACCATAATGTGAACATTGTTTTTGTGGTATATCTACTTCCTCAGTCTTTCTCGGTAGTTCCCTTTTCTGGTCAACTACCTAAAGTCATCTTCATATATTATTGCATTTAGTGATGTTACTGTATGTTATAATTGGTTAACTATTCTCGACATTACCCTCACCAATCCTAAAACAATGTATTTAGATACAGTGGGGTTAGCGTATACGTATAGCAAAAAAAAAAAAAAAAAAAAACCGAATGTGACATCAACAGCTAAATAACAGTACTGAATGGTGACATCAACAGCTAAATGATAGTACTGAATGGTGACATCAACAGCTAAATGATAGTACTGAATGGTGACATCAACAGCTAAATGATAGTACTGAATGGTGACATCAACAGCTAAATGATAGTACTGAATGGTGACATCAACAGCTAAATGATAGTACTGAATGGTGACATCAACAGCTAAATGATAGTTGCACAGAATGGTGACATCAACAGCTAAATGATAGTTGCACTGAATGATGACATCAACAGCGAAATAGTGCAGAGGAATGTGCTTGGTATGCAAGGGACCAGGATGAAAACATTAACATGCTACGTGTGTTGTGTTGTGGTTGGATCAACTGGACACCTAAAGATCCTAACGAGGGTTAACTACACACCATGTCCTGGTCAGAAAAAGGCGTTCGATAATAAAATAGCTTCGTCTCTTTAAACCAGGCACCTGGGAACATTGTCTTGCCCCCAGCTTGTCACCCTGTGTTACAAGCGGCGTCTTAGGCAAAGATCTTTGCATAAAACTTAGGTCTGTATGTGTTTTTATGAAGAAACAACACCCAGAAGATTGATATACAAGGTTTGCATATTGTCATTGTCAGGTTAGTTCGAGGTGTAGGTGGACCGCATTCTGGATTATTTTAAATTTATTCATATATTTTTAGTTTATGATGGTTTTGTCAAATACTTTAGTTGAAAAAATAACCAGTAAACATACCACAGTTGTGGTTTTTTTTGTTATACGTGATCATCCTTCTATTGATCCTGAGTATATGATCCCTCCACTGATCCCGAATACATGATCCTTCCACTGATCCTGAGTGCATGATCCCTTCACTGATCCTGAGTACATGATCCCTTCACTGATCCTGAGTACATGATCCCTTCACTGATCCTGAGTACATGATCCCTTCACTGATCCTGAGTACATGATCCCTTCACTGATCCTGAGTACATGATCCCTTCACTGATCCTGAGTACATGATCCCTTCACTGATCCTGAGTACATGATCCCTTCACTGATCCTGAGTACATAATCCCTTCACTGATCCTGAGTACATGATCCCTTCACTGATCCTGAGTACATGACCCCTTCACTGATCCTGAGTACATGATACCTTCACTGATCCTGAGTACATGATCCCTTCACTGATCCTGAGTACATGATCCCTGATCCTGAGTACATGATCCTTCCATTGATCCTGAGTACATGATCCCTTCACAGATCCTGAGTACATGTTCCCTTCATTGATCCTGAGTACATGATCCTTCCACTGATCCTGAGTACATGATCCCTTCACTGATCCTGAGTACATGATCCCTTCACTGATCCTGAGTACATGATCCCTTCACTGATCCTGAGTACATGATCCCTTCACTGATCCTGAGTACATGATCCCTTCACTGATCCTGAGTACATGATCCCTTCACTGATCCTGAGTACATGATCCCTTCACTGTTCCTGAGTACATGATCCCTTCACTGATCCTGAGTACATGATCCCTTCACTGATCCTGAGTACATGACCCCTTCACTGATCCTGAGTACATGATACCTTCACTGATCCTGAGTACATGATCCCTTCACTGATCCTGAGTACATGATCCCTGATCCTGAGTACATGATCCTTCCATTGATCCTGAGTACATGATCCCTTCACTGATCCTGAGTACATGTTCCCTTCATTGATCCTGAGTACATGATCCTTCCACTGATCCTGAGTACATGATACCTTCACTGATCCTGAGTACATGATACCTTCACTGATCCTGAGTACATGATCCCTTCACAGATCCTGAGTACATGATCCCTTCACTAATCCTGAGTACATGATCCCTTCACTGATCCTGAGTACATGATCCCTTCACTGATCCTGAGTACATGATCCCTTCACTGATCCTGAGTACATGATCCCTTCACTGATCCTGAGTACATGATCCCTGATCCTGAGTACATGATCCCTGATCCTGAGTACATGATCCTTCCACTGCTCCTGAGTACATGATTCCTTCACTGATCCCGAGTACATGTTCCCTTCATTGATCCTGAGTACATGATCCCTTCACTGATCCTGAGTACATGATCCCTTCACTATCCTGAGTACATGATCCTTCACTATCCTGAGTACATGATCCTTCACTGATCCTGAGTACATGATCCCTTCACTGATCCTGAGTACATGATCCCTTCACTGATCCTGAGTACATGATCCTTCACTGATCCTGAGTACATGATCCCTTCACTGATCCTGAGTACATGATCCCCTTCACTGATCCTGAGTACATGATCCCTTCACTGATCCTGAGTACATGATCCCTTCACTGATCCTGAGTACATGATCCCTTCACTGATCCTGAGTACATGATCCCTTCACTGATCCTGAGTACATGATCCCTTCACTGATCCTGAGTACATGATCCCTTCACTGATCCTGAGTACATGATCCCTTCACTGATCCTGAGTACATGATCCCTTCACTGATCCTGAGTACATGATCCCTTCACTGATCCTGAGTACATGATCCCTTCACTGATCCTGAGTACATGATACCTTCACTGATCCTGAGTACATGATCCCTTCACTGATCCTGAGTACATGATCCCTTCACTGATCCTGAGTACATGATCCCTGATCCTGAGTATATGATCCCTTCACTGATCCTGAGTACATGATCCCTTCACTGATCCTGAGTACATGATCCCTTCACTGATCCTGAGTACATGATCCCTTCACTGATCCTGAGTACATGATCCCTTCACTGATCCTGAGTACATGATCCCTTCACTTATCCTGAGTACATGATCCCTTCACTGATCCTGAGTACATGATCCCTTCACTGATCCTGAGTACATGATCCCTTCACTGATCCTGAGTACATGATCACTTCACTGATCCTGAGTGCATGGTTCCTCCACTGATCCTGACATGATGCCTTCCTGATCTTGACATGATGCCACCACTGATCTTGACATGATGCCACCACTGATCCTGACATGATGCCTCCTCTGATCTTGACATGATGCCTCCCCTTATCCTGACATGATGTCTCCCCTGATCTTCAGATCAAAAGTACATGATGCCGACAAGTTGATGAATAAGGCACATGTGCAACACTTGGGTATCTTTATTGAGAGAAGTCCCCTCGAGGAAGGTTCCTTGAAGCCAGTGAGGGTATCTTGATCCAAGGAACTGGACCTGCTTTCCTCCTTGGATTGAGCCTGAATGTCTCCCATTTCCCAGTTGCTGTATGACCCTTACAAGTTTAGCACTCCTCCTAAATATATACTTAAACAGTGGTACCTCTGGTTACGAGCTTAATTTGTTCCAGAAGGCTGTTCGAGTGCCGATACCGAACAAATTTGTTCCCATGAGGAATAATGTAAATTAGACTAATCTGTTTCAGACCCCCAAAAATACACTTAAAAAAGCACTTACAAAAATACACTTACATAACTGGGAGCTGCTCATATGTCGAGGTACCACTTTATTGAGAGAAGTTTCATCCACCGTAAACTTTGTCAATCAAATACAGACACAAGAACAGAGGCTTTTATAGTGGAGCCAGTGGAAGAGGTGAAGCAGTGCACCAGTAGCAGGTGTGGTGGGCTTTTGATCTTGTATATGTGATGCCTCCGCTGATCCCGTATATAGTTCAAAATGTCATAAGGTTAGGAACCACTGATTTACACAATTATTATTCATTCAAATAGTAATGTTTAAAAGCTGTGTAAATAGCAGTGAGTGTACAAGTGGGGTGTTTGTTCTGCTTGAATGGTGGGTATCCAAATTATAGTTAGCATAACTAGATAAAAAAAAATTCATCGGTTATACGTATCTAAATTTTCACTTCATCAGGTTCAGTAATCGTGAGATTACTGTATATACAATGGGATTGGTGTATACTAGTACAGTATAGTACTTCATACATATAATGTACTGTACTATACTTATGTTTACATGTTTAAGAAGTTGAGGGGATAGGTTCTGTTGCTGTAGGTATTATAAGCATCAAAACACAAATATTTATAGATGTTCAGTAATAATGAAAATGATGTATTGTTTAAAATGAATTTATTTTATCCCACAGACTTACTACGGCCAGGGTGACTACATCATACGACAAGGAGCCAGGGGTGATACCTTCTTCATTATCAGCAAAGGCAGGGTGAGTGGATGATAAGTTTTGTACAAGTTTAAATGCAACAGCATTGTGAAGCCACCTAATTCTTTATGCGTAGTACATACAGTGGAACCCCGAGTAACGTAAAAACTTCATTCCAGAAGCCTGCTCAAGTGCCATTACCGAACGAATTTACTCCCTTAAGAAATAATGTCAAGTAGGTTAGTCCATTTCAGACCCCCAAAAATACACTTACAAAAGCACTTACAATATTATACTTACATAATTGTATGATTTCCGGGGTGTTCGTTACTCGGGGTTCCACTGTAGTTACATTTTGGGAACAAAAGATAGTCTTATTTCCAGGTTAAATTGATGGCCAGGATTGGGAAGGTGAGGATTAAGAGTGGGCAAGCACAATGAAAGGATCAGTTTTTTAAAACTCCATCTTGATGACTTTCTCAAAAAAATATGAAGGAAATTGTTAGGTGATTCTTCGGGGACAAACATCCTGTCATGGGTCTTTGCCGTAAGATAACCCCACTCACTGGTACCAGCCTAATGACTGTGTCATGCCAACATTATGTTTAAGAACATAGGAATAAAGAAATTATGTAGGTGGCCTATTGGCCCATGTTAGGCAGGTTTAACTCACAACCAACCACACCCACTTATACACCCATCCAACCTATATCTAAAGCTACCCAAAGTTCTCACGCCAATAATGGCACCTGGAAGTTTTTTCCACTTATCTACAACTCTATTGCCAAACCAGTACTTCCCTATATCTTTTCTAAAGCTAAATTTGATCAACTTGAATCCATTGCTGAGTCTTTTCTTGTTTAGGTACTATAATCACAATATTCATGTCCCCATTATTTATTCCTTTTATAATTTATACACTTCAGTCATATCACCTCCTAATTCTACATCATTCCAGAGAATGCTAATTCAGTCCCTTCCGTATGTTTTTGGTTGTAAAAGGTCTTTTGTGTAATTTTTAAAGATACAGTGGTACCTCGAGTTACGATATTTTTTCGTTCGAGAATGCTGTTCAAGTGCCATTACCATACGAATTTATCCCCATAAGGAATAATGTAAAATAGACTAGTCCTTTTACACCCCCAAAAATATACTTACAAAAGCATTTAAAAAAATAAACTTACATAAAAGGCGATTTTGGGGACCATCGTAACTCGAGGTACCACTGTATATTCATCAAATGTTTTGAGTACCTGTATACATACTTGAAATTAAAGCTTTCATGTACAGTACATGTACTGTCATTATTTAATTTGTGAATGTTGGGCCACAAATATGTACCTGATTTTGTCATACAGGTATGACAGAGTTGAGCATAAAGGTGTGGTGCAATCTTCCACATATATAAGCCACCTATTGTTAATTTCCTAAACTGTGTTCTTTCATAATGTGATTTAGACATTGAGAAAGTACTCGAATTTTAATTGTGTTTAAATGGCATTTTAAGGTAATACACTCACACTGGATACATACTGTATATTTTGTGTGTACTGTAATCTGTGCTGTTGCAGGTACGAGTCACCATGAAGAGTCCAGGAAGTTTGGAGGAAAAGTACATACGCAATCTTGAAAAGGGAGAGTTCTTTGGTGAAAAGGCACTTCAAGGGTAAGCTTCAACTTCTGAGTTAACAGTTTGTATTAATTTACCCAAAAAATAAGTGTTCTAGTGAAGTCATTTTTTTATTTTTATCTGGTTGGGTCCTGGTTCACTCAGTCCTCACTTCCAGTGTACCATAATTATTGGACATGGCCCAGTGAGCTTCTGTCTACCCTGTAGGTCAGACAATCCAATAGTGGTTAATCTGTATCCACACCTGGTAGATATACAGTGGTACCCCGACTTACGATATTTTTTCATTCCAGAATGCTGTTCAAGTGCCATTACCAAACGAATTTATCCCCATAAGGAATGATGTAAAATAGACTAGTCCTTTTAGACCCCCAAAATTACACTTACAAAAGCATTTAAAAAAATAAACTTACATAAAAGGGTGAGTTTGAGGACCATCGTAAGTCGGGGTACCACTGTATATAGTTTTTTTTTTGGGGGGCTTGGGACATATCAGAACCCCAGTTAATGAACAAATATGGATTTTGAGGTTTCTATATCAAACAGGTTCTATAGCAGAGTTTTGCCACTGTGACTTCATGGACCATGTACGTCGGGAAGGACTTGTCACCAGCTTGATGATGCTAAAATCCCCTTTGACTTGTGGCAAGCTGCTGACTTTGGAGCACATTTTAAGCATTTGCCTATGACTTTGCTCATTTGCCTGTATTACTTTTTTTTATAAGTACCGAGATACTTGTATGAGATCAATAATGTTTTAGTTGAGCAGTTGATATTAACTATTGAATTTTTTAAACTGACACGCATTATGATATTTACTCTTTTTATATTTGCTTGTTCGTATGATTGATTTTTATTTTTCAGGATTAGTTTAAACTTTAATCTTAGTACAGTGGTACCCTGAGTTTCGTACTTTATTCGTTCCAGAAGGCTGTTCGAGTGCCGTTACCGAACAAATTTGTTCCCATAAGGAATAATGTAAATTAGATAAGTCCGTTTCAGACCCCCAAAAATACACTTACAAAAGCATTTACAGTTGCTCTGTAAATGTTAAAACCTGGAATCAGGGCAGGTGTTACCATGTGAAGACACTGCTGCAACAAACTGTGAGCATGCCATCTGGAAGTAGAGCTGCAAATTGCCATGACCTTACCCCACTCCATTCCACCATATTGAAGGACACACCTGTAGTAAATGAAAAAAGAAGTCTCTATCTAGAGTAAAGGAGATTCTCTGACTTCAGAACTTTTCTCAAGCTTACTGGCCTGGTTACACACACATCTTGAACAATCACAAATGGATAGCAGCATCCTAGAAGCTGCTGACCTTCTCAAATATGGCTGATGATAAACATGAGTTAATAGCAAAAGATTCCTAAAATGATAACTAGAAACTACACATTATAATATGTAGAATTTGATTGTTAACCAACATTTTACCTACTGCAAATCCTTAGAACAAAACATGTTGTACGTCTGAAGAAGAGGCCAAATTTTTTGAGATACAGTGGTACCCTGAGTTTCGTACTGCTCCCAACTCAAATAATTATGTAAGTGTATTATTGTAAGTGCTTTTGTAAGTGTATTTTTGGGGGTCTGAAATGGACTAATCTAATTTACATTATTTCTTATGGGAACAAATTTGTTCGGTAACGACACTTAAACAGCCTTCTGGAATGAATAAAGTACTAAACTCTGGGTACCACTGTACCTATACGTATATTAAATCTTTCAAGGAATGTGAGCCATTGAAAAAAATAGCATTTAGGTGTGAATCTGATGTATCCATCTCATTTTTTCAGACATCAGGCCAACCAAGTTAATGTTTTATGAATAAAATAATTAAATGAAATAAAAATGTGTATTTTCCATGTGTTAGAGATTAGTTTACATTGGTTGTGTCAAAATAGAAAAGCCTATAGTTACGCAAAGCATTTGGGGCAGACTAAACTTGGAACTGTAAAATTACTTGACATGTAGCAGTTAGATTATTTGAATGCTAGGTTTAAAATAACAAAGTTATCTGAAGATAAAATTATCAAATGCAGTGATCATTCTAAATAATAAATCTGCTTATTTAAACAGTAATGGCAGTGTTAGCCTGAATGAACAGTAACAACAGTGGTAACAATTTAGCTAGCTTAGTTCTGCAATTTGCTAGTCAGATCTTTTCTAAAAAGAACTTGATATATGGTATATTTTACTTTAATTTTGTTTTAATATTTCGAATATATATTGTGAAACAGTTCCTAATTAGAATAGCAAACAATTTAATAAGAGCTTATTTCTTTAGTACTGTACACATTCTTTGTGATAGTCTTTGTGTGCGTTAGGTGGGAAGGTTTACTTGTAGTAACCTTTCATGGAGGAGTGCCTTGATGCTGGTGAAGGGCTTTTGATATAAGGAACTGGAGCTGTCCACCCCTTCCTTAGATAAATCCTGATTGCCTTCCATTTTCCATATGTTCGATTCTTGAGAATTTACTCACTTCCACATGATTATAGTAATAAAATTAGTCTCTTGTATTCACCCCTCAATATTTTTCTTACAGAGAAGATATCCGCACAGCTAACATAATTGCCGATGACCCTGATGGTGTCACTTGTCTGGTGATAGATCGAGACTCCTTCAAGCAACTGATTGGTGATCTAGAAGAAATTAAACATTGTTATGGACCAGTTGATCTCTCTAGGAGGAAGTAAGTTAATCTGAGTAAAGATTTGTAGAACATCCACAAGTAATTTTTATACAGTGCTGTTCTTATAGGATTTTCATCACATTTTTACAATACTGCATTTTTAGTTTCTGATAATTTTTACTTGTTTATAAAGGCAGAGTATTTTCTTTTTTTTTTTTTGGGGGGGGGAAAGGAAGCATCAGGGAAGAGAAGTCCTATACAGGCATACCTCACTAATATGGTGGGTAAAGTTCCAGACCACCACTGTAAAGCGAATATATGCACTTGTTAGTGCATATAAAAGCCTAAAAACACATTTACACTATCATTTAATAGGTATGCAATAGCACTAGGCCTAATACAAGTGCAAAGCTAAAAATAAAAGTTAAAAAAAAAAAAAAATGAAAATTGCTGAAAATCATCTTAAGAGCAAGGCAAGCACCAAAAATAATAAACATAATTGAAAAGCGCCATATTGGCGAAGTGCTCTAAAGCAAGCGCCATATTAACAGGGTATGCCTGTACTATGATGCTCTGAAGTTCACTGCACTCAGCACTCAAAACATCCTTTAGTTTGCAGGCAACATATTTGCATCAAGTTCAAGGCAGTGCAACATATAATGCATGACTATGATTTGATGTACAGCACCTCAGTACCTCTTTCACATAAACAGCAAATCCTAATTTCTTTCCAAGCATGGTGAAGGAATGACTCCATCAGTGATAATAGATCCACATGTGGCAAGCATCATCCCATGCTTCAAAAAGAAGTCTTTGTCAATATTGAAAACTTCATTTTCTTTTGTCGTTGTTTGTGAACCACTTCAAACTACAATATTCATCTACCATTTTTTCACATACTGCACAGACACCCACCTCTGCCTTCAGCCATTGACAATTTTTGATTCATCCAGCTGAATATTCCTTTGATATATGCAGTGACTTATTGCAAGATATCCCATCTCTTGTCACCCATCCTAGAGAGGATCATCATTTAACATGGGGTTTCTTTTGTGCCTCTGTGCCAATACTGTTTTTTTTGCCATCTCTAGTTCACAAGGTGTGAGTCACCAATTTTTCAGCAATTGTATGAGTCTCTTCTTTCTTGGCACACAAATAAGCAACTTGATAGGATGCTTGCAGCAAGGCCTTCTTGAAAAGCATAAGTCCATGTGTTTTCAGGGTACTACAACATTCAGATCATGCCCTCTTAATCTTCAGGATTTCAAGGTCATGTCCAGCATCTGTACCACCATGCTTTTTGTTGAAAAATAGAGAATTATGAGTTAGTCAGGTACACACATGTGTGTATAAAGTTCTTACTAAACAGAGCATGTGCAGTATTAGACAATATATACAACAGCTTATACATGTGTAGTATTAAGTGCAGCTAGACTTTGTATCTTGTGGATCTGTAGTGGAGGGAAGGCAGGGTAGGGGTCAGCCTAGGAAAGGTTGGAGGGAGGGGGTAAAGGAGGTTTTGTGTGCGAGGGGCTTGGACTTCCAGCAAGCATGCGTAAGCGTGTTAGATAGGAGCAAATGGAGACAAGTGGTTTTTAAGACTTGACATGCTGTTGGAGTGTAAACAAGGTAACATTTATGAAGGGATTCAGGGAAACCTGCAGGCCGGACTTGATTCCTGGAGATGGGAAGTACAGTGCTGGCACTCTGAAGGAGGGGTGTTAATGTTGCAGTTTTATAACTGTAGTGTAAGCATGCCTCTGGCAAGACAGTGATGGAGTGAATGATGATGAAAGTTTTTCTTTTTTGGGCCACCCTGCCTTGGTGGGAAACGGCCAATGTGTTAATAAAAAAAAAATAAAGAAAAATGTTTACTTTTTTTCTAGCATTATATATATACAGTGGTACCTCGACTTACGATGGTCCCCAAACACACCCTTTTATGTAAGTTTATTTTTTTAAATGCTTTTGTAAGTGTACTTTTAGGGGTCTAAACAGACTAGTCTATTTTACATTATTTCTTAAGGAGATAAATTCGTTTGGTAATGGCACTTGAACAGCATTCTGGAATGAAAAAATATCGTAAGTCGAGGTACCACTGTATATATACACTTGTATCAATTATAGAAACTTAATAAGTAATTGCAGTTTAACGTTTGAGTATAGTACGTACAGTACAATACTTTCTCATAAAAATAAGCTTTATTAGGATATTTTAATTTAGATTGTTTTCCACTTTATAAAAGGCTATAAAAGTATAATTTAATGCTATACTATATATTTTAATCTTGCCTCTTACACCACTGCTCTAATAGACTGCATAGTGAATTTACTTCTAGAAAAAGACTAAACTTAAAGTACATTTTGCAAGCTAAAACAGACTTATACTTTCCTCTTTTGATTCTCTCCCATCCAGGATGAATGAAGAGTTCACCAATGTGAATTTATCAGATCTACGTAAAATTGCAACTTTGGGTGTTGGTGGCTTTGGTCGCGTAGAACTAGTACAGATTGCAGGAGACTCCAGTCGATCATTTGCACTTAAACAAATGAAGAAGAGCCAGGCATGTTTTTACTAAATTTCACTTTTCAATGTCCAAGTTTATTTTCTGCAAAATGTATTTAATGATTTCTGTGATGGAGATACTAAATAAGATTTAATTTCTTTGTCGTATACTGTATGTGTACAGAAACTGAGGAGTTAAAAATTAACATGAAATACAACAAAATTTCTCTTAGTACACAATTAACCCTCAAACTGGAAGTGAAAACTAGATAACATTTGATTTCATCCTGAACAGTTCTAGTTTGATAATGGTCCAGGATGGACTGAGAAATTATCCAGTTTTTACTTCAAATTTATTGGTTAGTTGAAACTCATTTCAGCCAGGTTCAGTAACCCTGCATTTAATGGACCTCCATTTAACAGATTTAGGAAATGCAGAACAAAATCCACTGGGTCAGTAGATTTATGATCACAGCAAAATAATCTTTTCTCTGTCACCACAATTGTCATTACTGGCCACCTGCTCCCTCAGTTAGTCCATTAAATAGAGTTTACTGTACTGTGACCTTTTTTTTTTAAATAAATACTCAAAAAATTCATTTTTGTCAGAACCCCAAAATTTTTTTTTACTTTATCCTCCTGCTTAACCTAACTGTAGTACAGAAAAAAAGTCCATTTCACTATACTAAACAGTTACTGTGGTATGTAACCACTTTCTTCATTTGTTTCTGTCAAAATAGAATGGTGCATATCTTTGTGGAAAAGTTTGTAAAGTTGTACTTTTATAGAGCAATACATAATTGATTAAATCCAGAACTGAATAGAAAAGGATTTTGCTTTTGTGCCACAGTTGTCCCTGCTATTTTTTTTTAATTTGTACATTTATAGCTGTACTTTTTAGTAATAAAATTGAATTTTCTTATGTATTGTAAACTTACCAGAGTATAAATGTTTTAAGAGCCCATCAGTTACAGTCTTGTACCCATCAGATTGTTGAGACACGGCAGCAGCAACACATTATGTCTGAAAAAGATATCATGATGGAAGCTAACTGTGACTTCATTGTAAAATTATTCAAGACCTTTAAGGACCGCAAGTATCTATATATGCTGATGGAATCGTGCCTTGGTGGAGAATTATGGACAATCCTGAGGTAAGGATAGAGGAATATTTGTTATACAATTTTATTTAAAATATGTACTGTACATATAATGATAATATAATTAATTACAGAGGTTATTCAAGGAAATTTTGGAATGTTTTATTAAAATTCACAGGATATGGTTATTGTTATTCTATGTAAGTATATTAGCATTAACATGTACACATCTTAGACATTATACATTATGTGTATACTGTATGATTCCTTTTCTCTAAATGTGAAGTAAAATTTAAAATAAAACCACAATAGACACTCTATTTTCAAACATTCTTTTCAACCATCTACAGCTAACAGACAAGTATTTTTAGTTCTGAAAATGATCTTCTAAAAAAAGAATAAGTCACATAAATGAATACCAAATTATCCAGGTTTGTACTCATGTAAATAATAATACAATGGACCCCCGGCTAACGAACACCCCGGAAATCGTACAAATATGTAAGTATAATATTGTAAGTGCTTGTGGAAGTGTATTTTTGGGGGTCTTAAATAGACTAACCTACGTAACATTATTTCTTAAGGAAGTAAATTCGTTCGGTAATGGCACTTGAGCAGGCTTCTGGAATGAATTTTGTTCGTTAGCCAGGGGTCCACTGTACAGTAAAACTAAGTATACATATCAAATAAGACTAGTAGACTGTTCTCTCTCCTATTCTTAAGATATGAAAGAAAGCAACACTATATTATCCCCACAGACTTACTTTGGAGTTTAACCACCTCCAGTTTATTCCAGCATTGTTGAATGTTGCTTGTTTTGGCTTGGAGAAATGGGATGCGCATGTAATAACAAGCTCTGATTTAGCAAATACATAGGCAAGAAAGGTACATAATAATTTACTTCAAAAAGACACGTGAGCAAACATAGGACATTTATTAAAAATGTTTTGTTCCTGGGACCCTGATCACTTCTAACACACTGAAGTTGAAAATAGCAGTAAATATATCCTGAAAGTGGGGTGTGAGTGTCACATAGTGACCTGAAAACTGCAGGTGAGATCATGTGATTCTTGTGTTGTGAAATAGGCTGGGCTTTGCCTGGTTGAGGATCATGTATGCCAGAGTTTTTGATATTTTGTAGCTTCCAGTATTATGTTCCACGGTGCCATTGATGATGATTAGTAAGGCTTTTAGACATCATCAGCATCTGAGATCATGTTCAGTGAGGATGAGTTGTGTTTCATTCCAATTTGTTGGTATCAATTATCAATTACACCTGGAAAATCATGGAGGTACTGGTCCCTATCCTGAACATTGAAATCACTCCAGATGACAAGAGACTTGGCAGATGGTGCAAAATACCACCAATGAAAAGCTGGGGCTCAACAAAAGCTCTTACGAAAGAACATGTTGAGTGTCAGAAATCCCCAGCTCAATGACCTTCCTCCATGCATAAGGGAAATTACCAACAAACCTCTGGCTGTCTTCAAAAGGACTGGACAAGTTCCTCAAATCACTGCCTGACCAGCCAGGCTGTGGTTTGTATGTTGAACTGTGTATGATCAGGCCTTGATTCTCCAGGAGGCCTGGGCTGGGACTGGGCCATAGGGGTGTTGACCCCAGGAAGTGTCCTTCAGGTAATTTGTGATAATAAACACTTTTTTTATTTGGAAATAATAAAAAATACTCCACTCTTACAGCTTTTGATAATTAATCAAGTGTGCTTAATACATAAATTAATTTGTAAACTTGCTTGCTGTAATATTGGTTTGAAAACTTGTCCTGTAAAGATTTATGAAAAAATTCCAAGTAGGCTTATGTAATTCAGTCATTTTAAAATAGATATTGAAAATACCGTACCTCGCAGTTTTGTATTATGTATTTGGAAAATATTTAGAAGGTGATAATGCAAAATTCAACAGAGTTTACAAAAATCTAAGTTAAAGATACTCAAGTTCTTGGAGTTTTGTGTGGTTTTAGAAGTACAGTATGTTCTTTGTTTGTCTTTCTTTTCTATTTTCTGCTGTGATAATTACCTATCAAGATCTTTGATGGTTCTGCAAGCCAGATACATACCAAAGTGTAATGAGAATTATAGTAAGTTAGACTTTATTGTGACGGAGCCTACTGAAACTGATGTGCAGGAGTTAATCCCAAGTGTGATGCTAAAATCAATGATTAATAATCAGTGGAAATTCTGTACAGTATATATCATGAAAGTTTGATGAAATATAACAAATAAATAGTGAGAAATTTGGTTTTGAAAGAAGTGTGTAAAATACAGACACTGTGAAAGGATATGATATTTATATATTTGGGGAGGGTCAGATGAGGTATTAGCAAAGGTAATGCACTTCAGCATAATCGAATGGAAAATTGGAATTGGGAAGTACAGGGATAAGGTGGAGGATGGTGAGAGTTGTCCTTGTACTCCTCAAGAGAGTTATTGAATTATATGAGGGTAAGATGTCTGGAAGAAGTCTGCACTCTCCTCTCTGCTGAGTTATGGAAAATAGTGAATTGAATGAAAGTGTTTAAAGAAAGTAACTTATTTTTGCAACATTCTTGCAAGTTGCCATACTTAGAAAGATTAGAATGTTACAGTATACAGTACAACCCAGGGAAGGTGTCTCGATGCTGGTGAGGGGCTCTTGATCCAAGGAATTTGACCTAACCTTCCTTGAATTAAGCCTGATTGCCTCTCATTCTTCAGGGGCTGTATAACTCCTACAGGCTTAATACTTATCCCTTCCCCAAATATAATAATAATAATAATAATATTACAATGTACAGTACCAAAGTAGTTTTGAGAGCTTTTTAATTTTGTTTTATCTTCATTTGTATTGATTTATTTATTTGAATTGTGAAACTTACTTGACTAATTAACCTACATGATGCTGACACTGCCACTTATATTGTTCCTAATTTTAACAAATAATGATGCATAATGCTGTATTGCTCTCTGTGCTACTGGTCACCTCATCATCATGATTAATCACAAACCCATTTTGCTGACATTTATTTCCAATTTCTTAACCCATAAGGAGACAGGAGCGTCCTGTGATGTGTGGACTCGGCTTTGTATCTCAAAAAAGGTAAAATGATGTTTAACCTGTGTGCAGTGCAGTGCAACCCTTATATAGCAGCCTTATTATGTACCAGTTTTACTGTCCATGCCGTACATGTCGTCTTTTGCTATTGTACAGGGAAATTAACAGAGAAAAGGAATGTGTATTTACTTAAAGGAATCATTACTAAATGGATCACACCACCTTAATTCAGTGTTGTCTTACTAAGAGGCAGTTAACAAAATAGTTGAGTAAATAGTGGCTCTGCAAGGTGTGTACATATAGTACAGCATTCATTAACGTGTTAGTATAGCAAAGAGCTTCGTCTGAAATAACATGCATTTAGATTAAAAGATTTAAGTTATCTTAGACAAGTTCCAGCTAGAAGCACAGTATAATTATATTTGCATATTATCTTACTGTTGTCACATGCATATATTCAGCTACATATTGTAAATAGGTTTTTCAAGACTTTCCTGTTTAAAATTTATCCAGTTTATTTCCTTCAAGGTCGTCCTGTTAAAGCGATGATCCAGTTACCCTCAATGTTTTTAAAAAATAAAAAAATTATTTAATGGCATTGGCATATTGTTAATTCTTTGCTCAGCTGTTTGGTTTTGGTTTGTAATTCTTTTTCAGAGTGCATGATTACAGTGGTGATATCCTCCTCCGGACTGTTCAGTTATTGTAGTAACATCATTCGTTACTAGAATGCTTTTAAAATGTTGGTGGACTGTTCCAGTTGTGGTTCAGACAGGTTTCTATTAGAACACTAATCTTATTTCATCCCCAAATTATTAGTACGTGGCTCCAATCTATGTTTGATGCAGCTAAAGTTGGAAAAATTGGAATTTGGGTTGGCTCTTATTTGGAAAATTACCCTCCCTACTGTATATGGTCTGGGGAGAGCAAGAGGATAGATAGAACAAGAAATTTAAGATATAATAAAATACTTCCTGTTCTCTATTACAAACAATAAAATTGTGTAATGAAATGTGTGAACAGTCAGCTGGTCAAATGTATATTGTACATCAGCTGATAAACAAACAACTCTACTTGGCTACTGCTTAGTAGTCATATAACCACCATTAAACACTTCTTTATCAACAAGCAGTAAAATAAGTTATTTAAGGTATGATAATATACTTCCTTGTTACTAATATAAAAATTGTAGTGAAACATGTGGTGGGTCAGCTAATCAAATGTGTTTGGCATCACCTAATAAACACATGATTCATACCCATCTACCTCTTTAGTCATATAACCATCTCCAAACACTTTTTTTTTACCAACAGACCAAACAAGGAATTTAAGGTGTGATAAAATACTTCCTTGTTACTTTATAAAGTGGCTTACTATACAGTTATGATAATTGACACACAGACTGCTTTATAGAAGGGCGCTTGTTATGAACAGCATTTCGGGCATCCTTAAAACTAACTTATAATTACTAGACACTGAAACACATATTATTATTATTATTATTATAATCAAATAGAAGCGCTAAACCACAGGGGTTATACAGCGCTGCAGGTTATTGTAGGATGCAGGGAGAGTGGGTTGTAAGAGGAAGATGGACGATTAGTAGGGTATGGAGTGCAAGATGACGGTGGGT
>WNWK01002127.1:42500-227649 GCA_009830355.1 Cherax destructor | reverse complement strand
TGCAGTATGGTTAGTCTTTTCCTCAGGCTTGGTGTCACTGTAGTATGGTTAGTCTCTACCTCAGGCTTGGTGTCACTGTAGTATGGTTAGTCTCTACCTCAGGCTTGGTTCACTGTAGTATGGTTAGTCTCTACCTCGTCTTGGTGTCACTGAGTATGGTTAGTCTCTACCTCAGGCTTGGTGTCACTGTATTGGTTAGTCTCTCCTCAGGCTTGGTGTCACTGCAGTATGGTTAGTCTCTACCTCAGGCTTGGTGTCACTGTAGTATGGTTAGTCTCAAGGCTTGGTGTCACTGTAGTATGGTTAGTCTCTACCTCAGGCTTGGTGTCACTGAAGTATGGTTAGTCTCTACCTCAGGCTTGGTGTCACTGTAGTATGGTTAGTCTCTTCCTCAGGCTTGGTGTCACTGCAGTATGGTTAGTCTCTTCCTCAGGCTTGGTGTCACTGTAGTATGGTTAGTCTCTACCTCAGGCTTGGTGTCACTGTAGTATGGTTAGTCTCTACCTCAGGCTTGGTATCACTGTAGTATGGTTAGTCTCTACCTCAGTCTTGGTGTCACTGTAGTATGGTTAGTCTCTACCTCAGGCTTGGTGTCACTGTAGTATGGTTAGTCTCTACCTCAGGCTTGGTGTCACTGCAGTATGGTTAGTCTCTACCTCAGTCTTGGTGTCACTGCAGTATAGTTTAAACGTGTTGTGTATTTTTTTATAAATTTATTCTTGCATGTGTTATTTATTTTTAGGCTAGATTATCCAGTGCGTACTTTTCGAATGTTGCTATGAGGAACATTTCTTTTAATTATATGTATATTTTTTTTAGTTTCAACTTTAAAATCAGCAGTTTCCTATGCGACAGCCTTAGGAGTATTTAAGTGTATTTAATAATTTAGTTTTAGGATCACAATGTTTTAAATTCTGTATGGAGCTAAATTTTATCCTAAAAAAATTCTTTATTATTTGTTTCTTAAATTGTTACTGGGAATTTATTTTTTGTAAGTTTTATGTTTTAAATGTTTATGCTGTATTTTTACAATTGTAATTAAAATATTTAGTTTGAAATAATATATTTTATCCCGCCTCCCAGTAAAGGAGATGTTTAGTCTATAAAATAAGAAACTATGTACGTAATTGTTAAACTGATTGTGGGTGGCCGACCACTATGCTGTTTCACCCCAGAGTTGTTTATTTTGACATATTTCATACTCTATGAGATAGTTTAAACCCGTGTGGGTTACACAGCGCGGGAGTGGTGAAGGCTCAGACCTCCGTCCACTAATCCTGAGAAAGATGTAGTACTGAGGAGGGAAGAGCAGTGCAGCGTTTAAGGTGAGGAAGTCTGCAACGTCTTCGCAATACAACACGTTTCTATTTCTCTTATCGGGTGTGATGAGCACTAAACCAGGTTGAAGTTAATGACAAAACATATGGTGATAGTTGACCACAAATCTTGTGGATCTCCTAAGGAAAACTCTGAAGAATATAGACAGAGAAAGATTATAAGATTAAAGTAATAAAGAACAGTATCAAATGAAGGGGAAGAAGATTAGGATAATGAATTTGTGGATAATGTGAAAATAAGGGTTCTCTTCACATCTCACTAAAGTTTAAAGGTGAGGCAACAATCTTTAACAAGGTGTTTCACTGGATTACTGGAACATTCTTGGTCTGGAAATGGCGATGATCTTCCTTGGAGGCGTTTAACGTTGCGACGCTAACACAACACTGGCAGACGAGTCACTGTATTAGGTAGCAGCACCCTCTCTTAAGGTGAGATACCCAATTATCACCTGACCAACTGGGTGAGTGTCTTGTACGTACCCATATCTCGGCCTCAAGAGTTCTCATTCTCCCTACTTAGGTTACTCTAGTTCGTACTCACTCGCCACCTCAGAATGGTTTAGGACGAGCCCTAAAACGTCGTCTGGTTTTCATTTGTAATTTGTAGGTTTGTTGAAATTTGTTTCGGTTACGGGTACCGCAATCAAAATCCACTAATGATCAACCGAACCACAACATTCCCCTCCCTATTTTCAAAAGTGCTGGCATTACTTCAATTTCAAAACTCAACTTCAGCTAAAAAAAAAATTCCTCTCACTTTAAGATGGTGACACATGCTTGCTGGATGCTCAGGCTCCTACCTCTGACAACTTCCTTCACACCCTTCTATCCACGAAAAGCTTACATTTTTTTTTCTAGCTATTATACATGCCCAAACCAGCTCCACAAATGCTGTTATACTCTTTGAATTATACCTTGCATACTAATACATGATCTTCACATTTCTTCGCTACTTATTTTATGCATAATATTCACACCTCACTTTGATCTCATACACACTTATTTCCACACTCTCCAGCCTCCTCCGCGCTCTAACATCAAAAGATCGCACTTCGCATCCATACAATATAACGAATATTAGCTTTTCATTTTTTCTTAAACTTTTGACCTTTCAATTTGTACATTCAGACTATCCTTGTGTTGTGTGATGAAACACTTCTTCATGAATGTTGTGTGATGAAACACTTCTTCATGAATGTTGTGTGATGAATGAAACTTGCTGTATACCTCATGTGGTGGGTCATTATTTATAATGTAAGAGGAGGTGCTTTTGTCATTATGCAAGACAGTATATTTCTCTGTAATCATAAGGTAAGGTGTGTTGATTTTCCATTATACAGCAATATATTTTTCAGAAGTGTAGCACAACTATAGTTGTTAATAATTGTTTTAACGTGTTCTTGTTTGATCCTTCACAGGTATGTGTCCTCGTGCTTGTTAATGATCACCGTGGCTGTCTGGTGGTGAGTACACAACTATTGTCTTATTGGTTATTCAGACATACCATCTCACAAGACCATGGTAGAAGCTGCAGAGATGGTCGTTTCCATTTTCATTTCATTTTATCGTGCCTTGTGACGATCATCATTTCTAAGACTGAGCCGTTCTTGCAAAATTGGATTACTTACAATCCTGCAGCACATCCTTTAAAACGTATGGTCGTACTGGTACACCTTTGTTTTCTTCTCTTAGCATTTATGCTTGCCAGAGGAAGATTATAATTACATTAGGAAGATACGTGACCACACTGTGAGGCCGACCATCCTGGTACTGACGATCCTCAGATCGAACTCCTGAAAAGAAGTTGCCCCTGCGAAGTAAACATCACACTCTAACATTGTACTTGTGTATTCACTGACCAAACTGTTGGTTGTAGGCTGTTCTCCAGTGAGGTATTGTCTCACTTGAAGTTTATGATATTTACTTAGACTTCGAGTCTGAGGGCATGAGACGATTAGGTGGAGCAGGGGAGGGTTGTGTTGTGTTATGAAACACATCCTGATGTGATGTTATGTGATGAAACACATCCTGATGTGATGTTATGTGATGAAACACATCCTGATGTGATGTTATGTGATGAAACACATCCTGATGTACGCGATGACACATCCCCATATGGTGTTATGTGGTGTAGCATTAATTGTTGTGGTGTTACTTGATGGAACACATCACTTCCTGGTGTTATGTGGTGTAGCATTAATTGTTGTGGTGTTACTTGATGGAACACATCACTTCCTGGTGTTATGTGGGGTAGCATTAATTGTTGTGGTGTTACTTGGTAGAACACATCACTTCCTGTGTTATACGATAAAACACTTCTTCATAAGTGTTGTGTGATGAAACACTTCTTCATGAGTGTTGTGTGATGAAACACTTCTTCATGAGTGTTGTGTGATGAAACACTTCTTGAGTGTTGTGTGATGGAACACTTCATGAGTGTTGCGTGATGAAACACTTCTTCATGAGTGTTGTGTGATGAAACACTTCATGAGTGTTGTGTGATGAAACACTTCTTCATGAGTGTTGTGTGATGAAACACTTCATGAGTTGCGTAATGAAACACTTCTTCATGAGTGTTGCGTGATGAAACACTTATTCATGAGTGTTGTGTGATGAAACACTTCTTCATGAGTGTTGTGTGATGAAACACTTTTTCATGAGTGTTGTGTGATGAAACACTTCTTCATGAATGTTGTGTGATGAAACACTTCTTCATGAATGTTGTGTGATGAAACACTTCTTCATGAGTGTTGTGTGATGAAACACTTCATGAGAGTTGCGTGATGAAACACTTCATGAGTGTTGTGTGATGGAACACTTCTTCTTGAGTGTTGTGTGATGAAACACTTCTTCATGAGTGTTGTGTGATGAAACACTTATTCATGAGTGTTGTGTGATGAAACACTTTTTCATGAGTGTTGTGTGATGAAACACTTCTTCATGAGTGTTGTGTGATGGAACACTTCTTCATGAGTGTTGTGTGATGAAACACTTCTTCATGAGTGTTGTGTGATGAAACACTTCTTCATGAGTGTTGTGTGATGAAACACTTCTTCTTGAGTGTTGTGTGATGGAACACTTCTTCTTGAGTGTTGTGTGATGAAACACTTCTTCATGAGTGTTGTGTGATGAAACACTTCTTCATGAGTGTTGTGTGATGAAACACTTCTTCATGAGTGTTGTGTGATGAAACACTTCTTCATGAGTGTTGTGTGATGAAACACTTCTTCTTGAGTGTTGTTTGATGAAACACTTATTCATGAGTGTTGTGTGATGAAACACTTATTCATGAGTGTTGTGTGATGAAACACTTCTTCATGAGTGTTGCGTGATGAAACACTTCTTCATGAGTGTTGTGTGATGAAACACTTATTCATGAGTGTTGTGTGATGAAACACTTCTTCATGAGTGTTGCGTGATGAAACACTTCTTCTTGAGTGTTGTTTGATGAAACACTTATTCATGAGTGTTGTGTGATGAAAAACTTCTTCATGAGTGTTGTGTGATGAAACACTTCTTCTTGAGTGTTGTGTGATGAAACACTTCTTCATGAGTGTTGCGTGATTAAACACTTCTTCATGAGTGTTGTGTGTTGAAACACTTCTTCTTGAGTGTTGTGTGATGAAACACTTATTCATGAGTGTTGTGTGATGGAACACTTCTTCATGAGTGTTGTGTGATGAAACACTTCTTCATGAGTGTTGTGTGATGAAACACTTCTTCATGAGTGTTGTGTGATGGAACACTTCTTCATGAGTGTTGTGTGATGAAACACTTCTTCATGAGTGTTGTGTGATGAAACACTTATTCCTGAGTGTTGTGTGATGAAACACTTCTTCATGAGTGTTGTGTGATGGAACACTTCTTCTTGAGTGTTGTGTGATGAAACACTTCTTCATGAGTGTTGTGTGATGAAACACTTCTTCATGAGTGTTGTGTAATGAAACACTTCATGAGTGTTGTGTGATGAAACACTTCTTCATGAGTGTTGTGTGATGAAACACTTCACTGTTAGATATTCATTTTTTTAAGTGTATTATTTCATCACATAATTCAGCGGATTCTTCACAATTCTTATATGAGCTAAAATTAGATATTACTATTTTCAGAAGATGTTCTCATTTAATCTGACTTCCCTCTATAGTGTTGGATGAAATTTGTTTTTTCTTGCAATTATCAGACGGAGGATCGAGCCTCCACCATTCCTTGTACTGCACGACCCACACGGATTTAGCGATACTAATATTTACACTGTTTTGTAATGGATGTTTTACCTGAAGATAATAACAGCATGGTGCAGCTGTTGAAAAGGTTCCTTCGTTCCTTATGGTATAATATGTTACGCATCACCATCATGATGAGTAGATACTCTCGAAACTCTTCAAAGGTATGTCTCCTCTTTTATAAAAGAGCTATTGGTCTATAGTTCTTAGGTAATGGTTTGCTACCAACTTTATGGAGTGGGGCTATATCCGTTGTTTTAAGTGACTGTGGGATCTCACCCATGTCTATGCTCCTTCTCCATAGCATACTTAGTTCTTAATGAACAGAGAGTTCCATGAGTCTGGGCCTGGGGGTGAGTGCATGGGCATGTTGTCAATGGCTTTCTCAAAGTCTAGTGGAGTTAAGGTAATGTCAGAAATCTGGCATACATTGACGGTGTTTTGGGACTCATTTATAAAAAAGAAATTTGGATTGGATTCAATCTTTAGACTGATTAGTGGCTCGTTAAAACAGAGTCGTATTGTAACTTCAGTATTTCACTCATTTCTTTGTTGTCATCTGTGTAAGTCCTGTCTTGTCTGAGCAGGGGCCTGATACTAGATGTGGTTTTTGCCTTGTTTTTGGCATATGAAAAAAAAAACAAATATTTCGAATTTCTTTCAATTTCACTAATAGCTTTTAGCTCTTTAACTTAAGCTCGATACTTTCCGCTTCCCTGGCTAGTGCTTTCTTCCGTGTTTCAGATAATTTAGCGTTCTTGAGGAGCTCGGCGATTCTTCGTCGTCTTCCGTAGAGGGAGCGTCTTTCTCCAGTTTACTTCTTCTCTTCTTCTTTCTTAGGGAAATATGCCTTGAACACACTTAAGCTGCCAGGAAGTTGATCCTTTCAAGGCACTGGTTTGGATCTAAGTCATGAAAACTAACTAAATTATGACCACCGTGTGTGAAAGCTGTCGTTAAGGTCTAACTCGTCTGTAAACTACCATTATTATTATATTACCATATTAATGGGGAGGGGGGAGCGCTAAACCTATATGGGTCATACCGCATCTGGAGGTATGGAGAGCATTCAGGCTTGATTCAAGGAAATGGAGCACAGGTTCAATTCCTTAGATCAAGAGCCCCTCATCAGCATCAGGATCCTCGAGGGGACTATTTTCCTTGATGTCCACTTAATGTTAAAATTCTTCCTCAAACTCCACCTACTCTTTAAAGTGCATTCTTTAAGGTACACTTAATATGAGAATTATCTTCCTTAAGCTCCGCCTCGAGTGATGTCATTTATTTAGGCAGGTGAGATATCCGTGTAATATATTCGCATAATTTGTATATTTACTATTCCAAATTTATAATATGATATAATATTGAATTTGATTGATATTGACCCGTCTCGACTAGCAGCACTTTTATAACCCCCCAAACCTTCCCCAGGCACACCTGAATATACTCGTCAAACTTGTTACTACGTCAGTGACTCAGTATATACTAGCAGTACACTGTCAGTGTACCAGGAGTATGCTGTCAGTATACTAGGAATATACTGTCAGTACACCAACAGTATACTGTCAGTATATCAACAGTATACTGTCAGTATATCAACAGTACACTGCCAGTATATCATCAGTATACTGTCAGTATATCAACAGTACACTGCCAGTATATCATCAGTATACTGTCAGTATATCAACAGTACACTGTCAGTACATCATCAGTATACTGTCAGTATATCAACAGTATACTGTTAGTATACTCTTTGCACATTGACAGTTTACTGTGTGTACCAGAAGTATATTGTCGGTGTACAAAGAGTATACCGTCATAACAATATCCCGTCAGCATAATTTTAAAAAGTCGTTCATAGAAGTGACGTCACAAGTACTATGATGTAATTGTTAGTATCACTGTTTTATGCAACTATTACCTTAATTGTCGATGTTTACAGTGAAAATAAGCCTGGAATTTCCTCAGATTCAATTATCAAATAACCTTAGACATTAACAAAAGTAGAAAAGATATTACGAAAAAGGTAAATAAATTTGAAGGTCTTAACTGGTCATAGTGAACCGGGTTTACATGTAGATGGTTCCGCGACTGTGTTTGGTAAATGGACACAAGAGCATCTAATAAAACATTTCTGGCTACAATTCGCTGAATTTCTTTCCCGAATATTTCTTTCAAGGAGGGTACACTTGATGGCAACGTTGAAACTTTTGTTGAAACATTTGCATCTCTTAACACATCCACAACTTAGCAACTCCTCGCATGATCATGCTGCCTGGGGAAGGCTGCTCCACAGTAGTTCCCATAGTCTGTTTATTTTTTTTACTCATTCCCAAGTCATTTGGATCTTCAGACTCCAGAGCGGGAATGTTACATTAATCCCAGACGTGTCCGTCTTGGTTAACAGCCTTCCTTACATACTGCAACAATGCTGATTAAGTATAGAGGATGTTCTTAATTGTTCTATAAAATCTTATAAAGAGGTTGTCTGGTTGTTTTTCCAGTCATCTGGTCACTGATTCTGTTATGCGTCAGTACACTAAAATGTTCTATGACTCATCAGTCTGCAGATGCAGCGTCAAGAGGTGTTCTCCCAAGAGATCTGGCAATAACGTTACATAAGAACATAAGAAAGAAGGAACACTGCAGCAGGTCTACTGGCCCATACGAGGCAAGTCCAAGTCTCCCACCGGCTTAAGCCAATGCCCCAACCCAGCCAGGTCAGGTCACATTCACTTAAGGAAGGAGCATGGCATCTGACCTAGTAGCACAAGCTAGTCAGGTCCAACTCACACCCACCCGCACCCACTCATAAGAACATAAGAACATAAGAATGGAGGAACACTGCAGAAGGCCTACTGGCCCATACAAGGCAGGTCCATATCAAAACCACCACTACCTAAGAATTTATTCCCGTACTCACGACACCAATCAAACCCAGCCCCTCCCACTCATATATTTGTCCAATCTCTTTTTAAAGCCACCCATGGTCCTAGCCTCTATCACAGTACTCGGAAGATTGTTCCACGCATCTACAACTCTGTTCGAAAACCATTACTTGCCTATGTCCTTTCTAAATCTAAATTTATCCAATTTAAATCCGTTATTTCTGGTTCTTACTTGGTTCGATATCCTCAGTATTTTATTAATATCTCCTTTGTTTATGCCCATCATCCACTTGTACACCTCGATGATATCTCCCCTCATTCTACGTCTCTCCAGAGAGTGGAGATTCAACGCTTTAAGTCTATCTTCATATGGGAGATTTCTTATACTGTAAATCATTTTAGTCATTCTTCTTTGTATGTTCTCCAATGAATCTATATCCATCCTGTAGTAAGGAGACCAAAACTGAGCTGCATAATACAAATGAGGTCTCACTAGTGATGTATAGAGCTGTAAAATAACTTTTGGACTTCTGTTGCTTATACTTCTTGAAATAAATCCTAGTAATCTGTTAGCCTTATTGCGCACACTTATGCACTGTTGTCTTGGCTTTAGATTCCTGCTTACCATGACTCCCAAGTCTTTTTCACATTCTGTATGATCAAGCTCTACTTCACCTAGTTTATAAATTCGAGGGATATTTTCATTACCAAGGACTAGTACCTTACACTTGTCCACATTGAACTTCATCTGCCACTTTTCAGACCAAGACATTAATTTGTCCAAATCCTCCTGGAGTTCACTGGTATCCTCCTCAGAATGAATCATACGGCCTATTTTTGTATCATCAGCAAATTTACTCATGTCACTTGCAATTCCTTCATCAAGGTCATTTATGTAAATTATGAACAACAATGGGCCTAAAACTGATCCTTGTGGAACGCCACTAGTGACCAATCCCCATTCAGATTTGACCCCATTAATGGAAACGCTCTGCTTTCTATTGGTAAGCCATGCCTCTATCCATGCTAGAACTTTACCTCCTATACCATGAGTTGCCACCTTTCTTAAGAGTCTCTTGTGAGGTACTCTATCGAAGGCCTTACTGAAATCCAAGTAAACTATATCATATTCTTTATCACTGTCTACTGCCTCAAATGTTTTATTGAAAAACGTCAGTAAATTTGTTAGGCAGGAACGACCTCTCGTGAACCCATGCTGAGATTCATTAATCAAATTATGTTCTTCAAGGTGATTTCTAATAATATCAGCTATAATTGATTCTAATAATTTGCCTACTATAGATGTGAGGCTTATTGGACGGTAATTTGATGGAATTGACTTATCCCCTGATTTGAATATAGGAACTACATTAGCTATCTTCCACATCTTTGGCACAATACCAGTTAGGATGGACGTATTAAACACATTCGTTAATGGCTGACTAAGTTCCATCTTGCATTCTTTAAGTACCCTGGAAAACAACTCGTCGGGTCCCGGGGACTTATTTTGCTTCAGTTTATCTATCTGTTTGATAACCATGTCCCTCGTGACAGTAATATTAGTTAACTTGAATTCTTCAGGAACTGAATAATTGTTAATTTCTGGAATCTCATTTACGTCTTCTTGTGTAAAGACTGACAAAAAATAGTCATTAAATAGAGAACACATTTCCAGTTCGTTATCCGTCAGCTGTCCATTCCCAATTTTCAGAGGTCCTACCTTTTCCCTCACCTTCGTCCTATACACTTGAAAGAAGAACCCTTTGGACTAGTCTTTGATTCATTAGCAACCTTAATCTCATAGTCACGTTTAGCCTTTCTAATCCCTTTTTTTACTTCTCTTTTCAACTGAACATATTGGTCAATAAGGTTAACATCTCCTCTTTTGATGCGCCTATAAATTCCTCTTTTCTCCCCTAATAGATGTTTTAGCCTCCTGTTAATCCATTTGGGATCGTTATTATTTGACCTAAATTCTCTCTATTTATCTAACCTATTTTTAAAACTACACAACGTTTTAGCCTCTATAACTGTACTCGAGAGTTTGTTCCACTCATCAAATTTTTCCAACTTAAAGCCATTGCTGCGAGTCCTGTCAATACTAGATATTTTTAGCACGCTATTTACATCCCCTTTATTTATTCCTGTTTTTCATTTATACACCTCAATCATATCCCCCCTAATTCTACGCCTTTCTAGAGAGTGCAGATTCAGGGCCCTCAGTCTATCCTCATAGGGAAGATTTCTGATACATGGAATCAACTTTGTCATCCTCCTTTGTACGTTTTCCAGTGCATTTATATCCATTCTGTAATACGGTGACCAGAACTGTGCAGCATAATCTAGATGAGGCCTAACCAAGGATATATACAGTTGAAGAACAACCTGAGAACTCCTATTATTTATGCTTCTTGATATGAAGCCAAGGATTCTGTTCGCTTTATTGCGAACACTTATGCACTGCTGTCTTGGTTTTAGATTACTGCTAACCAGAACTCCTAAATCCTTTTCGCAATCAGTAGTATTAAGATCTACATTATTTAGTTTATATGTGGCATGGTTATTGTCCTGTCCTATATTTAGAACTTTGCATTTATCTATATTAAACTGCATCTGCCACTTCTCCAACCACTGCATCAGTCTATTCAAATCTTCCTGGAGTGCTCTAATGTCCTCATTTGAATGAATTGGACAGCCTATTTTGGTGTCATCGGCAAACTTGCTTATGTCGCTATTTATTCCCTCATCTATGTCGTTTATGTAGATTGTGAACAACAAGGGGCCCAATACGGACCCCTGTGGAACACCGCTTGTGACGCTTCCCCACTCTGATTTCTCCCCATTTATGCAAACTCTCTGCTGCCTATTTGTCAACCATGCCTCTATCCAGGAAAAAATTTCTTCTCCTATTCCGTGTGCCTTAATTTTCCTCAATAGTCTCTGATGTGGGACTCTATCAA
Source organism: Cherax destructor (assembly GCA_009830355.1). Taxonomy (NCBI): domain Eukaryota; kingdom Metazoa; phylum Arthropoda; class Malacostraca; order Decapoda; family Parastacidae; genus Cherax; species Cherax destructor. The sequence goes on along the minus strand of WNWK01002127.1, from coordinate 216,241 downwards.
AAGCCTTACTGAAGTCCATATACACAATATCATATTCATTACCGTGATCTACCTCCTCAAATACCTTAGTGAAAAAAGTTATTAAATTTGTAAGGCTGGAACGCCCTTTTGTAAAACCGTGCTGAGATTCGTTGATTAATTTATTGCTTTTCAAGATGGCTACGAATTGCCTCGGTAGTTATTGATTCCATAAATTTTCCCACTATGGAGGTTAGGCTTATTGGTCTATAGTTTGAAGCTAAGGACCTGTCACCTGCTTTGAAAATAGGTATTACATTTGCCATTTTCCACTTATCTGGCACCATGCCAGCTTGCAGTGGTATGTTGAAAAGATTAACCATAGGTTTGCTAAGCTCCTCTTTACATTCCTTTAGAACCCTTGCATACAGTTCATCAGGGCCTGGGGATTTGTTAGGTTTTAATTTATCTATTTGTCTAAGGACCATGTAACTTGTGACCCTAATCGTGCATAGTTTACTATCGTCCTGTTCTACATAATTTATTATTTGAAGAAGGCTGCTGTGTCACAACCTACGAAGCTGTGAAAGATGTTCAAGCTGTGTGATTTATCAGAATCAAGAGCTGCAGTAATTCCATAAGCAGCAAGAAATTGGAGAAATATCTTTAGCCTATGCGGATGATAAGAAAAAGATGATTGCTGATGTTATGAATGAAAAGAAGTTGGATGTCCTGGCCCTAAGCGAAACAAAGCTGAAGGGGGTAGGCGAGTTTCAGTGGAGAGAAATAAATGGGATTAAGTCAGGAGTATCTGAGAGAGTTAGAGCTAAGGAAGGGGTAGCAATAATGTTGAAGGATCAGTTATGGAAGGAGAAGAGGGAATATAAATGTGTAAATTCAAGGATTATGTGGATTAAAATAAGGGTCGGAGGCGAAAAGTGGGTCATAATAAGCGTGTATGCACCTGGAGAAGAGAGGAGTGTAGAGGAGAGAGAGAGATTTTGGGAGATGTTAAGCGAATGTATAGGAACTTTTGAACCAAGTGAGAGAGTAATTGTGGTAGGGGACCTAAATGCTAAAGTAGGAGAAACATGTAGAGAGAGTGTGGTAGGTAAGTTTGGGGTGCCAGGTGTAAATGATGATGGGAGCCCTTTGATTGAACTTTGTATAGAAAGGGGTTTAGTTATAGGTAATACATATTTTAAGAAAAAGAGGATAAATAAGTATACAAGATATGATGTAGGGGGTAATGACAGTAGTTTGTTGGACTATGTATTGGTAGATAAAAGACTGTTGAGTAAACTTCAGGATGTACATGTTTATAGAGGGGCCACAGATATATCAGATCACTTTTTAGTTATAGCTACAGTGGGAGTAAAAGGTAGATGGGATACAAGGAAAATAGAAGCAGTAAGTAAGAGAGAGGTGAAGGTTTATAAACTAAAAGAGGAGGCAGTTAGGGTAAGATATAAACAACTATTGGAGGATAGATAGGCTAGTGAGAGTGTAGGCAATGGGGTCGAAGATGTATGGGGTAGATTTAAAAATGTAGTGTTAGAGTGTTCAGCAGAAGTTTGTGGTTACAGGCGAGTGGGTGCGGGAGGGAAGAAGAGTGATTGGTGGAATGATGATGTAAAGAGAGTAGTAAGGGAGAAAAAGTTAGCATATGAGAGGTTTTTACAAAGTAGAAGTGATACAAGGAGGGAAGAGTATATGGAGAGAAAAAAAGAGGTTAAGAGAGTGGTGACGCAATGTAAAAGAAGAGCAAATGAGAGAGTGGGTGAGATGTTATCAACAAATTTTGTTGAAAATAAGAAAAAGTTTTGGAGTGAGATTAATAAGTTGAGGAAGCCTAGGGAACAAATGGATTTGACAGTTAAAAATAGGAGAGGAGAGTTATTAAATGGAGAGTTAGAGGTATCGGGAAGATGGAGGGAATATTTTGATGAGTTGTTAAATGTTGATGAAGACAGGAAGCTGTGATTTCGTGTATAGGGCAAGGAGGAAAAACATCTTGTAGGAGTGTGGAAGAGCCAGTTGTGAGTGTGGGGGAAGTTCGTGAGGCAGTGGGTAGAATGAAAGGGGGTAAGGCAGCTGGGATTGATGGAATAAAGATAGAAATGTTAAAAGCAGGTGGGGATATAGTTTTGGAGTGGTTAGTGCTATTATTTAATAAATGTATGGAAGAGGGATTGGCAGAGAGCGTGTATTGTTCCTTTGTATAAAGGCAAAGGGGACAAAAGAGAGTGCAAAAATTATAGGGGAATAAGCCTGTTGAGTGTACCTGGTAAAGTGTATGGTAGAGTTATTATTGAAAGAATTAAGAGTAAGACAGAAAGCAGGATAGCAGATGAACAAGGGGGCTTTAGGAAAGGTAGGGGGTGTGTAGACCAAGTGTTTACAGTGAAACATATAGGTGAACAGTATTTGGATAAGGGTAAAAAGGTTTTTGTGGCATTTATGGATTTGGAAAAGGCGTATGATGTGGCAGATGTTGCTGGTGTATGGAATAGGAGGTAGGTTACTGAAAGCAGTGAAGAGTTTTTATGAGGATAGTGAGGCTCAAGTTAGAGTGTGTAGGAGGGAAGGGGACTATTTCCCAGTAAAAGTGGGCCTTAGACAAGGATGTGTGATGTCACCGTGGTTGTTCAATATATTTATAGATGGGGCTGTAAGAGAAGTGAATGGGGTTAAAAGATAAAGAATTAAATACAAAGTGGGAGTTGTCACAGTTGCTTTTTGCTGATGACACTGTGCTTTTGGGAGATTCTGAAGAGAAGTTGCAGAGGTTGGTGGATGAATTTGGTAGGGTGTGTAAAAGAAGAAAATTGAAAGTGAATGTAGGAAAGAGTAAGGTGATGAGGATAACAAAAAGATTAGGTGACGAAAGATTGGATATCAGATTGGAGGGAGAGAGTATGGAGGTGAATGTATTCATATATTTGGGAGTGGACATGTCAGCAGATGGGTCTATGAAGGATGAGGTGAATCATAGAATTGATGAGGGAAAAAGGGTGAGTGGAGCACTTCGGAGTCTGTGGAGACAAAGAACTTTGTCCATGGAAGTAAAGAAGAAAATGTATGAGAGTATAGTTATACCAACACTCTTATATGGGTGTGAAGCATGGGTGATGAATGTTGCAACGAGGAGAAGGCTGGAGGCAGTGGAGATGTCATGTCTGAGGTCGATGTGTGGTGTGAATATAATGCAGAGAATTCGGAGTTTGGAAATTAGGAGGAGGTGCGGGATTACCAAAACTGAGGAGGGGTTGTTGAGGTGGTTCGGACATGTAGAGAGAATGGAACGAGACAGAATAACTTCGAGAGTGTATAAATCTGTAGTGGAGGGAAGGCGGGGTAGGGGTCGGCCTAGGAAAGGTTGGAGGGAGGGGGTAAAGGAAGTTTTGTGTGCGAGGGGCTTGGACTTCCAGCAAGCATGTGTGAGCGTATTTGATAGGAGTGAATGGAGACAAATGGTTTTTAATACTTGATGTGCTGTTGGAGTGTGAGCAAAGTAACATTTATGAAGGGATTCAGGGAAACCGGCAGGCCGGACTTGAGTCATGGAGATGGGAAGTACAGTGTCTGCACTCTGAAGGAGGGGTGTTAATGTTGCAGTTTTATAACTGTAGTGTAAAGCACCCCTCTGGCAAGACAGTGATGGAGTGAATGATGATGAAAGTTTTTCTTTTTCGGGCTACTCTGCCTTGGTGAGAATCGGCCGATGTGTTAATAATAAAATAAAAAATAATCTTTAGCCTACGTTTCGGTCCTTTCTGGACCACTATCCAGTTACAAGATGAAAGTTAAGACACATGTTCAACATCTAGGTATCTCTATTGTAGAGGTTTCGCCATCCAGTGGCTTTATCAATACAGATTCTAGGACATAAGTTCAAGACAGTAGAACTATATACAAAAGATGAGGTAATCAGTCCCTCAGTCTTTGAGTTGGTGTGAAGAGCACCGTAGTTGTCGGTATTGTATTCCTTTCTTGCACATCCAGTTACAACTTGAAAGTGGTCCGTAATGAATCAAAACGACGTCTGGAGACATATTTCCAATTTGTGGATTTAGTTTTTAATTGTTCCTACCAGGGACCTGTGACTTTTAAGTGGGGCTTCCGAAGCCCCCTTTTTTTTTTACTGCTTTTATCAAATGCAACACTGTTATTTTGACAAAAGGCTAATTCTTTTGTATCAAGACTATGATGGCAAAGAACACTTTCTTTATAGGTGATTGTGATTTATTTGTTCAGTTTTTGTTGGTCTGTTCAGCCAGAAGCCTCAATAGTTCACTCTTATTCTCAGCTAGGCAAAGGAACTCGTCATCTTCATGGGATAGTTTTTTGGCGTGCCGCCTAAGCGGATAGTTAATTGTGCACCCCATGCCATCCTTTGAGCGGTAACACAAAAATCAGGATTACAGGTCTTTGTCAGACCCCATTGGGCGTTCTTACATCACTAGAAAAAATATATTAGTTATTTTATTTTTCACAATTACTTCATTTAGTTAATGTACACAATACAGAATGGAATAGTCTTAAAAACATATATCTTATTATACTAAAAATACATTGGTCGTAATCTCCTTTATAAAAACCGTTCATTCATCAGTTCGATGTAAAATGTGAATACAACCTCAAGATTTAAGATATTTTATCATTAACAATGAGGTGTTTTGTCATATCCTGTAATGTATGTATGGGGGTGTCTCTCAAAGGATGCATATTTGTACACTCTTAGATATAATGCTCTAATGTATAGCCCATCTCTGTCCACACACACTTTGCATTTCATAAGGACATAAGAAACAGGAACACAGCAGCAGGCCTGCTGGCCCATGTGAGGCAGGTCCAATTTTCCCACCGGCATCTGACCTAGTAGCACAGTGCTTTCCTATATCCTTCCTGAATCTGAATTTTTCCAACTTAATGCCATGGCTGCGAGTCCTGTCTAGGGTAGAAAATTTCTAGCACGCTATTTACATCTCCGTTGTTTATTCCTGTTTTCCATTTATACACCTCAATCATATCCTCCCTAATTCTACGCCTTTCTAGAGAGTGCAGGTTCAGGGCCCTCAGTCTATCCTCATAGGGAAGATTTCTGATACATGGGATCAACTTTGTCATCCTCCTTTGTACGTCATTGACATCTCCATATAAACCTCGCTGCCAGAGATACTTATACTCTAGCCTTAGTCTAACAATCTTGCAATCTACTGACCTTGTTAGTTTCTCGATAGATATGTTTAACTTAACACATTTCATTATGATGGATAATGAGTCTGTTATTTTCTGTCTGGACTGTTCTTCTTCAAGCTCGTTTGAAAGTTCCTTTCTGACAATGTTTCATTAACCTTTGAAAAACAAAATTATGCTCAACATTCTCTTTATTTAATGCTTGTTTAGCTAATTCATCAACTTTGTCATGTTTCTGGAGACCTATGTGAGAGGGAATCCACAAAAGCGTGGGATGACGTGTTGACTTCCACGCATCTTCATGTCCCTTTCCTTCTATTTGTAGTAGTTGTTTTCAGTGTTTCGTATATAGTTACTTCGTGTATTAGTTTCCTTCATATAACAATATTAACTTTTGTTGTGTATTGTGCACTGTTCTGGCTGACACTGTGGCCGCACCGTTTATCATTCATAAACAGCGAGCGACAAGCACCTGGGGCTGGACACACCTGCACCCCAGGCAGGACATTCACCTCATTCTCTCTCTCTCTCTCTCTCTCTCTCTCTCTCTCTCTCTCTCTCTCTCTCTCTCTCTCTCTCTCTCTCTCTCTCTCCCCTCTCACACACACACACACACACACACACACACACACACACACACACATCACACACACACACACACACACACACACACACACACACACACACACACACACACACACACTCACACACACACACACACACACCACACACACACACACACACACACATCACACACACACACACACGCGCGCGCGCTCGCAACGATTCCTGCATGACATTCCTGCAACTTCTCCCTCTCCCCGTGCATGATCCTTCCTCACCACACAACCTTCCCACCATCTCTTCTAACCCCCATTCCCCATTCACCCCCACCCCAGTTGCCCCGGGCCAACACACTGCCTGCTACCCCACATAAGGGCAGACACAAACACACACGGCGGACAGCATGCACTCTAACAGCAGACTGTGGGTCCTGCAGTAGGCGCGCAGGTTGCCAGCTAGTGTGTTGGGTAGGCAGGGCAGCAGCCTCGACAAGTCAGTCGCCGGTGCGGGGCGGTTTAGTCCTGCCATGCCGTCTCAGCGCATGCGTTTGTTCTGAGTGCGTCGTCGTGTGCGTGCGTGTGCGCGCTTCTAAGTATTCATGTGAATTCAGATCGTGCCGAAATTGATTATGACGAGGAGAGAATAAAGCGTTGTGTAGTGTGGGGTTTTAGTGATTCCCAACGAGCAGTGTCAGGGATTAATGTTGTGTCTGGCATACTGCAAGGTGGGGATGGCAAACAGCGGCCAAGTGCAGTGATTGCAACAAGCACAGTGAAAACATGTCTGGGTGCTGTGGCCCACGTTGGTCCCTGTTGAGCAGTGACTGTGGAGGACAGCAGCACCTCAGTTCATCAACTCACGGTTGCTGAGGTGACGAGTACAGCTGTGACCAGGATGGTAATGAGTATTGCAGGGAGGTGACAACTCTGCTGTGGACCAGTATAGTAAGGAGTGTTACAAGAGAATAACAAGACCATGACCAGGAGAGCATTGAAGAAAATGTTTCAGGAAAGTGACAGTTCTACCTGTGATGATATGCAACTTGTTACATTGTCTCTTGGTTCTCTTGTTTTTAAGACGTTCAGATAAAACAAGCCCAATTTAGGCCACAAGGGATCAGGTCAGTGCTGTGTGTTGATGATACAGGTCAGTTGTGTGTTCATGATACAGGTCAGTGATGTGTTGATGATACAGGTCAGTGGTATGTTCATGATACAGGTCAGTGATGTGTTGATGATACAGGTCAGTGGTGTCTTGATACAGGTCATTGGTTTGTTGATGATACAAGTCAGTGGTGTGTTGATGATACAGGTCAGTGGTGTGTTGATGATACAGGTCAGTGATGTGCTGATGATAAAGGTCAGTGGTGTGTTGATCATACTGGTTAGTGGTGGGTTGACGATATAGGCCAGTATTGTGTTGATACAAGTGGTGTGTATGTTGATGACACAACAGTGGTATGTTGATGATACTGATCAGCGGTGTGTATGTTGATGACACGACACAGATCAGTGGTGTGTTGACGATACATGTCAGTGGTGTGTTGATGATGCAGGTCTGTGGAGTGTTGATGATACAGGTCAGTGGTGTCTTGATGCAGGTCAGTAGTGTGTTCATGATACAGGTCAGTGTTGTGTTCATGATACAGGTCAGTGTTGTGTTGATGATACAGGTCAGTGGTGTGTTGATGTTACACGTCGGTGGAGTGTTGATAATACAGACCAGTGGTGTGTTGATAATACAAGTCAGTGGTGTGTTGATGATACAGGTCAGTGTGTTGTGATACAGGTCAGTGTGTTGTGATACAGTTCAGTGGTGTGTTGATAATACAGACCAGTGGTGTGTTGATACAGGTCAGTGATGTGTTGATGATACAGGTCAGTATTGTGTGTCGATGACACAGGTCAGTGGTGTGCATGTTGATGACACAGGTCAGTGGTGTGCATGTTGATGACACAACAGTGGTATGTTGATAACACAGATCAGTGGTGTGCATGTTGATGACAACAGTGGTATGTTGATTACACAACAGTGGTATGTTGATGACACAGATCAGTGGTGTGTATGTTGATGACACAGATCAGTGGTGTGTATGTTGATGACACAGATCAGGAGTGTGTATGTTGATGACACAGATCAGGAGTGTGTATGTTGATGACACAGATCAGTGGTGTGTATGTTGATGACACAGATCAGTGGTGTGTATGTTGATGACACAACAGTGGTATGTTGATGACACAACAGTGGTATGTTGATGACACAGATCAGTGGTGTGTATGTTGATGACACAGATCAGTGGTGTGTATGATAATGACACAGATCAGTGGTGTGTATGTTGATGACACAGATCAGTGGTGTGTATGTTGATGACACAGATCAGTGGTGTGTATGTTGATGACACAGATCAGTGGTATGTTGATGATACAGGTCATTGGTGTGTATGTTGATAACACATCAGTGATATATGTTGATGAGAGATCAGTAGTGTTTATGTTGATGAGTGATCGGTGGTGTGTATGTTGATGACACAGGTCAGTGGTGTGTATGCTGATGACACAGGTCAGTAGTGTTTATGATGATGACACAGGCCAGCGATGTGTATATTGATGACATGACAGATCAGTGGAGTGTATGTTGATGGCACAGGACAGTGGTGTGTATGTTGATGACACAGGTCAGTGGTGTGTGTGTGGATGACACAGGTCAGTGGTGTGTGTGTGGATGACACAGGTCAGTGGTGTGTGTCTGGATGACACAGGTTAGTGGTGTGTGTCTGGATGACACAGGTCAGTGGTGTGTGTCTGGGTGACACAGAGGGTACAATGTAATTGCTCATACCCCAGCAGTCAGGGGGTAATAACTCGTGTGACAAAGGCTAAGAGGACTGCATAACGGGATCCAGGACTCTTGATTATTACTTCACGTCCCAGTGAGTCTGCATCTTTGTAATGATTCCACACGGGGACGCTTCACGAGGACGATAATGCAGTTCTTGGCCGTGAAACTGGCTGCTCGCTATGCTACTTAGCAATAAGATCGTGTCGCCTATCAGGTTTGTTACTCGAGTACCACTGTTGACGAGCATATCTTCTTAGCTAATTAACCTAGGATAACCTAATGGAGATGAAAGGTGGAAAAATTAACACAAATGCAGCATAATGTTATCCTTTATTGACTACGTTTCGCCCACACAGTGGGCTTTATCAAGTCACAAACAGATCCACCTGGATAAAGAGTACATGAGTATATATAAGGTGGAGAGTCAGGTGGAGAATCTGTTTGACTTGATAAAGCCCACTGTGTGGGCGAAATGTAGTCTATAAAGGATCACATTATGTGTTAATTTTTCCATAGGATAACTTAAGAAAGCCAAGAAGTATGGCTTACTTTGATTGGAAGTTTGCCCTTAGGAGGCGTTCCACAATAGCAGCCTAACTCCTTGGTGTTCAAATTCTGCTAAGTAAACATTTTTATTAAATATAAGGAGACTTAATTTTGTCTTCTTTCTAGGTAATCCAACCCGGGTTCCTTTGACTGTGAGCCGTATGCTCATCTAGTTCATCGGTAGGTCCGACTAACGGAGTGATATGCTTAGATTGCCATCAGAGGCAGTTGACTATGATTAACAGAGTAGAGTTATTTTCCTTAATCGATTTCCATAACTCTCTGCTATTACTGAGTCACAGAGGTATGCTGGAGAATGTTGATCACGATGCTGGGGTTGTATTACTTTACTGTTAATGGTATGACCTGGTGTACTGACAACAGTATAGTTTTCAACACATCCTGCATCATCCGATGTGCTGACAACAACTACAACAGTTTTCAGCACATCCTACATAACCCAGTGTGTTGACAACAAGACAGTTTTTAACAAGGATCATGCTACACAGACTTGTACAGAGGTTAAAGTGTTATAAACAATATTTTTCTTACTAAATATATTATGTAGATCACTAGATTTAGAGCAGTTGAGAGCTTCCCCCATCAGAAGTCTAAAGAACCCTTCTATGCAAGTACCGTTTAGGTAATTAGAAGTGATGGTTATCAGATAGGATATATGCACCATGCTACGTATCTCTGTGTATTTACAGATGAATCGCAGCCTTAATGATTCATGCATAACTGATAAGCGTTAAACATAATAAACTAACTTATTTTATTTAGTCAAACCCTTGCGGGTTGTTGTGCTCGTATAATACCTGTTATTTTGTGGTGAAAAAAAAAGAGCAGTCTGCAAGCACATTGCTGTACAGAAAAAAAAATAGCAATTGCAAGAAACATACCTCCTTCCAACTCAGCAACACGCAAGTATACAGCTGTTATAACTGTGTACAGCTGATGGGAAGTGGGGTATACCCCATCCTATGAATTTTATGTATTCATGAAAAACACTACCCACATCCACCCACACACACACACACACAGCTTTCTGTGAAACTGGAAAAGAGGTTGGAGGAGGAGAAGAAGAATTGGGAGTCACAAGCCAAACCTGCAGTAGCCAGGATAAGGGGCCTAGAAGATGAGGTAAACAGGCAGAAGCAGGTTACAGGGGTATTGACCAGAAAAGACACAGCATCAGGGGGGCCCATTGGGAAGGAAGGAAATATAACTTACGCTACGGCCATATCTGCCTACCAAGCAGGGCCAAGGAGTGAAGGGGGTGAGCAGCTGGGAGCAAGTGGAGAGGGAAATAGAGCAAATGCAGAGGCACGATCATGCCATCAAGAGCTACAGGAAAAAAAAGGGAGAAAATGGTCATGTACAGACAGGAACCAGAGCCACAGATGGAAAGGCAATGGGAGGAGGAGAGGGCAAAGGCAGTGTTTATTCATGGGCTGCAGGAGAGCGAGGGAAGGACACACACTGAAAGACGGCAGGCAGAAAGAAAGGAGATTGAAAACATCCTCAAAGAAATAGGTGAAGAAGACATGTCCGAGATTGTAAATTTTCAGAGAATAGGGGGGTACTCGAAGGGGAGAAACATAAGAACATAAGAAAGGAGGAACACTGCAGCAGGCCTGTTGGCCCATACTAGGCAGGTCCTTCACAATCCGTCCCACTAACAGAACACTTGCTCAACCCAATTTTCAATGCTACCCAAGAAATAAGCTTTCACAATTTCATTCACTCATGTGCGAGTCCCACTCAAATCCAACCCCTCTCACTCATGAATTTATCCAACCTAAATTTGAAACTACCCAAATAAATTTGAAACTACCCAACTAAATTTAAAACTACCCAAAAAAATTGAAACTACCTGATTCTCAGGACAGAAACAGTGCGGGACAGAATCCTCCAAGAGAAACCACGATTGAAGGAAACGGAAGAATACAAGAGGGTATTCCTAGACCGGGACAGAACAAAAACAGAATGACAGCAGCTGAGGGAGAGGACACAAAGGTGAAAGGAGCTAGGAGGAGAGACAAGGACAGAATCAGCAGAGGACAACCAGAGCAGGGTAGAGCAACAAGAGCAAGCACACACAGAACCATCCCCAACACCCAACAACCAAGCACACTATCCCAACACAAACTACAACCCACACTCACAGCCCCCACCCAACACTCCACTATAGAATCCCACAGTACACCGCCAGGTCTCCCACCCTCACAGACCCCCAAAAACACAGTGTTAGAGAGGCAACTGATGGAATAACAAATAAGTGGGAGGAGTGGCACGAAAGAGTCAAAGAGGCATCACCGGACATAATAGCTCTCACAGAAACCAAGCTCACAGGTATGATAACAGATGCCATCTTTCCAATGGGATACCAGATCCTGAGGAAAGACAGAGGGGATGGAGGAGTGGCACTGCTGATCAAAAACCAATGGGATTTTGATGAGCTGGAGAGAGGAGACAGAGGGGAAGCAGGAGATTACATAGTAGGAATGCTACAGTCTGGAGGTCCCAAGGTGGTAATTGCAGTGATGTATAACCCACCACAGAACAGCAGGAGGCCAAGGCAAGAGTATGATGAGAGTAATAGAGCCATGGTTGACACACTGGCTGAAGTGGCCAGAAGGGCTCATGCGAGCAGGGCAAAGCTACTGATCATGGGTGACTTCAACCACCAGGAAATAGACTGGAAGAACTTGGAGCCACATGGGGGCCAAGATACGTGGAGGGCTAAGATGATGGAGGTGGTACTGGAAAACTTCATGTACCAACATGTAAGGGATACTACCAGGGAGAGAGGAGAGGATGAAGCAGCGAGACTGGACCTAGTATTCACCTTAAGTAGTGCATATATTGTGGACATCACACATGAAAGACCCCTCGGGGCCAGTGATCATATGGTTTTAAGCTTTGATTACACAGTAGAGTTACAAGTGGAGGGGAAGGCAGATAGAGCCAGAAGAATGAAGCCAAACTACAAGAAAGGGGACTATGTGGGCATGAAGAACTTCCTAAATGGGGTTCAGTGGAACAGAGAACTGGAAGGGAAATCAGTAAATGAGATGATGGAATATGTGACAACAATATGCAAGGAAGCTGAGGAGAGGTTTGTACCCAAGGGAAACAGAAGCAACGAAAAAGCCAGGATGAGCCCGTGGTTCACCCAAAGGTGCAGGGAGGCCAAAACCAAGTGTGCTAGGGAATGGAAGAAGTATAGAAGGCAAAGGACCCAGGAAAATAAGGAGAGCAGTCGTAGAGCCTGAAACGAATATGCACAGGTAAGAAGGAAGGCCCAACGACAATATGAGAATGACATAGCAGGGAAAGCCAAATCTGACCCGAAACTGTTGTACAGCCACATCAGGAGGAGAACAACAGTCAAGGACCAGGTGATCAGGCTAAGGAAGGAAGGAGGAGAGATCACAAGAAATGACTGCGAAGTGTGTGAGGAACTCAACAGGAGATTCAAAGAAGTGTTCACCGAGGAGACAGAAGGGACTCCAGAAAGACAGAGAGGAGGGGTACACCACCAAGTGTTGGACACAATACATGCAACCGAGGAAGAAGTGAAGAGGCTGCTGAGTGAGCTAGATACCTCAAAGGCGATGGGGCCGGATCACATCTCTCCATGGGTCCTGAGAGAGGGAGCTGAGGCGCTATGTGTACCCATAACAACAATATTCAACACATCTATCGAAACAGGGAGACTACCTGAAGTATGGAAGACAGCAAATGTAGTCCCAATCTTTAAAAAAAGAGACAGACATGAAGCACTTAACTAGACCAGTGTCACTGACATGTATAGTATGCAAAGTCATGGAGAAGATTATCAGGAGAAGAGTTGTGGAACACTTAGAAAGGAATGAGCTTATCAACGGCAGTCAACACGGTTTCAGGGATGGGAAATCCTGTGTCACAAACCTACTGGAGTTCTATGACAGGGTGACAGCAGTAAGACAAGGGAGAGAGGGGTGGGTAGATTGCATTTTCTTGGACTGTAAGAAGGCGTTTGACACGGTTCCACACAAGAGATTAGTGCAAAAGCTGGAGGACCGGGCAGGGATAACAAAGAAGGCACTCCAATGGATCAGGGAATACCTGTCAGGAAGACAGCAGCGAGTCATGGTTCGTGGCGAGGTGTCAGAGTGGGCGTCTGTGACAAGTGGGGTTCCACAGGGGTCAGTCCTAGGACCGGTGCTGTTTCTGGTATTTGTGAATGACATGACGGAAGGAATAACCTCCGAAGTGTCCCTGTTTGCAGATGATGTGAAGTTGATGAGAAGGATTCAATCGGACGAGGACCAGGCAGAACTACAAAGGGATCTGGACAGGCTGCAAGCCTAGTCCAGGAATTGGGACCTGGAGTTCAACCCCACCAAGTGCAAAGTCATGAAGAGTGGGGAAGGGCAAAGAAGACCGCAGACGGAGTACAGTCTAGGGGGCCAGAGACTACAAACCTCACCCAAGGAAAAAGATCTTGGGGTGAGTATAACACCAGGCACATCTCCTGAGGCGCACATCAACCAAATAACTGCTGCAGCATACGGGCGCCTAGCAAACCTAAGAACAGCATTTCGACATCTTAATAAGGAATCGTTCAGAACCCTGTACACTGTGTACGTTAGGCCCATACTGGAGTATGCAGCACCAGTTTGGAACCCACACCTAGCCAAGCACATAAAGAAACTAGAGAAAGTGCAAAGGTTTGCAACACGACTAGTCCCGGAGCTAAGGGGTATGTCCTACGAGGAGAGGTTAAGGGAAATCGACCTGACGACACTGGAGGACAGGAGAGAAAGGGGGGACATGATAACGACATATAAAATGCTGAGAGGAATTGACAAGGTGGACAGAGACAGAATGTTCCAGAGATGGGACACAGCAACAAGGGGTCGCAGTTAGAAGTTGAAGACTCAGATGAATCACAGGGATGCTAGGAAGTATTTCTTCAGTCACAGAGTGGTCAGGAAGTGGAATAGCTTGGGAAGCGATGTAATGAAGGCAGGATCCATTCATAGCTTTAAGAAGGGGTATGATAAGGCTCATGGCGAAGGGAGAGAGACCCAGTAGCGGCCAGTGAAGAGGCGGGGCCAGGAGCTATGAATCGACCCCTGTAACCACAACTAGGTGAGTACAACTAGTGAGTACAACACACACACACACACCTGTATTAAAATGCTCCTAAGCGAGAAGACCACTTACCTTTATTATCCCACCCCTCCTCCCACCCACCCCTTTCCTATATTTCCATCCTTACCCATCCTTCTTTCTTTCCCTTCTTACCAAAACTCTGGTACTTCATATCCATGCTGTACAGACATCCATGAATAAGTAAGTGTTAGCATCAGGTCTGGTTCACGGCACTCAAAACTGGCGAGAGAGAATTTCTGTATTTTTTACACTGTAGATGACTTTAAGGTTTGTAATGAATGTGCACGATGTGTGACAGATTAGAGGGCCCGTACGCCAGTTATGCTACGCTATCCATGCTGTTGTATTAACGGGAATTTGTGCCTTGATTATGGAGTAGATGGTATGAGTTGACTAAGTTTTATGAGAGAATCTTCGTGCCTTTGACGGTTGACTAACAGTGCGACACGGGATCTGTTATGCACTGAATGAGGTGCGTCCTTGTATGTTGTTCGCTCGCAAGTATTTTTACGGTGCATGTTATTTTTTTCACTGTACTGGTTGTCTTACGCCAAGGTTGGGTGGCCCAAAAAAAGAAAATACATTCACTAAGTTGTCTTGCCGAGGTGTGGGGGTATCAAGTTTTAAATGACCCTCCACAGTGCTAACTCCCAACCACTTCTTAAGGACTCTAGTCCAGCTAACTAGTTTAACTAAATACTCCAACAGCAAGTCGAATCCCAAAAATCGCATGCACATTCACTTCTGTCTAAGACTCCAACATATATCTGCTGGATGCTCAGGCATCTCCCTCTTAAAACCTTCGCCTTCCATTTCATTTCATTCAACCTAGATTCTTGGTCATCCTTATAAATGATACGGCCACCTCAACGGCACATTCTCCGCCTTCTGAATTATATATACCTTTCGTAATGCCAAACAGTCTTCTAATTTCTACGTACCGATTTCTTGCATAATATTCGCATAATAACCTGCTACACACCCATATAGTAAAGTTTGTTCCAGTATAATAGACTGCTATATATCTGTTAATGATGCTGGGATCATTGACCCCGCGGCCCAGTCCCAGACCTTGTCTCATGGGTTGGAGAGGAAATAATACAGGAATAAGAATTATTAAGAAACACGCAGGAAATTATAGATATGTGCATATTGAATGGAAGTAGTTTGTAAGATTAACCTATTATCTTGTTTGATCATAAGACAAAGACATAACCAGCAATCCCGCCCGAGTTACAAGTATTTCGCAAAGTTCCGTTTCACACTCGTATGATACGACTGTCGTACCTCCGAGTGACTGATGTCCACCAACCTGCTACTGGAACCTTGCAGGTAAAGGCTTAAACTGTACGTTAAATTAATGTTTTTCAAAAGATAACTCCATGGACACTGCAGTTCAATCCACCGTATTCAAAGATTAATTCAAAATACTGATGGGTTAACAGTATAACAATTAAAGGATTATTCATTATACTATATAATTAAGTTTAAGTAATCATGAATTCAAGTCATTGTACCAAGAATAATCTTTTATTTTTGACCGAGTTAAATTTTACTTAAGAATTTGCTAATTTGTTTTAGTAATATTTTATCGTACTCAGAGTTATTGAGAAGATTGACTTACTCTACGTAAGGAATTTAGGTATTACACTTTCTCTCTCTCTCTCTCTCTCTTCACACACACACACACACACACACACACACACACACACACACACACACACACACGCCCCCGTTGGCCTAGTGGGTAAAGCTCTCGCTTCACGCACGGAGGGGCCGGGTTCAATTCCCGGTGGGGCAGAAACATTTCGAAGTGTTTTCTTACACACACACACACACACACACACATACATACAACAGGCCTAGTGTCTAATTGACATGTGCCTAGGACAAAATGGTAACTATCACACACACACACACACACACACACACACACACACACACACACACACACACACACACACACACAAGTCCCCCGCCCTCACAGACCCCCCAAAACACAGTAGTAGAGAGGAAACTGAAGGTATGGTTCACCAATGCTGATGGAATAACAAATAAGTTGGAGGAGTGGCACGAAAGAGTCAAGAGGCATCACCGGACATAATAGCTCTCACAGAAACAAAGCTCACAGGTATGATAACAGATGCCATCTTTCCAATGGGATACCAGATACTGAGGAAAGACAGAGGGAACAGAGGTGGTGGAGGAGTGGCACTGCTGATCAAAAACCGATGGGATTTTGACGAGCTGGAGAGAGGAGACAGAGGAGAAGCAGGGGATTACATAGTAGAAATGCTACAGTCTGGAGGTCCCAAGGTGGTAATTGCAGTGATGTATAACCCACCACAAAACAGCAGGAGGCCAAGGCAAGAGTATGATGAGAGTAACAGAGCGATGATTGACACACTGGCAGAAGTGGCCAGAAGGGCTCGTGCGAGCAGGGCGAAGCTGCTGATCATGGGTGACTTCAACCATAAGGAAATCGATTGGGAGAACTTAGAACCATATGGGGGCCAAGAAACGTGGAGTACTAAGATGCTGGAGGTGGTAATGGAAAATCTCACGTACCAACACGTAAGGAACACTACCAGAGAGAGAGGAGAAGACGAGCCAGCGAGACTGGATCTAGTATTCACCCTGAGTAGTGCAGATATTGAGGACATCACACATGAAAGCCCCCTTACCTGGAGATAGTTCCAGGGGTCAACGCCCCTGCGGCCCAGTCTGTGACCTGGCCCCTTGGGGCTAGTGATCATATGATTCTAAGTTTCAAATACATAGTAGAGTTACAAGTGGAGGGGGAAGCAGGAAGGGCTGCACGAATGAAGCCAAACTACAAGAAAGGTGACTATGTGGGCATGAGGAACTTCCTGCACGGAGTTCAGTGGGACAGAGATGATGGAATATATGACAACAATTTGCAAGGAAGCTGAGGAGAGGTTTATACCCAAGGGTAACAGGAGAAGCGAAAAAGACAGGATGAGCCCATGGTTCACCCAAAGGTGCAGGGAAGCCAAAACCAAGTGTGCAAGGGAATGGAAGAGGTACAGAAGGCAAAGAACCCCGGAGAATAAGGAGAGCAGTTGTAGAGCCAGAAATGAATATGCACAGATCAGAAGGGAGGCCCAAAGACAGTACGAGAATGACATAGCAGTGAAAGCCAAATCTGATCCAAAGCTGCTGTACAGCCACATCAGGAGGAGAACAACAGTCAAGGACCAGGTGATCAGGCTGAGGAAGGTAGGAGGGGAGGTCACAAGAAATGACCGGGAAGTGTGTGAGGAGCTTAACATGAGATTCAAAGAGGTGTTCACAGAGGAGATATAAGGGCCTCCAGAAAGGAGGAGATGTAGGGTACACCATCAGGTGCTGGACACAATACACACAACTGAGGAGGAAGTGAAGAGGCTACTAAGCGAGCTAGATACCTCAAAGGCGATGGGGCCGGATAACATCTCTCCATGGGTCCTGAGAGAGGGAGCAGAGGAGCTATGTGTACCCCTAACAACAATCTTCAACACATCTATCGAAACAGGGCAACTACCTGAGGTATGGAAGACAGCAAATGTAGTTCCAATTTTTAAAAAAGGAGACAGGAACAGGAACGTAGCAATAAACTACAGACCAGTGTCACTGACATGTATAGTATGCAAGGTCATGGAGAAGATAGTCAGGAGAAGAGTGGTGGAGCACCTAGAAAGGAATGAGCTTATCAACGACGGCCAACACGGTTTCAGGGACGGGAAATCCTGTGTCACAAACCTACTGGAGTTCTACGACAGGGTGACAGCAATAAGTCAAGAGAGAGAGGGGTGGGTAGATTGCATATTCTTGGATTGTAAGAAGGCGTTTGACACAGTTCTACACAAGAGATTAGTGCAGAAGCTGAAGGACCAGGCAGGGGTAACAGGGAAGGCACTACAATGGATCAGGGAATACCTGTCAGGAAGACAGCAGCGAGTCATGGTATGTGGCGAGGTGTCAGAGTGGACGCCGGTGACGAGCGGGGTTCCACAAGGGTCAGTCCTGGGACCAGTGCTGTTTCTGGTATTTGTGAACGACATGACGGAAGGAATAGACTCCGAAGTGTCCTTGTTTGCAGATGATGTGAAGTTGATGAGAAGAATTCAATCGGACGAGGACCAGGCAGAACTACAAAGGGATCTGGACAGGCTGCAAGCCTGGTCCAGCAATTGGCTCCTGGAGTTCAACCCCACCAAGTGCAAAGTCATGAAGATTGGGGAAGGGCAAAGAATACCGCAGACGGAGTACAGTCTAGGGGGCCAGAGACTGCAAACCTCAATCAAGGAAAAAGATATTGGGGTGAGTATAACACAAGGAACATCTCCTGAGGCGCACATCAACCAAATAACTGCTGTAGCATATGGGCGCCTAGCAAACCTAAGAACAGCATTCCGACATCTTAATAAAGAATCGTTCAGGACCCTGTATACTGTGTACGTTAGGCCCATACTGGAGTATGCAGCACCAGTTTGGAACCCACACCTAGCTAAGCACGTGAAGAAGCTCGAGAAAGTGCAAAGGTTTGCAACAAGACTAGTCCCGGAGCTAAGGGGTATGTCCTACGAGGAGAGGTTAAGGGAAATCGACCTGACGACACTGGAGGACAGGAGAGACAGGGGGGACATGATAACAACATATAAGATACTGAGAGGAATTGACAAAGTGGACAGAGACAGAATGTTCCAGAGATGGGACACAGCAACAAGGGGACACAGTTGGAAGTTGAAGACTCAGATGAATCACAGAGGTGTTAGGAAGTATTTCTTCAGTCACAGAGTGGTCGGGAAGTGGAATAGTTTAGGAAGCGATGTAGTGGATTCAGGCTCAATACATAACTTTAAGAAGAGGTATGCCAAAGCTCATGGCGCAGGGAGAGTGACCCAGTAGCGGCCAGTGAAGAGGCGGAGCCAGGAGCTATGACTCGACCTCTGGACCCCTGGAACCACAACTAGGTGAGTACACACACACACCCCCCAGAATACAGTGTTGGATAGGAAACTGAAGGTGTGGTGCACCAACGCTGATGGTATATTGAACAAGTGGGAGGAGTGGCACAATAGAATCGCAGAGGCGTTACCAGACATCATAGCCCTCACAGAAACCAAGGTTTAAGGAATGAAAACAAATGCCATCTTTCCAACTGGATATCAGCTCCTGAGGAAAGACAGAGGGAACATGAGGGGGAGGGTGGAGAAGTGGCATTGCTCATAAAAAAAAACAATGGGATTTTGAGGAGTTGGAGAGAGGGGACAGAGAAGAAGCAAGGGCCTACATAATAGGAACACTTCAGAGTGGAGGTCCCAAGGTGGTGATTGCATTGATGTATAACCCGCCACAGAACAGCAGGAAGCCAAGACAAGAATATGAAGAGAGCAACAGAGAAATGGTTGACACACTGGCTGAAGTGGCCAGAAGGGCCCATGTGAGCAGGGCAAAGCTACTTATTGGTTGTGGGTAATATAAATCACAATGAAATCGACTGGGAAAACCTGGAGCCACATGGGGGCCCAGAAACGTGGCGGGCTAAGATGTTGAAGGTGGTACTAGAAAACCTCATGCATCAACACGTTAGGGACACTACCAGAGAGAGGGGAAAGGATGAACCAGCAAGACTGGACCTAGTATTCACCTTGAGCAGTTTAGATATTGAGGCCATCACATATGAAATGCCCCTCGAAGCTAATGACCACATGGTTCTAAGCTTCGAATACATAGAATACATAGTAGAGTTACAAGTGGAGAGGGAGGCAGGAAGGGCAAGAAGAATGAAGCCAAACTACAAAAGAGGGGACAATACAGGCATGGGGAATTTCCTGTGCGAGGTCCAGTGGGACAGAGAACTGGCAGGAAAAACAGTAAATGAGATGATGTAATATGTGACAACAATATGCAGAGGAAAAGTTTGTACCCAAGGGCAACATACATAATGAGAAGGCCAGGACGAGCCCTTCGTTCACCCAAAGGTGTAGAGAGGCTAAAACCAAGTTCACTAGAGAATGGAAGAGGTATAGAAGGCAAAGGTCCCAGGAGAACAAGGAGAGTAGTCGAAGAGTAAGAAATGAATATGCACAGGTAAGGAGAGAGGCCCAGCTACAATACGAAAATGACATAGCAGCGAAAGCCAAGTCTGTCCAGGAAGAAAACAACCGTCAGAGACCAGGTTATCAGGCTGAAGAAGGAAGAAAGGGAGTTTTTAAGAAACGACCTTGAAGTATGTGAGGAACTTAACATGAGATTCAAAGAAGTATTCACAGTGGAGACAGAAAGGACTCCGGAAAGACGGAGAGGTGGGGTACACCAACAAGTGCTGGACACGATACATACAACCGAGGAGGAGGTGAAGAGGCTGTTAAGCAAGTTAGATATCATAAAGGCGATGGAGCCAGATAACATCTGTCCGTGGGTCCTGAGAGAAGGAGCAGAGGCACTCTCTGTACCACTAACAACAATCTTCGACACATCTATCGAAACAGGGCGACTACCTGAGGTATGGAACACAGCAAAAGTAGTCCCAATTTTTAAAAAAGAGACAGACATTAAACTACAGATTAGTGTCACTGACATGTATGCAAAGTCATGGAGAAGATTGCCAAGAAAAGAGTAGTGAATCACCTAGAAAGGAATGAGTTTATAAACGACAAGCAGCACGGATTTAGAGACCCAAAATTCTGTGTCACAAACCTAGTAAAGTTCTGTGACAAGGTGACAGCAGTAAGACAAGAGAGAAAGAGAGGGGTGGGTAGATTGCATTTTCTAAGACTACAAGGAGGCTTTTGAAACAGTTCCACACAAGAGATTAGTGCAAAAGCTAGAGGACCAGGCAGATATAAAAGGGGACGTACTGCAATGGATCAGAGAATATCTGACAGGAAGGTATCAGCGAGTCATTTACGGTATGAGGTGTCAGAGTGGGCGCCTGTGACGAGCGGGGTTCCACAGGGGTCAGTCCTAGGAACAGTGCTGTTTCTGGTATATGTTAATGACATGACGGAAGGAATAGACTCATAAGTGTCCCTGTTTGCAGACGATGTGAAGCTAATGAGGAGAATTCAGTCAGAGGAGGAGAAGGCAGGACTACAGAGGGATCTGGACAGGCTGCAGGCCTGGTCTAGCAACTGGCTACTGGAGTTCTACCCCACCAAGTGCAAAGTCATGAAGATCGGGGAAGGACAAAGAAGACCGCAGACAGAGTACAGTCTAGGGGGCCAAAGACTACAAACCTCACTCAAGGAAAAGGATCTTGGTGTGTGTATAATACCGAGCACATCTGAGGCGCACATCAACCAAATAACTACTTCAGCATATGGGTGACTGGCGAACCTAAGAATAGCATTCCGGTATCTCAGAGTCGTTCCGGACCCTGTACACAGTGAACGTCAGGCCCATATTGGAGTATGCAGCTCCAGTTTGCAACCCATACCAGGTTAGGAATCTAGAGAAAGTGCAAAGGTTTGCAATGAGACTAGTCCCGGAGCTAAGGGGCATGTCCTACGAGGAGAGGTTAATAAGGGAACTCGACCTGTCGACACTGGAGGACAGGGGGAACATGATTAACGACATAAAATACTGAGAGGAATCGACAAGGTGGACAGATACAGGATGTTCCAGAGATGGGACTCAGCAAGAAGGGGTCACAGTTTGAGTATTTCTTCAGTCATAGAGTTGTCAGGAAGTGGAATAGTCTGAAAGTGAGGTAGTGGAGGCAGGTACCATACATAGCCTTAAGAAGAGGTATGATAAATCTCATGGAGCAGGGAGAGAGTGGACCTAGTAGCGACCAGCGAAGAGGCTGGGTCAGGAGCTATGAATCGACCCCCTGCAACCACAATTAGGCGAGTACACACACACACACACGGGGCCAGGAGCTATGACTCGACCCCTGCAACCACAACTAAGTGAGTACACACACACACACACACACACACTCAGTAGCTAGCTACTGCAAACCATTCTCTTATTTGTTATCGCTTTTCTTACTACAGTCAAATGAGGCTTAAACAGTGATGATCTGACAGAGATCTTTCTACTGCGTTCGGTGGGTTCTTGTTTTTAGTTCCTGGTTCAAAACATTTTATCGTCTTTATCTTATATTTAATTTATTACTGTGGTTGGTGTTGTAATTGTTGTTTTAATTAATAAGAGACCAATCTAACCTAACTAAATGTAACCTAACCTAAATATCGTAAATAGAGGAATTTGCTCTGAACCGTATTTGAAAAATCCACATAGAATATAAGATGGGTTGATCCTGCCATACGAGTTTAAATAGGTAGCTTATAAATGCTTTGCACTCTTGACAGTATTATTGGGGTTTTCACTCTATATCATTCAGTAAACATTTAGCGTAGCTTTGCTTTCTTTACCGTCTCTCATTCTCTTAATACTTTTTTACCATTTGAGGTCTGGTCTGAGTGAGACCGGCCAGGGGGGCGATGATCCCCGGAATCATTAACAGATACATAGGAGGGTAAACTGTTATATACAAGAAGGTTATACTCGAGAGTTGTTCAGTCATCACAGATAAGTAACTCCTTGCCGTATAATAAGATAGTCACACAATTTTAAGTGATCAGGGTGCAAGAGATTTGCTGTCGTACTCAGCAAGTAGGTAAATTGCTTCCACCAAAGAAATTAAATTAGGATTTTCAAGGGAACAAAGATTATCGTAAGAGCCGCAGACCCATTTATTTTAATGTAAAGTAAAACAACTGGGCATTGAAATAAAATAGGCACACCATTCCAACGTGCTAATACAAACTGTAACCAGCCATCGAATGCAAACGTTTGTTGACAATGATTGATAGAACTTTGAAAAAAAAACTACATAAGTATTTTGCAGAAACCTTGGATTTCGTATATGTAGATCTTAGCCAGCTACCTTATATTTTATATGAGGTTAACATTAATTATCCAAAATGAAGCAGTTTTAAAAAGACTTAAGTAAAATGCGAAAATACCTAACGGCATAGTAACAGTGTTGATTTTTTAATGTTCTTCCATTCGCTTATCAACACAAGTTTTCTTAGGAGTATGGGTTACTTCCTGCCCCTGTTGCTGACCTGCATAATAAGTTCTCTTGAGTTTATAAGGCGTTTTCTCAGATAAAAAATAAATAAAGAAAAAAATAAAATGAAGAGAATGAAGAAAAAGAAGACATAGTTATTTATGCCAGGATAACCCAGCAAAATTAAGTAGTGTGGCTTATTTCAATGAAGGTCCTTTCGTGGAATGCGAACTGCAGCAGGAGATCTAGGTTCATATTTAATACTAGGTTAACATGGACAACAGATGTAAGGAGACTCACCCATTCGTCTAGTCTCACCCAGGAATCGGATCTGGATCCTTTCAATTGTGAGCCGAACACTCTACACTAAACTACAGGTAATTACAGTCCAGCTGATTAATGGAGCAGATCTGCTTGGATTAACTATGATAGAGCAGCATTAACTTCAAAACATGGATTAATGGACGTATAACTCACTTAACGTATATTAACCTACACATTTGACCTCTTAAAATGAACTGGAGGTGTGAATATATATTGTAAACCTTTGACCGCGTGAGCTAATGTTCTAAAATAAATATGGGTATCAAACGTGAGCGAATCGTATTTTGGATTCTAGAGACAAAGGATTATTGAAAAGATACTAATGGTGCAAACGAACTCGCTTGAAAATAAAGAAGAATGTAAGATGAGTACTTTAAGTTTAGGTTTATAACTGAAGACCTCTTCAGCAGGCTGAAGACTTTAGTTTAGGACGAAATATACATTGCTTATCTTAACCTCTGATTGTGTTCTTCTCTTTTGTTTTGGTCATATCCTTTCAGTCTGCTTGCACCTTGACATTGTGATCATGAATGTTGTGATCATGTCCCCTCTACTCTTTACCTTCAGTGTTGTGAGGTTAATGCTTCACGCATGCTGTGATAATTTAAGTTTTTAATGTCAGACAGTAGCCAGTCGCCTATTAATGAGATGGAATGGATTTCATTCTGATGTTTCATGCTCCAGTATTGGCTTCGTGCTGTTACACAACTTCTCTTGTGTTCACCAATGTTGCTTAAGTTATTGACGTTGAAAATTGTTCATGTAGGTCTTCGGGGATAGGTTCGGTGGCATACCTATCTCTACATCCTTGTTTTCTTTCGAACAGAGGCAATTGTCTCCTTCCCGATAGATACAATACTACTGGTGTTTGCTCTCATTACTTTGCGTTAATAGAACTTGAACTCAAGCTTCCATTAGGGTATTTTGCAGTCAGTCCATGTCATCCTGCAGTTTTTTGCAATCCTGTGTGTGTTCTCGTGCGAAGGTTTGCTCATGTACTGATTTGTGTCTGAGGGGCGAGAGAAGGGAAGGATCAAGGCCTGGCTTCTGGCCACGCCTCTTTGGCTTCGTCGTCTGGCATTGCTGGTTTCTGGTCTCATGTGTCATGTCTTAGGTATAACTGATTCTCTCACATATGAGACAGTCATCAATCTTGTAAAACGAGATATACCACGGCATTAGAATCTCTTCAGAGACACAAATAACACCTATCCAGTCCACAAACCACATAGTAAGTCTTCCTAATAACATTACATTACCAAGGACGCGGTGTAGCGATCAACCGCGTTCCTCCTACCACACCGTTACTATGTAAAAAACACCAGGGTAAGTAGTTCTACTCTCTCTCACACACACAAAAACCTACTACCTATATATATATATATATATATAGTGTGTGTGTGTGGTTGTCTTGCATATATATATATATATATATATATATATATATATATATATATATATATATATATATATATATATATATATATATATATATATATATACTTAATTGCAGACAGGCGAAATTATTTACATTGTCTCTACGTCAATAGCAGGACTCGAACCTGCAAACTCTGTATCAGAGTCCACAGTACTTTACCACGGAGCCAGACCCCAGAATAAGTATGGGCGCCTAGTCGGAACTAGACGATGTTTCCCCATACTTCGGAGCACCAGGCTTGTTTTCAAGGTTATTTCGTCAAATCCTGCCACATGTAGTGGACGACGAAAGAGATTTTAAATGCTTAACAATTCGCAAGCAGGGAAAGTGGTGGGGTATGGGGAAACATCGTCTAGTTTCGACTAGGCCCCCATACTTATTCTGGGGTCTGGCTCCGTGGTAAAGTACTGTGAACTCTGATACAGAATTTGAAGGTTCGAGTCCTGCTGTGGATGTAGAGACAATGTTTGTAAATAATTTCGCCTCTTTGAGCGAATTAGCTCGGACATCCTCCTTTTTTCTGCAACTTTGCAAGCTCATGATGTGTTGATTGCAACACGAAAGGCCTAGAGCTATCATTCTACTCCACCCGTAGTTGTTTTGCATCCTGTATCGCTTTGTTTGCGATATTTGCACTTATATATATATATATATATATATATATATATATATATATATATATATATATATATATATATATATATATATATATATATATATATATATATATATATATATATATATATATATTATATATATATATATATATATATATATATATATATATATATATATATATATATATATATATATATATATATATTGCGCTTGTTATAATAAGGTTAGGTTAGTTTTCTGAGGTTCTTTTGTACAAAATTAATAATTTTTACATTAACATAAATTAAAAAAATATATCTTTAAACAAATAAGAGAAAATTTTAAAAAGGACAAGAAGACAAGAAAGAAGAAAGAAGAACAAGAAAGGCAATGAAAATAGAGGAAAGGTGAAGAGGAGAGGAGATAAAGGTCAGATCAAGTCATGAGTGTTTTGAAGTTTAGAGCATTTGACAATGTAATGGGAAAAGAAGGCATCTACAGAGACAAAGCCACTACTAAGATTCATGTTAGGAATTTTGTGTATAAGGGATGCTTCAACAAGACGGCGTCTGTGAAGGCTACAAGAATGGTAGACAGTTTTGGCAGAGGACTAATTACTAGGATGACTGTGATCTCTAACATGACAAAAAAAGGTATTTTTAGATTCGGCAAAGTTAACACTTCTGTACCCTTGCTGTTGCAACATCCAACAAGTAGAATGCTTATCTCAAAACTGTGAGCAAACCTCACTCTGGGGACTTCTTCCTGACAGTTCCCATTTCTTCAATGGACACCTATCTAGGCCCACATGTAATACATATGTACATGTATTTACGGCGATGCACAAGCCGACTAATGCAGTGTACATTGGCTAAACTGTTCCAAACCCAAGGGTTGGCATGCGGAACACAATGAGGCCAACAACATAAAGAGGAGTCTCGCTTCGTCTGGCTGCCCAGCTGAGAGAGAACCCCATTTCCTAGCATCCAGCAATCCTCATAATCCGGCTAACCTCCCTGACGGGCTCACAATCTTTCCCTGGAAAAAATGGCAGACTCTTAGCATGGAGCTATCCCTGTGTGTCAAAGCGTCTAGCAACAGAGAGGTGCTGCCGATCACAGGGAAGAAACGCTGAGCAAATTAGAGGGACATGGGCCATCCGTATCAATTTGTTCCAGTAGGGTTGGAGACCCTTGGACCATGGGAAAATGTGAAGTAGGCTTTCTCCAAGAACTCAAGACCAAGCATCTCCATGTGGCCATCCAGAGTGAAAATGCCTGCTGCATTCTCGGCTCGCATCCAACTTCGAGAGGAAGGATTCTTCGGAGAAGAATCCTTCCTCCGTAAGCCATGTGTGTCGTAAGAGGCGACTAAAATGCCGGGAGCAAGGGGCTGGTAACTCCTCCTGTATAAATTACTAAATGTAAAAAGAAGAAAAACTTTAAAAGTTTCTTCTTTTATGGGTCACTCTGACTCGGTGGGAGGCAGCCGGCGTGTTAATAAAAACAGTATATAATATAATATAAGGGATGGATGATACCAAAATTTTGGCTGATACCGATATCCAGTTTTCATCGATACCGATACTTTTCCTATTTTTTTTTTAATTATAATGGCTATGTTCAATATATAAGGGTGTGCTCATTGCACAATGGGTATTAACACAGGAAGGTTAAATATTAACTTAATTTCTTTGAGATGATAATGTCATTACTCATTACTTGGCCTGTTGTGATAGTTACTAGTGTAAAGGCACTTGTCGATAGTGTGTCTGTATGTTTGTCATTGCAGTCTCCTATGTGTGTAAGAGTAACTCTCACACTTGTGAGAGTTACTCTTATACACAAGTAATATTAATATTTTAAATAGTATCGGCTGTTCGTAGACCTATACTTTGGTACATCTCATATATATATATATATATATATATATATATATATATATATATATATATATATATATATAGTGCCGAATAGGTAAAACTCGCGATTTTGGCCTAATCCAACTAAATATATTTTAGATAAATTTACATTAATTTAATAATAAACAAACACAATGAAATTTTTTTTCGTTAGGTTTAGAATTATTTTTGCGAAATTATTGCATACACAAGTTTTCGCTTGTCTTATTCGGCAAGAAGAGCGTTGCTATTTAAGCCAGTATCATAAGTTTTATCTATACGGCACGACAAATATATATATATATATATATATATATATATATATATATATATATATATATATATATATATATAATGGGGTCCACCTCTGGTGTAAATTGTGGGTCCCATAGCCTCGGAGAAGTGGATAAAAAGGCTTCAAGGAAGAATATTTAGATGTCTTTCTGAAGCCATTTGAATATTCCACTTCCTCTACCACCCCATCTTTTATTAAATATATATAAAATTTATTTCAAGATTCAATACATTGTCAAAATACATTAACAAGAATACAATAGTGAGTAAAACAACATAGATGACAACTCAGAGCTACATGTCAAATACTTCGTCCAGCTACCCGGTAGTGGGCCGCGTGCCCAGAATACTGCAGGCATTTCCCCTCTGGATCGCAACACTGAGTCTCTGAATGAGGAAGCTGGTCGCCCTGTGGTCCTTGGTTTCTATGATGAGTTTTCCACCCAGCTCCTTGAGAAACTTTAGAGCACACTTGCCCCATGCTCCATGGGTCTCCGACCCTATTGGGATGAAGTTATAGCAAGAGGGAAGGTCTTCATATTTGCGGGTCTTCTGGGTCTCCCTGTGGCTGGCAGCTCCACCCCCTTCAGCTAAGGAGTGTGGCAGGTAGGTGTCTGCCAATGTGGCAGCACAGGTGTAGTCCCAAGCAATCTGCTTACCATCCTTCCAGGGTAGCATGGTGGCTCCATCAGGACGCTTTTGACTTCCATCAGACCTCTGCACTTGGGGTTCCCGTTGAGCTGGGCAACGAGATGTGGCGAGGCTTCTCTTTATGATGTCATTGACCTCCTCATGTCTAGCATACTTCCTTTCTGATGTGTGACACACTAGACCATGAAGTCCGAATTGATCAGCCGTCCCCCTGCCGCAAATACACCTATGTTCGGTGAGTATGGGGGCGGCTAGGCGAAGAGCAACACCAATCCGAATGGCCTGTGGGTCGAGTCGAGTCCCCAGAGAGGAATTGGGAACAGCTAGAAGGAAATCTCCTGAGTGTGGTGCCTTCACCGCTAGGAGACGAGCTTTGTACTTTCCTGAAGCGTTGGTGAGCATTGTGTTGGCAATTTTTTCCATGATCGGTTTGTCCCAGTGGGACTGTTTGTGCTCTTTGGGAGGAGCTGGTCTACTGGAGGAGTCTGCCAGGATGTCCCACTGCACTGCTGCTTCAATGAACTTGGGGTCTTGAGCTCCCACCACACCCCTCAAACGTTCAGGGACAATCCTCTTGACTAATCCACAGGAGGCCAAACACGATGACAGAAATGCAGGTAACGCTACCTGCCTTGCTTTGCGCACCCCTATACCTCCCAGTCGCACTGGGAGGGTTGCCTGCTGATCCTCTAGTGACATATTGCATTGCTGATCCTCTAGTGACATATTCAGTGCCTTCTTGAAGGTTGATCTCAGGTGTGCGTCATACTCGTCAAGTGTTGGGTTTTCAAAAGAGGGTGCGCACCTCAAGAAGTAAGTGAGTCTTGGCATAGTAAGACACCTTGTGAGGAGATACAGGGCATCATGGGCATCAAGATCACTTATTCTCTCCTCCATTCTTTTCAGGTCATTCACTTTGTCCTTGAGGACTGTCGATGGCATGGTGACCCAGCGGTGCTCCCAGGAGGGTACTGTTGGATGGAGTGGTAGTAGTGACTTCTGGGAGGAGTGTTTGCACCGCATTGATTATTTCCTGATTTGTTGTGATAATTTCACACTTTGAGGGATTAAGGATGAGTCCTAAGGCTTCTCCCTGTGTCTTCACCCGTTGTAGGTCCTCTAACAGGGACTCCCCAGTACCTGCCAGAGTGCGATCATCCAGGTACCAGATGTTGAGCTCGCTGCGTAGGCTGGAAGTTAGTTCTTTTACTGCCAAACAGAAGAGAAGTGGAGCGAGTGGATCACCCTGCTGAACACCCTCAGATGAGGGAATTTCATGTTCCCCAAACAAAAGAGTCGAGGGTTTGCTGTAGCCAGCTGAAATGAAGGGAAAGAGACTGGGAAACCGATCCCGAACGGCTGGCAAGACCACATCTCTCTTCACCATATTAAAGGCATTTCAAAAGTCAAGTTTGACTACGGCCTTGTCTTCTGATAGGTCCCTGATGTAGGCCCTTGCCACATGAGCTGCGGCTTCACTGCCTTGAGAGACCCCAAAGCCCAGTTGGTGTGGCTGGAGTAAACTGGCAGCTTCTAGGCGAATGTTTCTTACTGCTGCTTTGGCAACTAGGCGGCGAAGGGTGTTACCAACAGCAATGGGTCTGATTCCCCCATCCTTCTTCTTCAAAGCGCATAATGAGGCTCCAAAAAAGAAAGGTTTAATTTCTTCTGGGATTCGCCCAGCCAGGCAGTTGTTGACAAAAGTTGTTAATTCGGTGAGGAGAATTGATGCAGATGCTCCGAGTACTGGATTTACCATCTCTTTGAGGTGTTGTGGTCGAATTCCAGTGTAACCTCCTGCAGATCCTGCTGGAAATGACATATATATATATATATATATATATATATATATATATATATATATATATATATATATATATATATATATATATATATATATATATATATATATTGTGCCGAATAGGTAAAACTTGCAATTTTGGCTTAAATAACAACGCTCTCCTTGCCGATTAAGGCAAACGAAAATTTGCGTAAGCAATAATTTCGATTAGGCTAAATTAAATTGCTCTTATTATAATAAGGTTAGGTAAGTTTTCTAATGAAAAAAAATATATATTTAAACGTATAAGAGAAAATTTTAGAAAGGACTTAATTTTAAATGAGTTCTTGCTAATTGACCAGTTTTACTTGTTACACACACACACACACACACACACACACACACACACACAAAAAAATATATATATATATATATATATATATATATATATATATATATATATATATATATATGTCGTGCCGATTAGGTAAAACTGGTCAATTAGCAAGAACTCATTTAAAATTAAGTCCTTTCTAAAATTTTCTCTTATACGTTTAAAGATATATTTTTCATTTATGGTAATGTAAAAATTTATAATTTTGTACCAAGAGAAACTTTGAAAACCTACCTAACCTTATTACAACAAGCGCAATTTAATTTAGCCTAACCCAACTAAATATATTTTAGATACGTTAACATTAATTTAATAATAAACAAACACAATGAA
The DNA here is from genome assembly GCA_009830355.1 of Cherax destructor. NCBI lineage: Eukaryota > Metazoa > Arthropoda > Malacostraca > Decapoda > Parastacidae > Cherax > Cherax destructor. Next base: position 185,231 of record WNWK01002127.1, on the reverse strand, counting down.
ATATATTTTTTTCGGATTGTTCAGAATGATTTTGGCGAAATTATTGCATACACAAATTTTTACTTGTCTTATATGGCAAGAAGAGCGTTGCTATTTAAGCCAAAATCGCAAGTTTTACCTAATCGGCACGACATATATATATATATATATATATATATATATATATATATATATATATATATATATATATATATATATGAGTAGGTAGTAGGTTGGTTGACAGCAACCACCCAGGGAGGTACTACCGTCCTGCCAAATGAGTGTAAAACAAGCCTGTATTTGTTTTACATGATGGTAGGATTGCTGGTGTCTTTTTTCTGTCTCATAAACATGCAAGATTTCAGGTATGTCTTGCTACTTCTACTTACACTTAGGTCACACTACACATGCATGTACACGTTTTGTATACACACTCATCTGAGTTTTCTTTGATTTTATCTTAATAGTTCTTGTTCTTATTGCTTTTCCTTTCATATCCATGGGGAAGTGGAATAAGAATCTTTCCTCCGTAACCCATGCGTGTTGTAAAAATCAACTAAAATGCCGGGAACAATGGGCTAATAACCCCTTTTCCTGTATAGATTACTAAAATGTAAAAGAAGAAAACCGTCAAAGTGGGATGTCTGAATGTGCGTGGATGTTGTGCGAATGATAAGAAAAGAGATGATTGTAGATTTTATGAATGAAAAGAAGCTGAATGTCCTGGCTTTAAGTGAGACAAAGCTGAAGGGGGTAGGAGAGTTTCAGTGGGAAGAAATAAATGGGATTAATCAGTTATGGCAGGTAAAGAGAGAATATAAATGTATAAATTCAAGGATTATGTGGACTAAAACGAAGGTTGGATGTGAAAAGTGGGTTATAGTAAGTGTTTATGCACCTGGAGAAAAGAGAAGTGTAGAGGAGATAGAGAGATTTTGGGAAATGTCGAGTGAGTCTGTGGGAAGTTTTGAACCAAGTGAGAGAGTACTTGTGGTTGGGGATTTTAATGCTAAAGTGGGTAAAAATGTTGTGGAGGGAGTAGTAAGTAAATTTGGGGTGCCAGGGGTAAATGTAAATGGGGAACCATTAATTGAGCTATGTGTAGAAAGAGGTTTGGTAATAAGTAATACAGATTTTATGAAAAAGAGGATAAATTAGTATACAAGGTATGATATAGCACGTAATGAAAGTAGTTCGTTAGATTATGTATTGGTGGATAAAAGGTTGATGGGTAGGCTTCAGGATGTACATGCTTATAGAGGGGCAACGGATATATCAGATCATTATTTAGTTGTAGCTACAGTTAGAGTAAAAGGTAGATGGGACAAAAAGAAAATGGCAACAGCAAGTAAGAGAGAGGTAAAAGTGTATAAACTAAGGGAGGAGGAAGTTAGGGTGAGATATAAGCAACTATTGGCAGAAAGGTGGGCTAGTGCAAGTATGAGTAGTGGGGGGGGGTGAAGAGAGTTGGGATAGTTTTAAAAATGCAGTATTAGAATGTGGGGCAGAAGTTTGTGGTTATAGGAAGATGGGTGCAGGAGGAAAGAGGAGAGACTGGTGGAATGAAGAAGTGAAGGATGTGATAAAAGAGAAAAAGGTAGCTTATGAGAGGTTTTTACGAAACAGAAGTGTTAATAGAAGAGCAGAGTATATGGAGAGTAAAAGAAAGGTGAAGAGAGTGGTCAGAGAGTGCAAAATGAGAGCAGATGAAAGAGTGGGAGAGGCTCTGTCAAGAAATTTTGCTGAAAACAAGAAACAAATTTTGGAGTGAGATAAACAAGTTAAGAAAGCCTAGGGAACGAATGGATTTGTCAGTTAAAAACAGAGTAGGGGAGTTAGTAGATGGGGCGCTGGAGGTATTGGGTAGACGGCGGGAATATTTTGAGGAACTTTTAAATGTCGGTGAAAAAAGGAAGGCGGTAATTTCATGTACTGGCCAGGGAGGTACAACATCGTTTAGGAGTGAAGAAGAGCAGGATGTGAGTGTGGGGGAGGTGCGTGAGGCATTACGTAGAATGAAAGGGGGTAAAGCAGCTGGAACTGACGGGATCATGACAGAAATGTTAAAAGCAGGGGGATATATAGTGCTGGAGTGGTTGGTATTTTTGTTTAATGAAAGATTGGAAGGTACCTAGGGATTGGCAGAGAGCATGTATAGTTCCTTTATATAAAGGAAAGGGGGATAAAAGAGATTGTAAGAATTATAGGGGAATACGTTTACTGAGTATACCAGGTAAAGTGTACGGTAGGGTTATTATTGAAAGAATTAGAGGTAAGACAGAGAGTAGGATTGCAGAAGAGCAAGGAGGCTTTAGAGTGGGTAGGGGATGTGTAGATCAAGCATATATGTGAACAGTATTTATATAAAGGTAGGGAAGTTTTCATTGCATTTATGGATTTAGAAAAGTCATATGATAGAGTGGATAGGGGAGCAATGTGGCAAATGTTGCAAGTGTATGGAATAGGTAGTAAGTTACTGAATGTTGTAAAGAGTTTTTATGAGGATAGTGAGGCTCAGGTTAGTGTGTGTAGGAGAGAGGAAGATTACTTCCCGGTAAAAGTAGGTCTTAGACAGGGATGTGTAATGCCACCATGGTTGTTTAATATATTTATAGATGGGGTTGTAAAAGAAGTAAATGCTAGGGTGTTGGGGAGAGGAGTGGGATTAAATTATGGGGAATCAAATGCAAAATGGGAGTTAACACAGTTACTTTTTGCTGATGATACTGTGCTTATGGTAGATTCTAAAGAAAAGTTGCAAAGGTTAGTGGACGAGTTTGGGAGGGTGTATAAGGTAGAAAGTTGAAAGTGAACATACATAAGAGTAAGGTGATGAGGGTATCAAACGATTTAAATAAAGAAAAATTGGATATCACATTGGAGAGAGGGATTATGGAAGAAGTGAATGTTTTCAGATATTTGGGAGTTGACTTGTCAGCGGATGGGTTTATGAAGGATGAGGTTAACAATAGAATTGATGGAGGAAAATAGGTGAGTGGTGCATTGAGGTATCTGTGGAGACAAAAAACGTTATCCATGGAGGCAAAGAAGGGAATGTACGAAAGTATAGTGGTACCAACACTCTTATATGGGTGTGAAGCATTTGTTGCAAATGCTGCAGCGAGAAGGCGGCTGGAGGCAGTGGAGATGGAATGTCTAAGAGCAATGTGTGGTGTAAATATTATGCAGAAAATTCGGAGTGTGGAACTTAGGAGGTGTGGAGTTACTAAAAGTATTTGTCAGAGGGCTGAGGAGGGGTTGTTGAGGTGGTTTGGTCATTTAGAGAGAATGGATCAAAGTAGAATGACTTGGAGAGCGTATATATCTGTAGGGGAAGGAAGGGTAGGGGTCGTCCTCGAAAAGGTTGGAGGGAGGGGGTAAAGGAGGTTTTGTGGGCGAGGGGCTTGGACTTCCAGCAAGCATGTGTGAGCGTGTTAGGAGTGAATGGAGACGAATGGTTTTTGGGTCCTGACGAGCTGTTGGAGTGTGAGCAGGGTAATATTTTGTGAAGGGATTCAGGGAAACCAGTTAATTGATTTTGTTGGTCTTGAGTCCTGGAAATGGGAAGTACAATGCCTGCACTTTAAAGGAGGGGTCTGGGATAGTGACAGTTGGGAGGGACTATCCTCAGCTGTCTTTTCTGAGCGCCTCTGCAAAGACAGTGATTATGTAATAGTGAGGTGAAAGTGTTGAATGATGATGAAAGTATTTTCTTTTTGGGGCTTTTCTTTCTTTTTGGGTCACCCTGTCTCGGTGGGAGACGGCCGACTTGTTGAAATATATATATATATATATATATATATGTGTGTGTGTGTGTGTTGTGTGTGTGTGTCGTGCCGAATAGGTAAAACTGGTCAATTAGCAAGAACTCATTTAAATTTAGTCCTTTCTAAAATTTTCTCATATTCGTTTAAAGATATATATTTTTTTTCATTTATGTTAATGTAAAAAATTATAATTTTGTACCAAAAGAAACTTAGAAAACTTACCTAATCTTATTATAACAAGCGCAATTTAATTTAGCCTAACAGAACTAAATATATTTTAGATACGTTTACAATAATTTAATAATAAACAAACACAATTAATTTTTTTTTCGTTAGGTTCAGAATGATTTTTGCGAAATTATTGCAAAAACAAATTTTCGCTTGTCTTATATGGCATGAAGAGCGTTGCTTTTTAAGCCAAAATCGCAAGTTTTACCTAATCGGCACGACATATATATATATAAGATCATATGGCTTTTTCTCTATAGGTGCGTATACGTTACGAAGACGTAAACTAACGATGATACAAAGAGCTTTTTTTTACATCAGATATTTAATAAACGTAAATAGAATACATATTAAACTACAATTCTAAAAGAAAAGTTAAACCTGTAAAATACCAACATACACAACATTGTTAAAATGAGAGATAACATACACAATCAATTCAGACAATATCAAAATGGGAAAATTACTAACTAAGCAGCAATATGTAAACAAGGAGGAAATTTGAAGCAAAAGAACTGTGTGGACGAGTCTTGGACACATTCATGGTCGGACCTTTAATATAAGCAATGACCCAACACTAGTGGCGACGTCGTTACAGCAACTGACTTGAATTGAAAAAATTCACTAGCCCTTATTGGGTGGCCACAGTCTTGACTTTGGTCTCGAATGACTAAAATGGTAGTTTTGACAATTTGCATGTTCTGTAGAAACAAGCTTGGTGCACTGCAATACTCAACATCATTTGCCACCTTGTCTGGCCTACTTAAGTTGCATTATAGCATCTGCATTTAAGTAATTACAAAAACGAGGATTGCAGATCAATTGGATACGATCCTAAAAGTTTAACAAGGTTTGTATACTATTAAAGTTCGAAAAATGCACGTAATACAATTCTAGGGTAGCTTTCATTAAATAACCCAGCCAATTGATTTCTTAATGCCAACTCTGTGGAACATGAAAATAGAGAAGTAAATGGTACCTCTCAACTGGAGCTTGTTTATTGTGGGGATTAGGAAATTTATTCAGTCATTTACCTACACATTTACCTGTAATTGTAAATGGGAATCCATCGAATCTAAGAGTACGTCCTGGTCACGTGACATTAGGTTGCTACATAACTCATAATGTTCGAACAACACTGTTATCTGCAGACAACAGTCTTGATAACTCAGTTTGTGTCAGCTCTCTTTTGATTAAAGACGTCACTTTTCGCTAACACAAGAATTTCCTTAGTTTACCCTGAATCTAAGCACCTTGAATATCTAAGGTGACACTAAGGTTCACTACCTCCTTATCTAAGGTCCACTTTATTGGAAAACGTTCTGTCTTTCCTACACATAATCTAAGCCTCTGTCTTTATTTTAACACTTTACAGCATTCAGCAACTTATTATAAATATTTGCAAACTTAGAACCGTCATTGCCCTGTACTATTATTATTATTTTTGTATTATTATTTTCATTTAGTAGTGCCCAGTAAGGGTTCAGTTCATTCTTACACCACGAGGGACAATTATGATGTGAATGTTTCCTGGTTACTCTTGGCCAGGTTACTGCCACACGCATCACTGCTTCTTTTGTTACAGTTTGCCTTTTTCTGGTAAAATATAAATTTTTATAGTCTTTGTAACGTTAAACTATACCTTATGCACATGCTAAAATTAAAACAAACAAAAACTGCTCTGATAAATAAAACTTGTGCAACATTTGGGGATCTTTGTTCTGGAAACGTTTCGCCCGCCAGTGGCTTCTTATTGGACTGATGAAGCCACTGGCTGACCAAACGTTTCCAGAATAAAGATACGCAAATATTGCACAAGTGTCTCCTTTACCAACTTGTCAGTTTTGCAAACCATTTATACAAGAGTTTCTCTCCCTCATGCAGGTGCTGTCTGTGATGCTCTTGATCCTCACACTCTTTATCACGTCCAAGAAGACTTGTGTCTTATTGATGCTTACTTATTAATTATCAGTTATTCGCCATTACCTCACAATGACCTCTGTGTTCATAATTAAAGTTGATATCAGTAATCACCAGTATAGCACTAACACTCGGGTGTCCTGGTGTTCTCAGCACCATAATACGTCAAGCTATCATAGAGACTTTGGTAATTTTTTAAAGGAATTTCAGTAAGTCCTCCAGAGACCTCGTTTGTTTTTCCACTCATCTCAGCGCGTCATTTTCTGTTTGATCTAAGCCTGGATTTAGCCTACATTTATGTACATAAAGAAGTCAATAAGGGGAGTCTATCTTCATTTTAAACGTAAAATTTCTTACGATGTTCCTAGCATCAGTTTCTTAACGTTTCTCGTAACTCGACAAATATTATTTTCTGTAAGTTACGTTAGATAAGAATAGGCTAAGTTAGGGTAAGTTGTGTTGAGATCGGTTAGTTTATATAAATCTAAAAGAAAGCATGTTTAACCACAAATGAGCAAACAAATAAATAGAGCTGCGACACGTCTGGCAAGGCGATGACTGAGGATAACCAGGAAACGTACAAATGAGCACGAGTATGACTGTGCAAGAATATGTTGTAAGATGATGCTGTGGGAGGATGACACACATGGTGTGGGAGGATGACACACATGGTGTGGGAGGATGACACACATGGTGTGGGAGGATGACACACATGGTGTGGGAGGATGACACACACGGTGTAGGAGGAGGATGCATGATGTGGGAAGATACACTGTGTGTTGGAGGATAATACACATTTTGTGGGAGGATAACACACGGTGTGCTAGGATAATAGTGTGGAAGGATAACACGGTGTCAAAGGATAATACACACGGTGTGGAAAGGTGACACACCCGGTATGGGAAGATGACACACATGTTATGGGAGGATGACATGAGGAGTGGGAGAATAACACACACGGTGTGGGTGTATAATACACATGGTGAGGAAGGATAGCACATGCAGTGTGGGAGGATGACGGTGTGGGAGGTTAATACACGGTGAGGATGATACACGGTGTGGGAGGTTAATACACGGTGTGGGAAAATGACACAGGGTGTGGGAGGATAATACACGGTGTGGGAGGATGACATACGGTGTGGGAGAATAATACACTGTGTGTGAGGATGACATACGGTATGGGAGGATAATACAGTGTGTGAGGATAACACACGGTATGGGAGAATAATACACTGTGTGTGAGGATAACACACGGTATGGGAGAATAATACACTGTGTGTGAGGATGACACACGGTATGCGAACATAATACACGGTGTGAGAATGACACACGGTGTGGGGAGGTTAATACACAGTGTGTGGGGATGACACACATCATTGGAGGATAATACACTGTGTGTGAGGAAGACACACGATATGCGATGATAATACACGGTGTGTGAGAATAATACACAGTGTGTGAAGATGACACACGGTGTGGAATGATAACACGTGGTATTGGAGGATAATGGACGGTGTGGGAGAATAATACATGGTGTGTGAGGATGACACACTGTGTGAGAGGTTGATACACGGTGTGTGAGGACACACGATGTATGGGGATGACACACGGTGTGTGAGGATGACACACAGTGTGTGAGGACACACGATGTATGAGGATGGCACACGGTGTGAGGATGACATACGGTGTGTGAGGATGACACGGTGTGGGAGGATGACACACGGTGTGTGAGGATGACACACGGTGTGTGAGGATGACATTCGGTGTGTGAGGATGACACACAGTGTTTGAGGATGACACACGGTGTGTGAGGATGACACACGGTGTGGGAGGATGACGTACAGTGTGTGAGGATGACACACGGTGTGGGAGGATGACATACAGTGTGTGAGGATGACACACGGTGTGGGAGGATGACATACGGTTTAAGGATGACATATGGTGTGGGAGGATGACATATGGAGTGTGAGGATGACATATGGAGTGTGAGGATGACATATGGAGTGTGAGGATGACATATGGAGTGTGATGATGACATATGGTGTGGGAGGATGACATATGGAGTGTGAGGATGACATATGGTGTGGGAGGATGACATATGGAGTGTGAGGATGACATATGGAGTGTGAGGATGACATATGGAGTGTGAGGATGACATATGGAGTGTGAGGATGACACACGGTGTGTGAGGATGACACACGGTGTGTGAGGATGACATTCGGTGTGTGAGGATGACACACAGTGTTTGAGGATGACACACGGTGTGTGAGGATGACACACGGTGTGGGAGGATGACACACGGTGTGTGAGGATGACACGGTGTGTGAGGATGACACACGGTGTGGGAGGATGACATACGGTTTAAGGATGACATATGGTGTGGGAGGATGACATACGGTGTGAGGATGACATATGGAGTGTGAGTATGACATATGGAGTGTGAGGATGACATATGGAGTGTGAGGATGCCATATGGAGTGTGAGGATGACATATGGTGTGGGAGGATGACATATGGAGTGTGAGGATGACATATGGTGTGGGAGGAGGTATATAGAGCGAGGTGTGGCTATATTACCTGTGATATAAGGGTCAGGAGTCAGCGACCTCGGTAATGACTGGTGCAGGTCCTGGCCCACGCCACGCCCAGCCCTGGCCACGTCACACCCAGCCCTAGCCCACGTCACACCCATCCCTGCTCCACGCCCAGCCCTGGCCTACGTCACACCCAGCCCTGGCCTACGTCACGCCCACCCTGGCCTACGTCACGCCCAGCCCTGGTTCACGCCACGCTCAGCCCTTTCCCACGCCACGCCCAGCCCAGGCCCACGCCACGCCCAGCCTTGGCCCACGTCACGCCCAGCCCTGGCCCACGCCACGCCCAGCCCTGGTCCACGCCACGCTCAGGCCTGGCCCAAGCCACACCCAGCCCTGGTCCACGCCACCCCCAGCCCTGTTCCACGTCACACCCATCCCTGCCCCACGCACAGCCCTGGCCTACGTCACGCCCAGCCCTGGTTCAAGCCACGCTCAGCCCTTTCCCACGCCATGCCCAGTCCTGGCCCACGCCACGCCCAGCTTTGGCCCACGCCCAGCCCTGGTCCACGTCACGCCCAGCCCTGGTCCACACCACGCTTAGCCCTGGCCCACACCACACTCATACATGCCACACGTCACACACTCATCCCTGCCCCACGCCACACTCATCCCTGCCCCACGCCACACTCATGCCTACCCCACGCCACACTCATCCCTGCCCCACGCCACACTCATCCCTGCCCCACGCCACAGTCATTCCTGCCCCACGCCACACTCATGCCTGCCCCACGCCACACTCATGCCTACCCCACGCCACACTCATCCCTGCCCCATGCCACATTCAGTCCTGGCCCATGCCAAGTCAAACCCTGGCCCACCCCGTGCCCAGCCCTGGCCCACGCCACGCTCAGCAGTGGTTCACGCCAAGCTCACCCCTGGTCCACTCCACGCTCAGCTGTGACCCACGCCACGCTCAGCCCTGGTCCACACCGCTCTCAGTCATGGTCCACGCAACGCCCCTCACCTTTGACCACGCCCTCCATCTCGTCCTAGGCGCCACACCCCTCATTATCCTCTTGCTATTGGTTCAGGACTGGTCACTTGTGTTGTTTGTTTCAGGTAGCCCCGAAGAGCCACTTTTAAGTGGTCAGAATTTTTTTTATACTCTTTCTTCCTTCAATCTTTTGTTTTTATTTCGCTTAGAATAAGAGAAGTCCTCATGCCACAGTCTTTAATTTTTCAGTGCTGGTGTACGGTAACGAGGTCAAGCAGTGTGGTATAAACCTTGGTAGTTGATATCGGTAATTTGGTTTAAAAAGACGTGAGTAAACACAAGGATATATTTGTTAGAAAACGTTTCGGTCCTGAGACCTTGATTCCTTTTGATCAAGGTCCCAGGACCGAAACGTTTTCTAATAAATACTATATCTTAGTTTTTGCTCATACGTCTTTTTAAACCAACGAGGTCAAGATTTCAGAAGCAATTAGCCTGTGTTGTTGACCCCATTTCCAACATTGTGGAATGACTCCAGTAATTTCCAAAACCTCAGTGGCGCCTTCAAATGAAGGAGATTAAAATTCAAGTGCAAATTTTATGTGTATTTTTTTTATTCCCGTTAAATCACATTATATATATTTGAGTTTACGTCTTCTGAATGACTTCAATATTTAATGGCTGATGCATCTTGCGGCCAGGTTAGTACCCGTTAAGTTTAGTTTGCGGGCAAGTTAGGAATCATTGGATTCCGTGCGATAACTGGAGAATGACTCTACTGATCGGCTTCAAATTTTGAGCCCTAGTGTGTTTTCCATAAAGCAATGTTCGCGTTGTTATTGGGCTGCATAAATCTAAATTTGCCAGTTTTATTAAGTAGTGATATTGATTTCCATTGAATACATAAAGAATGCTTAGTCTTATTAGTTTCAAAATATTAACACTGATACATTCTTTAAGGAGGATGACATCCTATAGGTTTGGACTGATATGGTGTTAATTTGAAATGTTTAATGAAATTGTTAAAAAACATGGAATAGTTGGACTCAACAATTACTGGAGAATTTTTTTTTAGGCTTCAAATTTTCAGTGTTATGGTCTTTATAAAAAGAAAACTTGGCTTTCACTTTGAACCAAGTAAATTATAAATTACCAATTTTATGAAACTAACTGGCTTTCATGTTTAAGCTAAAGAATGTTTCGTCTGGTCGGCTTCAAACACTTAAGAGTAGCTGTATCTTAATTGGATGTATTTTAATTGAATTTTCTAGATTTGTATATAAAATTAACTTTCCTAAAATACAAAAAATCAAATGTTTTTTCTTAGAAGATTGTAGTGAAATTTAAATAGAATAAAACTGCCCCCTCCCAAAAAAAAAAAAAAAAAAAAGGAAAACTGAGGAATATTGAAAACTCGCGTTTTTAAGTTTTTACCAGTTTAGTGAACCCTTAAATTCTAAATAACTTTATGTCAGAGCTGACACATTGTTCGCTACAGTGTTTATAACTTCAGAACGTTGTATCTGATTGGCTTCGAATTTTCAATCCTAGTCAGCTATTACTTAGTGAAGTTTCATGGAACAGTTGACTAGTGTTGGGTCACTCTGCTCAATTTTATATAGACCACTCCTGAAATTGGTTTTCATAAGGTAACTTTAGAAAGCCTCTTTTGATGGGCTTCAAAATTCCAACACTAGTGTATCCTAATGGAGTGTGTTGCCACTTATAATCTCGAAATAGGATAGTATTATTTTATTTTAAATTGTATTATTTTGCTTTGATGTTGGTGAGTTTTTCTTGATCCAAGGAAATGGATTTATCCTTTCTTTCCTTGCATTGAATCTGTAAGACCATTTTGACAAAATTGTATGTTTTGTACCCAAAGCTTAAATTGTATGTTGGCCTGGTCAAAGACCGGGCCGCGGGGGTGTTGACCCCCGAAACCCTCTCCAGGTATTCCAGGTATGTACCCAAAGCTTAAAATTGTAACAAAATTGTATGTTATGTACTCAAAGCTTCAATACAATTAAATTTCTCACATGCTTACTTAAGCCTTAAATGGTGGTCAGTGTTACCGAGAGAAGAGTTTGGATTGATTTTGATCTGTGTAGTTCCTGACGTGTCTATTTTTTACGTGGAAGAAACTTAGAAAATTTAAATGGTTTTCATGCAATAATTTCTGAGTGCTTTTTCTAACTGGCTTCACCCTTCATCGCTGATAACTTGATAATGCAAATTCTGAGTGGCTTCAAACTTAATCTTCCTGATGTATTGTAGGATATTGGTGTCAAAACTGGTGTTTTTTAGTGGAAGGTTTGAATTGGTTTATCTTAATTTGCCATATTTATTCAAGAAATTCGAATATTTTAGTGTCCATGTCATAGTTTGTGGATACCTCTCCTGATTCACTTTAAATCACAATGCTAATATTTAACTTCATTAGAAGCTTATGCCTCAGTCTGCACTATTCCTTTATCTGCGCTAAAGTACAGGGAGCTTGGGTTATGCATTACGGGATCGCGCAGCGACCGAAATACGTAAAGTTGTTTATGTATTTTAGGAAATGTTAATCACGTAACCTGCCTGTGTGATCCAGGAGTAGGACTTTCCCCTTCCTCACCACGTCCTACTTAACTTGCCTCTATGATCCAGGAGGTTTTACTCCTTCACCACGTCCTTACCTGCCTCTGTGATCCCATAGGACCTTGCCCCTCCCTCACCACGTCCTCCGTTACCTGCTTCTATAATCCAGAAGTAGAACTTGTCCCTCCCTCACCACATCTTTCTTAACCTGCTTATATGATCGAGCCTTAGGACTCTCTCCTTTACCCCACCCTTAACCAGCCTCTGTGATCCAGGAGTAGGATTTCTTCACCACATCCTTAACCTACCTCTATGATCCAGGAGTAGGAACCCCTTCCATCACATCCTTTGTCGCCTATAATCCAGGAGCAGGACTCCCTGCTTCGCCACGCCCTTCGTAACCTGCCTCTATAAGGGGATTTACCAATATACCCCTGGCTGTCTTCAAGGGGAAACCGAACCACGTACGAACCACAGCCGGGCTATGGTTCGTACGTTGGACTGCTCGTGGCCAGCAGTAAGAACGCGGGGGCGTTGACTCTCCCCCTCTCGGAAAACCCTTTAGATAAGTAGGTAGACCTTCCTTAAAGGTTTCTAAGGCTTACGTTGAAGCTTTCCACACCTGCGTTGAACGTTTCCACACCTGCGCTGAATGTTTCCACACCCGTGTTGAATATTTCCACAACTGTGTTGTGGAAACACAGGCTTGATTCCACACTTGCGTTCAATGTTTACACACCTGCGTTAAATATTTCTATATCTGCGTTGCTCTTCTAGACTTACGTTTGATATTTCCATATCTGCGTTGTTTCCAGACCTACGTTTGATATTTCCATATCTGCGTTTAATGTTGCCATATCTATGTTCAGTGTTCCCAGACCACCTGCCTACCTGGAGTCTACTGGAGGGTGTTCCGGGGGTCAACGCCCCCGCGGCCTGGTTCATGACCAGGCCTCGCCGGCCGCACGCAATCTAACGTACGAACCACAGCCCGGCTGATCTGGCACTGACTTTAGGTATCTGTCCAGTTCCCTCTTGAAGACAGCCAGGGGTCTATTGGTAATTTCCATTATGTATGCTGGGAAGGAATTGAGCAGTCTTGGGCCCTTGTGTTATGTTTCAGTGTACTCACGGCACCCCTGTTTTTGAGTGAGGGGATGTTGCACAGCCTGTCGAGTCTTGTGCTTTCCGCGTGTAAATTATGATGTATCTTTCTTTCTCGCCTGCGTTCCAAGGAGTACAGGTCAAGGGACTTCAGCCGTTCCCGATAATTTAGGTGCTTGATTGTACTTATACATGTAGTGAAAGTTCTCTGTATATTCTCCAGATCTGCAATTTTGCCTGCCTTCAAAAATGCCGTTAGTTTACAACAGTATTTCAGCCTAGGCAGAACAAGTGATGTAAATAATAATAATAATAATAATAATAATAATAATAATAATAATAATTCATGTTAAGCGCTAAACCCATGTGGGTCATTCAGCTCAAGACGTGGTAGAGGCTTGATCCTCCTCCTGCTGAGTGCTTCCTATTTGTAGGAAAGGATGAAGGGATTGAAAGAAGGGAAGAAGGGAGAGAGGGAAGAATGTATGTAGGGAGAGAGGGAAGAATGTATGTAGGGAGAGAGGAAAGTAGAGAGGCAAGGAGGGAGGAAGGGATGGGAAGGGAGGGAGGGAGGGAGAGAGAGGTGATGAAAATGCTGCCCGATATTAACCTGACAAGAGGCTGGCGATGTAACCAGCAGATAAAGATAATCTTCTCTTGCCAAATTTGGGTCCAAAGTCATGGGTCCTGAATCTTGTATCATTGGAGGTACCTGTTATAATGTAGGCACTCTCCAGTGTAGCTACCCATTCTGATATAGATACCCACTCTAATGTAGCTACCCATTCTAATGTAGCTACCCACTCTAATGTAGTTCCCATTCTAATGTAGATTTTTCTAGTGTGGCTACTCTAATGCAGATACCATCCCTCTAATGTAGATACCAAGTCTAATGTATATATTCACTAGAATGTTTATACCACACTGTATCTATCATGTAAAATGACTGAAATATAACTAGTCAGCTCACTCGTCAAACAGGAACGTGTGGCTAATAGTGAGCTGTAGAAAATTGTGTAAGCATTGAGGGATTAAGGGGAAGGGGAGGGAGTGAATGGGTTCAGGAATGGCAGTGAATTACGGGAAGCAACTGGATGCTAGCGATCACACTCCTCACCTTCCAATACCCGATGGAGGTAAACCTTGAGGTAACCACTGGAGGGTAGAGAGGCACACCAGGCTACAGGCGAGGAGACTGTAATAATGCTAGAGTTTCTGCGCACACTACAGGGAAAAAGGGAAGTGGAAGGTGAGGCAAAAAATGAAATAGTGAATATATTCAGAGAGTGACGAGAAATGAAGGAGAAATAAAAAAAAAAAATAAGGTTACAGTAAGGAAGATGACCAAGTGATAAGTCTGAGAAAGGAAGGAGTACTCAAGGAGGATGACAAAGAAGTAAGAGAGAAGCTTAATAAAAGATGCTTACAAGCATTTTCAAATGACCGCGGGAACTAAAATGCAGGGAAGCCAGGATGTACCAGCAGGAAGTAGAGAACACTCACACAGCAAAGGATGAAGTGGTCAGTCTACTATGGATGCTCTTCATAAGAAGAAAAACAGGTGACGACTATGATCTTCATAGGTAGTGAGAGAAGGATCAGAATCACTGTTTGGCCCAACAGCAAAGATCAACCAGTCGCTCCACTTTGCGTAACTGCCAGACAACTGGATGCTTTATTGTGTGCAAAAATACTAGCCACATTATATCTCTGCAATGGAAGAAGATTGACTACAAGAGTTGCGTGTCTGTCTCGAGCTTTGCGGACGGAGGTTTGAGCCTCCACCACTCCATGAACTTAATGACTCATACGGGTTTAGTGCTTCACATAAATATATTGTAGGCCAGCATCCTTGGTTTCATACTAGCCAGCATACCTTGGTGTATCTCAGGAACACAATTCTCCTTCGTAACGTTACCTCTTAACCCCAACTTCGTGTTTACAAAAAATACGCGTAACTTCTCGCAATAATTATATGGTTGGTGATCACGCTAGTAATTCGTCACTAATATTTATAATCGTTAGTGAATATATTTAATATCGTGCAGCGCTAGGACATTGCAAGAGGGTAGGGTAGCAGAAGGGGGGGGGTTGAGACGGAGTGGAGGAGGGAGCTAAGGAATGGAGGCGAGGGAGGACGAAGAAGGGGTGTGAGAGGGCGAAGAAGTGGGGAGGGAGAAAAGGATGAGGGGATTTAGGTGTAGGAAATTAATAAGTGTTGGTGGGGATGATGAGAGGAGAGGGTATTGTTGTTGGTGTAAAGAGGATGGTATATGAGTTGGTGGGGGATATTTATTAGGTATCCCCGTAGGGAAGGCCTGTATAAGGTTGCATGAATTATTTGTTTCTTTTTTCTTCCTCCAAATTGTCGATTTTATTTTGCTTGTAACTCGAGAACGCTTCATCCAATCGGTTTCCAATTTTCAGCACTTGTGTACGGTAACGAGGACCAAATTCTTGGAACAATTGAATGCTCATGTGCTCAGTGACTAAAGTTGTTGAACCCATTTCCAGCATCCTGCAATCTTGGATAACTTCCTAAACCCTCAGTGGTGGATCTTCAGACTTTCATAAAAGGTGCCAAAAAATCGACGATGGGGGAGAATGAAATTCCGATGTGTTGGTGCAGATATGACCAATTTATTCCTGTTAAATCACGTTAAATAATTTTCAGTTGAACCCTTCTGAACGACTTCAATATTTAATGGCAGATGCATCTTAGGGCCAGGATACTACCTATTACATTTTGCTTGCCTCCTGGCAAATTTGTTGATGTACTAAAATAGTAAAAAAATGGAAACGTTGTAATTACAAGTGCCATAACTAGAGAATGACTCATCTGATTGGTTTCAAATTTTCACCACTGGTGTTGTGTTCTCAACACAAGACTCACGCTGTTGGGCTGCTAACGTCCCAATGTGATATATATATATATATATATATATATATATAGAATGACTTCAAGAGTGTATAAATCTGTAGTGGAGGCAAGGCGGGGTAGGGGTTGGCCTAGGAAAGGTTGGAGGGAGGGGGTAAAGGAGGTTTTGTGTGCGAGGAGCTTGGACTTCCAGCAAGCATGTGAGAGCGTGTTAGACAGCGAATGGACACAAATGATTTTTAGGACTTGACGTGCTGTTGAGTGTGAGCAAGGTAACATTTATAAAGGGATTCAGGGAAACCGGCAGGCCGGACTTCAGTCCTGGAGATGGGAAGTACAGTGTCTGCACTCTGAAGAAGGGGTGTTAATGTTGCAGTTTTATAACTGTAGTGTAAGCACGCCTCTGGCAAAACAGTGATGGAGTGAATTATGATGAAAGTTTTTCATTTTCGAGCCACCCTGTCTTGGTGGGAGACGCCCGATGTGTTAATAAAAAAATAACATATATATATATACACACATATATATATATATATATATATATATATATATATATATATATATATTTTTTTTATATATATAAAAGAGAGAGAGAGAGAGAGAGAGATTTTGGGAGATGTTAAGCTAATGTGTAGGAACTTTTGAACCAAGTGAGAGAGTAATTGTGGTAGGGGACCTAAATGCTAAAGTGGGAGAAATGTTCAGAGAGGGTGTGGTAGGTAAGTTTGGGGTGCCAGGTGTAAATGAAAATGGGGGCCCTTTGATTGAACTTTGTATAGAAAGGGGTTTGGTTATAGGTAACACATATTTTAAGAAAAGAGGATAAATAAGTATACAAGATATGATGTAGGGCGAAATGACAGTAGTTTGTTGGACTACGTATTAGTAGATAAAAGACTGTTGGGTGGACTTCAAGATGTACATGTTTATAGAGAGGCCACAGATATATCAAATCACTTTTTAGTTGTAGCTACAATGAGAGTAAAAGGTAGATGGGATACAAGGAAAATAAAAGAAGCAAGTAAGAGAGAGGTGAAGGTTTATAAACTAAAGGAGGAGGCAGTTAGGGTAAGATATAAACAACTATTGGAGGATAGATGGAAGAGGTATGGGGTAGATTTTAAAATGTAGTGTTGGGGTGGTCAGCAGAAGTTTATGGATATAAGAGGGTAGGTGAGGGAGGGAAGAGGAGCGATTGGTCTAAAGATGAAGTAAAGAGAGTAGTAAGAGAGAAGAAGTTAGCATATGAGAGGTTTTTACAAAGTAGAAGTGATATAAGGAGAAAGGAGTAAATGGAGAGAGAAAAAGAGATGTTAAAAGAGTGGTGAAAGAATGTAAAAGGATAAGAAATGAGGGAGTGGGTGAGATGCTATCAACAAATTTTGCTGAGAATAAGAAAAAGTTTTGGAGTGAGATTAATAAGTTGAGAAAACCTAGGGAACGAATGGATTTGACCGTTGGAGAGTTGGAGGTATCAGGAAGATGGAGGGAATATTTTGAGGAATTATTAAATGTTAGGGATAGGGAAGCTCTGATTTGTGCATTAGCCTGGGAGGTATAACATTTTGTAGGTATGAGGAAGAGTCAGCTGTGAGTCTGAGGGAAGTTCTTGAGGCTGTGGGTAGAATGAAAGGGTGGTAAAGCACCTAGGATTGATGAGATCAAGACAGAAATGTTAAAAGCAGGTGGGGATATAGTTTTGGAACGGTTGGTGCTTTTATTTAATAAATGTATGAAAGAGGAATTGGCAGAGAGCATGCATAGTTCCTCTGTATAAAGGTAAAGGGGACAAAAGAGAGTAAAAATTATAGGGGAATAAGAATGTTGAGTATACCTGGTAAGGTGTATGATAGTTATTATTGAAAGAATTATGAATAAGAGGGAGAGCAGGATCGTAGATGAACAAGGCGGCTTTAGGAAGGGTAGGGGATGTGTAGACTAAGTGTTTACAGTGAAGCATATAAGTGAATCTGTTTAGATAAGGGTAAAGAAGTTTTCGTTGCATTTATGGGTGGATAGGGAAGCAATGTGGAAGTTGTTGCAAATGTATGGAATAGGTGGTAGGTTACTGAAAGCGGTTAATAGTTTTTACGAGGATAGTGAGGCTCAGGTAAGAGTATGTAGGAGAGAGGGAGATTATTTTTCAGTAAAAGTAGGCCTTAGACAAGGATTTGTGATGTCACCATGGTTGTTCAATATATTTATAGATGGGGTTGTAAGATAAGTGAATGTTCGGGTGTTGGCAAGAGGTGTGGGATTAAAAGATAAAGAATTTAACACAAAGTGAGAGTTGTCACAGTTGCTGACGACACTGTGCTTTTGTGAGATTCTGAAGAGAAGTTTCAGAGGTTGGTGGACGAATTTTGGGGGGGTATGTAAAAGAAGGAAATTAAAAGTGAACATAGGAAAGAGCAAGGTGATGAGAATAACAAAATAATTAGGCAATGAAAGATTAGATATCAGATTGGTGGGAGGGAGTATAGAGGAAGTGAATGTATTCAGATATTTGGGAGTGGACTCGTCAGCAGATGGGTCTATGAAAGACTACGTGAATCGTAAAACTGATTAGGGAAAAATGGCGAGTGGTGCACTGAAGAGTCTGTGGAGACGAAGAACGTTATCCATGGAAGCAAAGAGGGGAATGTATGAGAGTATAGTTATACCAATGCTCTTATATGGGTGTGAGGCATGGGTGGTGAATGTTGCAACAAGGAGAAGGCTGGAGACAGTGGAGATGTTGTATATGAAGTTTGTGTGTGGTGTGAATATAATGCAGAGAATCCGTAGCTTGGAGATTAAAACAAGGTGTGGGGTTTCTAAAAGTATTATCCAGAGGGCTGAGCAAGGATTCTTGAGGTGGTTGGGACATACAGAGAGGATGGAACAAAATCGAATGACTTGGAGGGCATATAAATGTATAATGGAAGGAAGGTGGGGTAAGGGTCGTCCTAGGAAAAGTTGGAAGGTGTAAAGGAGATTTTTTTTGTGTTCGAGGGGCTTAGATTTCCAGCGAGTAGAGTGGAGGCAAATGCCTTTCATGACTTGACGTGCTGTTGGAGTGTGAGCAAAGTAAAATTTATGGAAGGATTCAGGGAAATTGGTTAGCTGGAGTTGAGTCCGAGAGATGGGAAGTACAGTGCCTGCACTCTGAACGAGGGGGGGAGATATGTTGCAGTTTTTGAACTGTAGTGTAGGCACGACTCCTGCAAGACAGTGATTGAGTGATGATGAAAGTGTTTCTTCTTTTTCGGGTCACCCTGCCTTAGTGGGAACTGGCCGATTTGTTAATAAAAAAGGAAATAAATGAATTCCTCATTTGATGAGAGGAAAATTAATAGAAAAAGTGAGAATGATAAATAAGACTAAAAACACTGAGGAGAAACGTAAGAATGAGGCGAGGAAGAAGAGGAATGAAACATGAGAAGAGGGAAAAGAATGAAACTTGAGTTACATTAGCAACAATATCGACCAGCGAGACGACAGAAGAGTAAGAGTCAGTAATGGGACCAGGGAAGAGGAAAGAGAGTGAGCAGGAGAGATAGAGAACTAGGGTGAGCGAGAGCAGGATAGTGTCAGTAGAGTTAGTAGGGAAGTGTGTGTAGAGTGAGCTGCATGCCTGTTAACGCTGTGATGACTGGCACAGCAGCGGTGCTGTGATGACTGGCACAACATCTGTGCTGTGATGACTGGCACAGCAGCGATGCTGTGATGACTGGCACAGCAGCAATGCTGTGATGACTGGCACAACAGCGGTTCTGTGATGACTGGCACAGCAGCGATGCTGTGATGACTGGCACAGCAGCGGTGCTGTGATGACTGGCACAGCAGCGGTGCTGTGATGACTGGCACAACATCTGTGCTGTGATGACTGGCACAGCAGCGATGCTGTGATGACTGGAACAGCAGCAATGCTGTGATGATTATACTGGCACACAGCGGTGCTGTGATGACTGGCACAGCAGCGATGCTGTGATGACTGGCACAGCAGCGATGCTGTGATGACTGGCACAGCAGCGATGCTGTGATGACTGGCACAGCAGCGATGCTGTGATGACTGGCACAACAGCGATGCTGTGATGACTGGCGCAGCGATGCTGTGATATGCACAGCGATGCTGTGATGACTGGCACAGCAGCAATGCTGTGATGACTGACACGCGTGCGACGCACAGCGTGCTGTGATGACTGGCACAGCAGCGATGCTGTGATGACTGGCACAGCAGCGGTGCTGTGATGACTGGCACAGCAGCGGTGCTGTGATGACTGGCACAAGCTGCGACGACACAGTGTAAAGCACATGTGATTCAACAGCAGTCGAGGCCGCAGCACATAGCGCCAAGCAGACAAGACAGGCCCCTGTAGCTCCCGTAGCCCTCGTAGGCCTTATAGCCCCCGTAACCCTCGTGGCCTCCATATCTCTCCTACGCCGTAGCCTTCGTGGCCCACGTAACCCTCGTAGTCCTCGTGACCCTCGTAGTCCTCGTGGACCCCGTATCCCTCGTGGCTCCGGTATCTCTCGTGGACTCCGTGTGGAGATTCCAGTGACCCTTTCGCCTCTGGTCTGCTCTAAACGTTTGGTTGTAGCTGGTGCTGTGATTGGTGCTATATTGATGCTGCGGTTGGTGCTGTAGCTGATGCTGTAGTTGGCGCTGTGGTTGGTACTGTAGTTGGTGCTGTAGTTGGCGCTGTGGTTAGTGCTGTTTGAGGTACGTAGTTTGTGTGTGGTGCTATAACTTGTGCTGTTTATACTGCAGTGGTTGGTGTTGACTGGTACCCTCGTTGGCGCTGTAACTTATGCGGCTGTTGTTGTTGCTGTGCTCGATTCTTGCTGTTTCTGCTGATGTGGTTTATGCTGAGCTATTGTTTTAGAAAGCTGTGACAAATGTGGCAGGTTATTTTACTGGTGTTTGTGACTGGTGCTGTGGCCAGCCAGGCTAGAAGTGTTAACATTGGCGCACACATGTACAGTGGGTGAGCATGACCAGTGTTCTCTCTTGACATATTTTCTCCAGTCACTGGTGTTTATCATTTACTTTAATACGCAACCGCTTTAATCGTATCCCTCTTTGCTGATGTTGTGAAACTCATGATAGGGCCAAAAACTTGAGAGGGCTGGAACAAGGCCCAGGGAGACCTGGACAAGTTGAACTGAGTGATCAGACAAGTGGCTACTGGAGTTCAACAGGAATAAATGCAACACCATGAAAATATGAAGAAAAAAGGCAAACGTTAAACACGGGGAAGGAGAAGAAACTGAAATCAACAAAGAAAATATTAAGATGAATTGTCAATGCAGATAGGGATATACTGTATGAAATACAAGGAGTTAGGACAATAGGACACAGGTGGTAGTTAACGATGTAGATGAGCTGCGAGAACGATAGGGAGTACTCCAGTAATGTCTGGATAATTGATTATTGGACTGAGTAGGATTAGAAAGTGGTTTTCTGTTATCAGTTAATGGCTCAGCTATAGACCAGGCCTCCTAAATTGTAAATGAACTCTAACAGGAATATGAACCATTCAGCAGCACGCAGGAAAATAAAAATTACTGTATACTAAATGTAAGTATAATTATGTTAGATTTACTGGTGATCTTACATGTTCATGAAAGGACCGGAAATTCTGCCAGAGTGCAAAATATTTTGCAGGCATCCATGAAGACAAACTTTGGCTTCACAGAATAGAGTGCAAAAATATGCATAATGAGCTGCAGGTAGCCAGAAAGCAGACATTCCCATAATAAAAGGCTACGAGGTAACGATAAGAACTTAACGCTCTAGGGCAGTTCGGCGGGGCGCACGCGCATGCGCACACACACACACACACACAAACAAACAAACAGCACTCACATAACTAACACATACACACAAACAGAACACACACACACTACGAAACCTAGCCCATTAAAAATAAAAAATGGCGCCCCAGAGGGAAAGTTGAAGACTCAAGGAATCAAAGGAAGATGGGCCTGGAAAGGAAGAATGGATGGAAGAGCAATGTAAAAAGACGGAACAAGAGTGGGAAAGCAAACTAGGTGAGCTTTCTACAAAAATTGAGAAGAGGCTGGAGGCAGAGAAGAAGAAATAGGAGTCGCAAGCTGAAGCTATAGAAGCCAAGATACGGCCCTAGAAAATAAAGTAAATATGCTAAAGTGGGTTAAAAAGCCAGTGCCCAGAGAGGACACATCTGGAGCAGGTAAACCCCTATTAAAGGAGGGGTCCAAAGGAAGAAAAGGAGACAAGACTTACATTAAGGCCCTATCAGGCCACCAGGCAAGGCCGATGAATGAAGGGGGTGAGCTGTTAAGAGCAGGGACAACAGTATGTGAGGGAGGTGTAGGTAAAGGTGACAAGTCCCATGCAGAGGCACGACCAGGCCACCAAGAGTTACAGGAAATAATAAAGGAGACAATGGCTATGTACAAACAAGACCCAGAGACACGGAGGGAAAGGCAGTGGGAGGAGAAAAGGGAGAGGTCAGTCTTTATTCATGGGCTTCAGGAGAGCAAAGAGAGGACACACAATGAAAGATGGCAAAAAGAAAAACAAGGTATTGGAAACATCATCAAACACATAGGCGAGGAGGACATGACTGAGATAGTAAATTTTCAGAGAATAGGGGGGTACTCGAAGGGGAGAAATCGGCTGGTCAGATTAATTCTCAAGACAGAAACAGTGAGGAACAGCATCCTACAGGAGAAACCACGGCTGATGGAATCATCAACATACAGGAGGGTGTTCCTAGACTGTGACAGAATGAGAACGGAATGACAGCAGCTGAGAGAGAGGACAGAGAAACATAAGGGGCTAGAAGGAGAGACAAGGATAGAGTCAGCAGGGGACAACCAGAGCCAGGCAGAGCAATAAGCACAAACACCTACAGAACCACCCTCAGAACCCCACAGCCAAACATACTATCCCAATACAAACCGCACTCTACACTCATAGCCCCCACCCCACAGTATGCAGTAGAATCCCATAGCACCCTGCCAGGTCCCCCACTCCCCCAAACCCCCCAGAATACAGTGTTGGAGAGGAAATTGAAGGTTTGGTACACCACTGCTGATGGAATAACGAATAAGTGGGAGGAGTGGCTCGACAAAAATCAGAACATCACCAGACATCATAGCTCTCACAGAAACCAAGCTCACGGGAATAATAACAAATGCCATCTTTCCAACTGGATACCAGATACTGAGGAAAGAAAGAGGGAACAGAGGAGGAGGAGGAGTGGCACTGCTTTTCCTTTCTAATGACATGAACGATGCAATCACTAGCACTAATACCATTAAGTTTCCTTCCTAATGACATGAACGATGCTGTCATTACCACTAGCACCATTAAGTTTCCTTCCTAATGACATGAACGATGCTGTCATTAGATTTTGAGGAGCTGGAGAGAGAGACAGAGGAACACTTCAGTCTGGAAGTCCCAAGGTGGTAATTGCAGTGATGTATAAACCATCAGAATAAAAGGAGGCCAAGGTAAGAATATGATGAGAAGGTTATTATGGAGGTGGTACTGGAAAACCTCATGTACCAACACGTAAGGGACACTACCAGAGAGAGAGAGAGAAGAAGACGAACCAGCAAGACTGCACCTAGTATTCACCTTGAGTAGTGCGGATATTGAGGACATCACAATGAAAGACCCCGTGGGGCTAGTGATCAAGTGGTTCTGAGCTTCGAATACATAGAGTTACAAGTGGAGAGGGAAGCTGGAAGGGCTGGATGAACGAAGCGAATTACAAGATAGGGGACTACAAAGTCATGAGGAATTTCCTGCATGAGGTTCAGTGGAACAGAGAACTGGCAGGGAGATAAGTAAATGAGATGATGGAATATGTGACAACAATATGCAAGGAAGCAGAGGAGAGGTTTGTACCCAAGGGCAACAGAAATAACGAGAAGGCTAGGACGAGCCCTTGGTTCACCCAAAGGTGTAGAGAGGCCAAAACAAAGTGTGCTAAAGAATGGAAGAAGTATAGAAGGCAAAGGACCCAGGAGAGTAAGGAGAGCAGTCAAAGAGCCAGAAATGAATATGATCAGGTAAGGAGGGAGGCCCAACAACAATACGAAAATGACATAGCAGCAAAAGCCAGGTCTGACCCGAAGCTGTTGTACAGTCACAACAGGAGGAAAACAACAGTCAAGAACCTTGTAATGAGGCTGAGGAAGGAAGGAGGGAAGATCACAAGAAACGACCGAGAAGTATGTGAGGAGCTCAACATGAGATTGAAAGAAGCATTCACAGAGGAGACAGAAGGAACTCCAGAAAGATAGAGACGTGGGGTACACCAAGTGCTGGACACAATACATACAACTAAGAAGGAGGTGAAGAGGCTGAAAAGCGAGCTAGATACCTCTAAGGCGATGGGGCCAGATAACATCGCTCCATGGGTCCTGAGAGAGGGAGCAGAGGCGCTCTGTGTACCACTAACAGCAATCTTCAACACATCTATCGAACCAGGGCGACTAACTGAGGTATGCAAGACAACAAATGTAGTCCCAGTCTTTAAAAAAGGAGACAGAAATGCAGCATTACATTACAGACCAGTGTCACTGACATGAATAGTATGCAAAGTCATAGGAAGATTATCAGAAGAGTGGTGGAGCACCTAGAAAGGAATGAGCATATAAACAACAAATAGCACAGATTCAAGGACGGGAAATCCTGCGTCACAAACCTCCTGGAGTTCTTCGAGAAGGTTACAGCAGTAAGACAAGAGAGGAGTGGGTAGATTGCATTTTCTTGGACTGTAAAAAGACTTTTGACACAGTTCCTCACAAGAGATTAGTGCAAAAGCTGAAGGACCAGGCAGGTATAACAGGGAAGGCACTGCAATGGATCAGAGAATACCTGACAGGAAGGCAAAAGTGAGTCATCGTACATGACTAGGTGTCGGAGTGGGCGCCTGTGACGAGTGGGGTTCCTCAGGGGTCAGTTCTAGGACCAGTGCTGTTTCTGGTATATGTGAACGACATGATGTAAGGAATAGACTCAGAAGTGTCTCTGTTTGCAGAAGATGTGAAGTTAATGAGGAGAATTCATTCGGAGGAGAACGAGGCAGGACTATAAAGGGATCTGGACAGGCTACAGGCCTGGTCTAGCAACTGGCTCCTGGAGCTCAATCCCACCAAGTGCAAAGTCATGAAGGTCAGGGAGAGTCAAAGAAGACCGCAGACAGAATACAGCCTAGGGGGGCCAAAGACTACAAACCTCACTCAAGGAAAAGGATCTTGAGGTGAATATGATACCGAACATATCTCCAGAGGTACACATCAACCAAATAACTGCTGCAACATATGGGCGGCTAGCAAACCTAAGAATAGCTTTCCGACATCTCAGTAAGAAGCTGTTCAGGACTCTGTACACCGTGTATGTTAGGCCTATACTATAGAATGCAGCACCAGTTTGGAACCCACACCTGGGCAAGCACGTCAGGAAACTAGAGAAAGTGCAAAGGTTTGCAACTAGACTAGTCCTGGAGCTAAGGGGTATGTCCTACGTGGAGAGGTTAAGGGAAATTGACCTTACGAGACTGGAGGACAGGAGGGACAGGGAGGACATGATAACAATATATAAAATACTGAGAGGAATCGACAAGGTGGACAGAGATAAGATGTTCCAGAGATGGGACACAGCTACAAGGGGTCACAATTGGAAGTTGAAGACTCAGATGAATCACAGAGATGTTAGGAAGTATTTCTTCAGTCACAGAGTTGTCAGGCAGTGGAATAGTCTGGAAAGTGAGGTGATGGAAGCAGGAGCCATACATAGCTTTATGAAGAGGTATGATTAAGCTCACAGAGCAGGGAATGAGTGCCCCAGCAGCGACCATTGAAGAGGTGGGGGCCAGGAACTATGAATCGACCTTTGCAACCACAGTTAGGTGTGTACACACACACACGCACGCACGCACGCACACACGCACGCACACACACACGCACACACACACACACACACACACACACACACACACACACACACACACACACACACACACACATAAACCTACCTCTCACTCACTGCCTATTTTTTGTGAGGTGAACCTCACCCTGACGTTTAAAAGTCTAGCCGTGACGCACCTGCCTTTACTCAGCGACCCGCCTGCCCTGCTACTATGATTGCTAGTATTACTTTGTTATTGTTACTGCTCTTCTGGTTCTTTTACTGTCATTACTTATTTGTTGATGCAAGAGCAAAGCTATGCTCACGGTACTAACCTATTTACTCACCTCACCTCAGCAGGAGGTTTCACCGGTTTAAGGCCACAACACTTAAAACAAATGCTCAATCCAGCTCTTGGATTGAGTCAAGATGCTGCCGCAATGTTAAAACCAACTCAGCTCGGTTTTGGTGTTCAACAAGGCTGTGAAGCAGCTGCCCACGCAGCACGAGTATACATCAACATGTCAGGTGAAAAATCCTTGATCAAATTGGACTTTGCCAACGCTTTCAACTTTGTCAGAAGGGATGCTGCTCTCCAAGCAGTTTCTAGACACTTCCTTTCCCTCTATCCTTTCATAGAATCGTGTTATAGTGTGACTTCTAAACTATTGTTTGGGGACCATGAAATTGACTTGTGTGAGGACCCTCTCGCCCCCTTTTTATTCTGTCTGGTCATCAAGGAAGTCACAGAAGCGCTCTCCAGTGAGCTCAATATCTGGTTCTTGGATGATGGTATCCTAGCTGGCACTACAGGTCATAAGAAAAATTAAAGACATGGGAGAGACCCTGGGCCTATCTTTAAACCCCTCCAAAATGTGAAATAGTTTCTACCAATTGACAGATGATCCAGAATATTAGTGCTGTTTTACCAGGAGGACGAGCCATTGATCCAGCCAGCAGCACTCTCATTGGTGCTCCTCTTGGGCCCAATGCCATTTATCTGATCCTAGTAAAGAAAATCTCAGACCTCAGGACGATGGAAGGCAGGATGAAAGACACATGATGCCTTCTAGCTACTCATCAGGTGCCTGTCAATCCCAAAACTTACCAACTTCCTGAGATGCTCCCCAGCCTTCAGCAGTCCGAAACTCGAGGAATATGACTCTCTCCTTAAGACCATGCTAGAGAGTGTATTGAATCTTTCGTTTGAAGATGGACAGTGGTTGCAAGCCTCAATTCCAGTCAGGCTTGGGGGGCTGGGAGTACGCAAATCCTCCCAGATTGCTCTACCAGCTTTCCAATCCTCTTCCATAGCATCAAATGAATTATTAAAACAAATTCTTACGGCTAAACTCAGTGACTCAGCAGGAATGCAGGACCCTAGCTATGCCAGTGCCATCACTGAATGGGAGACTCTTGCTGCTCCAGCGCCAAAACCTAGTGCAGCACTGGCCTACAAACAGTAAAGTTGAGATGGCCCCATCACTGAAAAGCTGCTTGCCAACATGCTTAGGGCTGTAACATCAGACAGGGAAACTGCCCGTCTCCAAGCTGTGAGTGCACATCACTCTGGGGACTTAAGAACATAAGAAAAAAGGAACACTGCACCAGGCCTACTGGCCCATGCGAGCCAGGTCCAAGTCTCCTACCGGCTTAAGCCAATGCCCTAACCTAGTCAGGTCAGGTCACATTCACGGCATCTGACATAGTAGCACAAGCTAGTCAGGTCCAACTCACACCCACCCACACCCACTCATGTATTTATCTAACCTATTTTTAAAACTACACAACGTTTCAGCCTCTATAACTGTACTTGGTAGTTTGTTCCACTCATCTACAACTCTGTTACCAAACCAGTGCTTTCCTATATCCTTCCTGAATCAGAATTTTTCCAACTTAAAGCCGTTGCTGCAAGTCCTCTCTAGGTTAGATATTTTTAGCATGCTATTTACATCCTCCTTATTTATTCCTGTTTTCCATTTATACACCTCAATCATATCCCCCCTAATTCTACACCTTTCTAGAGAGTGCAGATTCATGGCCCTCAGTCTATCCTCATAGGGAAGATTTCTGATACATGGGATCAGCTTTGTCATTCTTTGACTTCCTCCAAACAGTTCCCATTTCGGCAATGGGAACACGCAGCAAGTGGCTTTCCGCCTTGCTGCCTCAATTCACACAGAATATACGTGTATTTGCAGCGATGCGCAAACCGACCAATATGGTCTACATGGTCTTAACTGTTCCAAAACCAAGGACTGGCATGCAAGACACAATGAAGTCAACGACATCATAAAGAGAACCCTTGCTACAGCTGGATGCCCAGCCGAGAGAGAGCCCCAATCACTGGCAGCCAACAATACCTACAACCCAGCAAAACGCCCTGACGGGATCACCATCTGTCATGGGGCTATACCTGTGTGTCGATTCTGGCTGACACCTACATCCATCACAGTGTCGAGCGACAGGGAGGAGCTGCTGATCACAGGGAGGAGTACAAGATCGGCAAGTACAGGGACATAAGGGAACAGTATCAATTTATCCCTGTGGTTCAGAGACCTTGGGATCATGGGGAAAAAAATGCGACACGTTTTCTTAAAGAACTGGGTTCCAGACTCATTGACACCACCAGGGACCCAAAGGCAGCCACTTTCATGTTCCAGTGCCTCAACATGGCCATCCAAAGGGAAAATGCATGCTGCATACTGGGCTCGCGTCCGACTTCGGAGGAGCTGGAGGAGATTCATAATCTTTGATATATTGTACTAATGTATTCATGTTTGTGTTTTCTGTCAGTGTATTCTGTCTATCAATAAAGTTCACTTAGAATATAGAATATAGGGGGTGGTAGAAGAAAATATTCAAACAGCTCTGGGGAGAACCTTGAGTTTTCCCTGAGGTACGTTTATTCTCTTCTCTGAGGATGAGGGTCCCAGTCCAGTTCTAGATGTGGTATCTACATATATATATATATATATATATATATATATATATATATATATATATGTCGTGCCGATTAGGTAAAACTTGCGATTTTGGCTTAAATAGCAACGCTCACCTTGCCATATAAGACAAGTGAAAATTTGTGTATGCAATAATTTCGCCAAAATCATTCTGAACATAACGAAAAAAATATATTTCATTGTGTTTGTTTATTATTAAATTAATGTTAATGTATCTAAAATATATTTAGTTGGGTTAGGCTAAATTAAATTGCGCTTGTTGTAATAAGGTTAGGTAGGTTTTCAAAGTTTCTCTTGGTACAAAATTATAAATTCTTACATTAACATAAATGAAAAAAAATATATATTTAAACGTATAAGAGGAAATTTTAGAAAGGACTTAATTTTAGATGAGTTCTTGCTAATTGACCAGTTTTTACCTAATCGGCACGATAATAAATTTTTATATATATATATATATATATATATATATATATATATATATATATATATATATATATATATATATATAGGTAGAGACTGGCTGACTGACTCCACACTACCACTCTCTGAAAACTTACTTACGCTACTTCTAATGTTGTTGCCTTTGCAACATTGCACAGCTCATGATGACGTACTGAGAAGAGAAGTGTAAAAGTACTTGAGCTAAAGATTTCTACCCACGTGGCTTGTCTTGCATTGTTAAGATCGCATGTCTGCGATTAAATAGACATGTTGTCCCTCGGAAGGCCACCCTATAATTGCCAGAGATTTCTATATCACTTACAATATATTTATGTGTGTAAAGTTATTGATGTCATAGCGGAATATGATCGAATTTTTTATGATTGCCACGTTAATTTCGTTCAGGCTATTACAATATCAATGCTTGTGGGATTTTTCTAATGCTATAATATTCATCCTTCTGACTGTGGGCACTGTTGTGCCTGGGGGCACTTCTTGTATCCTTCTCTACGTTCCTCACTCACTCCAGTGAAGACGATCCTCTGGGAACGTACTTTCTGTGGCATCCTTCTCTTTTATATTTTTATATATATATATATATATATATATATATATATATATATATATATATATATATATATATATGTATATATTTAATGTGTGTGTAAATATTACATTTATATTAAGTGTAGTAGCACTTATGAACACACTTGTGTGATATCTCAGCAGTCTGCAACTCTAATTGTAAAAAATGTGCTTGCTGCATCCATGAGGCACTGTGTTTCTGCATAAAATTGTTGCCTTTTTTTCTCCCTATTGATGGTGCTAATAAACCCTCTTTATCTTGTATTTTATAGTCCTGTACGATCTTTCATATTGTCTTGTCTCCTCTTTTCATCCTATCAGCCAACGAGCGATTTTGTGTTTTCATCCTTCCAGATATAATAGTGTTAAGTGGAGAGAGAACGTGAAAAGTAGTCATACTGGATTAGAAGTGGTCTACTTAGACACAGGAGAAATAACTGAAGGAGAATTAAAAATGATTTGAGAAGGAGGATTTCTATCTTCAGATGAAGGAAATATGTCCTTTCGAAGATGTCTTAATGATGATAAATGAACTCGGTATGAAAGCAGCTGATATATGATTGAAGAAAGAGGATCTCGTGTGAGGAAATAAGAGTAAAGTATGATATAATGAATGGAAATAACTAATGTTGAAGGTAGCTCAGTATGAAGTGAATTAATTAAAAGGAAAAGAAATTTAGACTGAAAGGAAATTATCTATAAATCAAAATGACTTCATAATAGAATGTGACACCTTTAATTATTTCATCTCATACTGAAGGAAAATGAACCTGGGAAGAAGGTAAATAATATCAGGATGTAAAGAGGCGATTTCAAACTGATGGAAACTGATCCAAGACGCGTGTATAGCCACCTATCGTGAGGCTAGTGGAGCTCCTACAAACCTCAGCTATTCCCGCTCCCCACCACAAAGGTGAATGATTCAAAAAAGGTTAATGGCCCCACTAGAAAGTAAAAATAGGCTCCAGAACAAAGAAAGGACGCGCCATGAACCTGAACGTGGAGGTAGGATTTCCCCAAGGAGAAGGAAAGTGACCCGAAGGAGGAATGGAAATGACCCAGCGTGACCCTCTCTTCCACCCCCCTCACAAAAGGTGCCTCACCTAGTCACCTCTGATCTATATCCGCAGCCTCTTGCTTGGTGTTGCAGCTCACCCCCACCCGAACCCGCCTTCAACCTTCAGAAGCTGTCTTGGAATTTTCCTCACCCCGTAGGCTGATTAATATAGTGGACCGGCCCACTCTCGCTACTTCGTTCTGCTTTGATGATACTGACAGCGCAGGTTAAAGTCAAAGTTCAATATATTTTAAACATCTACGTCTACTTAAAGAGGTTGTGTGCTCTTCTCTTGTTACTCTCTCCTGTAGGGAGACAATTACACTTAGTCAGTGCAAGGTTTTTCGAAAACTGCTCTAGAACATTTTTTTTTTCTTACAAAAGCGCTTGATATTTTTGTTTATTTTTTCTTCACCATTTGCGTAATATCCGACATTGCATTGTCTGTAGTGTGTGTTGAGTGTTTTTCTTCCTCGTAAGGATCTTGTAATTGTGTGCCCTATGTTGTATGTTCTCTCCTTTAGGTATGCTGTAATGATGTGCGTGTGTGTTACGTGTTCTCCTTTCCCTTAAAGCACTTGTGTGTTCTTCTCTGTAAGGCTCTTGTGATAACGTGCTTGTGTTGTGTGTTCTCTCTTCCCTTAAGGTTCTTTTGATGTACTCTCGCGTTGCAGGAGATCAATGAGCAGAGTTTCATTTCCCCCTTCTTTAATCTGACTTTATTACTACTTTTTTTTAAAAACCAGTGAATGCCCCAGTTTTATCCCTCCTGTCTTTAGGGAGGTATTATGCTGCATCTTCCTAGCAACGCTACAATTTGCTTGTCTTCAGCAGTGTAAGATAGCAACGCTACAGTTTACCTGTGTCTTCTTCAGCAGTGTAAGATAGCAACGCTACAGTTTACCTGTGTGTTCTTCAGCAGTGTAAGATAGCAACGCTACAGTTTACCTGTGTCTTCTTCAGCAGTGTAAGATAGCAACGCTACAGTTTACCTGTGTCTTCTTCAGCAGTGTAAGATAGCAACGCTACAATTTATCTATGTGGTCTTCAGCAGTGTACGATAACATATTAACATATACCATTGTTAAGATTATTATCCTCACTACTTGGTTCATTCACCCTGTGATGGTAATACTATTTTGTTTTTATCCTTTCCCCTCCGTGTGATTCTCTTCCTGCATTGCGTGTGGTTGCTAGCCTTCTGTTTTTTTTGACCTGGTCGTGTTCTTGCTTTTAGTATGATGCTGCATTTCATTAGAGCGTCGCTGTGTTCTTACAGTTCGTGCGTTGGTACGCATATGTCTGTAAATTTATCTCCATTTCGTGGTACCGTGATTGGTGTTTCTGCACATTGCGTGAGGACCATTCTGCATTTCGTGTAGTTCTTGCACTTAATTGTGGTGGTGATGGTTTTGGCGGTGGTGATGGTGCTGGTGGTAAAGATGGTGGTGGTGGGTAATGGCTGTGGCGGATGATGATGATGATGATTTAGTTGAACATACCTGTCAAGCATGTTTCAGCACCACATAGCCAGGTAATACATCTGGGAGAGGCTGTAGTGTCCCCGTAGGCAGTTCGTCTCCTCCTCCCTTCTGTAATCTTGCTTTTTTCTCCTACTGTGAAAATTGTGCACCGGGTAATCTTCGAACCATTGTCGGGAGACGATCTTAATGATATTAGTCTTATAACAGGTTTGCTGTAATTCTTGTGTTGTACATTAATAATACTATTGTTATTTACTATTGTTGGGGTTAAGAAATGCGCTCTTTGTTGTGCAGTACGGTGATGGTAAGTTTGGTCTCTGTACAGTACGGTCTTTGAAGTTTTAAAGACTATAGTTCTTGGTCTTTGTACAGCGATGCACTTGACAGTTTTAAAAACCCATGCTTTGGTCTTTATACAATGGTGGCCTTGACAGTTTCAGAGTCTCTATACAGTGGCGTTTGTCTTGTTAGCTTAGCTATGTATCTTGCCTTTGTCCTGTGTATTTGTCGTGTGGTGCGCATGCGTCTATATGCTGGTGTAATTACCCATTTGTAATTACACTTGAGTTTGTGGGTGGAGGGGGTTGAGCTCCAGCTCTTAGTCCTGCTTCTTTAATTTTCAATTGATTAACGTGAAATAGTTGTCTTATTGATTTTTTATCTCGATAAAGGCTGCGTCTGTCCTGTTGTTGCTCAGTTAATTACACTTTCTAATAACTTTAACATTGACGAAAAATTTCTGACATCTTCGTACCCACTTATTCTTGTTACAGCCCTGATAAAGAGTCCTGTTGACATAAAGAGTCCTGTTGACCATGTCTTTATCCCTGAGTATTTTTATGTATCGGATCATATCCCTTCGCGTTTTTCGTTCATCCAGTGACATAAAGTCTAATTCTCATAGCATTTCTTTCTAGCTTGTTTCTGTCATCTTAATTTAGATGTCCTTTTTTGAACCTTTGTTAGTTTTACTGTGTTTCCACCAGAATTATTATATTCAATCACAAGGACGATTCCACCTTAGCGCTGTAAACTCAAGAATGGATAACACAAACGAAGTAGTGTTTTGTTAGAATCTTTGTCTAGGTTCATGAGTGTCACTCTCATGTTTGCGATATAGTCTGTGCTGGTGATGCTACTTGTGTGTGCGCGCCAGGACACTGCTTTGAGGTAATGTTTATTTGCAAGTATTTTTCTTTAGGTATTTCTGTTGGCTTACTTGCTTTCCCCTCCACCCTCCCAAACTAGCTCGCGGAATGCGATCTATCTTTGGTCTCTCTTCCCACCTCGAATCTTCTCGACTTCACTTTTGCTCTGGTTAAATTCCAGTAAACCTGTATCTGACTATTCCTGAAGTCTGCCCAAATCTTCCTGTAGTTTCATTCTTCCTTTGTACTCTTGTTTGGGCATCATCCGAAAGTATCTATAGGAGCTAGTTACTGTAAAAAAGAAGTTAATTTACATTAAGATTAATACAGGTGGCAGCGCAGATCCTTGTGTAACTGTATTTCTTACAGTTATCCCGTTATTATGCTTCATGCCTTATAGTAAATCAGTATTTTCTGTTCAAATATTTCCTTATCCATGCTAATGTCCCTCTACTCCGGCTTGCTTATCTAATTTGCTAAGTAGCCTTCTTACTGTCTAGTAATGTGTGTATGTGTGCGTGTGTCTGTATTTACCTAGATTAGTTTACAGGTTTTTGAGGTGCAGCTCTTGGGCCTGTTTCTTATCTTTAGGTCGCATGATGGCCTTCCTCTACATTACTCTCACAGTTACACACATTTCTACACCCTACCATTACCTCACTCTTCATCAGCCCTCCTCCTCCCTTCCCCCTCCCCACTATCCTCTGCAATCCTGCTTTGTAAATTGCTGGTGAAGTGTTTTAAGTTCCCGAAACGAAGCTAATTGGCGCTCTAAACTTTATGGTGATTCTTTAATTAGTGGTAAAGTCATTGAAGATGGCTGGCCACACCAGTACTAAGAGCGGCACACCTTTCTGCTGATTTTAATTGATAACTTAAAATAAATTAGACTAAAAATTTCTTAAGAAAGAAAAAGAGTCCATTTATAACTAGATATGACATATGTTGCCATATATATGCATGGATAAATATAATGGTGATGAATTAGTTACAAAACAGCAGCAGGTGTTCATCATTGTTCAGAGCGCTTCACTGCCCTTAACTTTGAACTTGGTATTTAACCTCTGAACCCGACTCTTGGCATCTGTATTCATTTATAATCAGAATTTGCCGACTGGGTTTAATTAACAATCCTTTCTGGCAGCAAGACGAGCACGCGCGTGCGCACGCACACACGCACATACACACACACACACACACACACACACACACACACACACACACGAGCTCAACATGAGATTTAAAGAAGTCTTTACAGAAGAGACAGGAAGGACCACAGGAATTCAGAATAGGGAGGTATACCAACAAGTGCTGGATGAAATACACACAACCAAGGAGGAGGTGAAGATGTTATGTGAACTCGATACCTCAAAATCGGTGGGGCCTGACAACATTTCTCCGTGGGTCCTTAGAGAGGGAGCAGAGATGTTGTGTGTGCCACTAACAAAAATCTTCAACACTTTCATTGAAACTGGGCAACTACCTGAGGTGTGGAAGATGGCAAATGTAGTCCCAATTTTTAAGAAAGGAGACAGACACGAGGCATTAAACTTGTAGAAATTTCTACAAGATTGATGGACTGAACACATCGACTCCAGGCCGAGGGACTGATTACCTCAAACTCCTCCTCTCCTTACACCTTTCTACTTTGTATTGGACTGATGAAGCCACTGTGTGGCGAAACGTTTCCTCAATAAAGATACCCAAGTGTTGCATATGTGTCTAATTTATAAATAAATAATTATTTACTACAAGTACATGTACATGGTACACAGGCCTAGCTTATATCAATGACATACTACTATATAGAAAGCCCCTTGTTATGCAAAACATTTCTTACAAATTAGTTCCTTGGACCAGGATGCTACCCACACCAGTCGGCTAGCTCCTAGGTACCCATTTTACTGATGGGTGAACATAGACAACCGGTGTAAAGAAACACGCCCAATGTTTCTACACGCGCTGGGAATCGAACGCAGACCCTCGCCGTGTGAAGCGAGGATCAGGCCACGGGGCACATGGGCCAGGGAGAGGACTTAGTAGCGATCAGTCAAGAGGCGTGGCCAGGAGCTGTGAATCGACCCCTGTAACCACAGATAGGTGAGTACACACACACACACACACACATGTTAGGAAGTATTTCTTCAGTCATAGAGTGGTATGGAAGTGGAATAACTTGGGAAGCGATGTAGTGGAGGCAGGTTCCATACATAGCTTTAAGGAGAGGTATGATAAAGCTCATGGAGCAGGGAGCGTGACCCAGTAGCGGCCAGTGAAGATGCGGGGCCAGGAGCTATGACTCGACCCCTGCAACCACAACTAGGTGAGTACACACAAACAAAGAAGGGTCAGAGGGGACATGATAACGACATACAAAATACTGCGGGGAATCGACAAGGTAGACAGTGACAGGATGTTCCAGAGAGGGAACACAGAAACAAGGGGACACAACTGGAAGCTGAAGACTCAGATGAGTCAAAGGGATGTTAGGAAGCATTTCTTCAGCCATAGAGTAGTCAGGAAGTGGAATAGTCTAGAGAAAGTTTTAGTGGAATCAGGAACCATACATAGTTTTAAGACAAGGTATGATAAAGCTCATGGAGCAGGGAGAGCAGAGACCCAGTA
This sequence comes from Cherax destructor, assembly GCA_009830355.1. Taxonomy (NCBI): domain Eukaryota; kingdom Metazoa; phylum Arthropoda; class Malacostraca; order Decapoda; family Parastacidae; genus Cherax; species Cherax destructor. The sequence continues at coordinate 149,044 of WNWK01002127.1, read as the reverse complement.
GCGGACAGCGAAGCGGCGGGGCCAGGAGCTGAGTCTCGTCCCCTGCAACCACAATTAGGTGAGCAATTAGGTGAGTACACACACACACACACACACACATATATATATATATATATATATATATATATATATATATATATATATATATATATATATATATATACATTGTCGTGCCGAATAGGTAAAACTGGTCAATTAACAAGAACTCATTTAAAATTTAAGTCTTTTCTAAAATTTGCTCTTATATGTTTAAAGATATATTTTTTTAATTTATGTTAATGCAAAAATTAATAATTTTGTACCAAAAGAACCTTAGATAACTTACCTAACCTTATTATAACAAGCTCAATTTAATTTAGCCTAATCCAATTACATATATTTTAGATAAGTTTACCTTAATTTAATAATAAGCAAACACAATGAAATATATTTTTTCGTTAGGTTTAGAATTAATTTTGCGAAATTATTGCATACACAAGTTTTCGCTTGCCTTATTCGGCAAGAAGAGCGTTGCTATTTAAGCCAGTATCATAAGTTTTATCTATACGGCACGCCAAATATATATATATATATATATATATATATATATATATATATATATATATATATATATATATATATATATATATACGTGTATATATATATATATATATATATATATATATATATATATATATATATATATATATATATATATATATATATATATATATATATATATATATATATATATATATATATATATATATATATATATATATATATATATATATATATATATATATATATATATATATTCAACACCGTCTCCCACCGGGGCAGAGTCACCCGAAAAAGAAGAAAACTATAAAGTTTTTATTTTTTTACATTTAATAATTTATACAGGAGGAGTTACTAGCCCATTGCTCCAACATTTTAGGCGCCTTATATTTATTTATTTATTTATTTATTTATCCACCAAAATTTGTCTTAATATTACGGAATAGATTACACTGATTTTAAAAAATAAAAATAAATATAGATTAATTTTCCTTAGGATGGGTAGGATTAATTAAAGCATACTGTATTACTTAAATTTTAGCAACGATGGAGGAGGGTGTTGAGTTAGTTTTGGTGCAAAATAAAGTATACTATGGTAATTCATGCAAATATAATTTTCATTCTATGAGATAAAATATGAGAAAAAATATTTCAAGAAAATTCGGCTCGTATGATAATTTGTAATTGTCACTTCGAGACAGAAACAACAACAACAGTAAATTACACAGTATGCATAAACAGTTACTTGATATTCAAACAAACATGTGCAAAATTAAATACCTTAAACAATATAATTAGTTCTTAAAATTTAATTAATACATTCTTCACAAATAATACATTTCAGAGTGTATATTGTCAGATTATTTAACACTTACGGATGATACTAAATCATCTTGACAAGATATTATTATTTGATCTAATACATGTTTAATTCTTACATGTTCCGTCTATTCAAATTAGATTAAATTATTAGATTAAATTAATCTAATAATAGCTAATAGTACTTATGTACGAGACCTCGCTGAAGGATAGCAGGTGTACATTTTGTCTATCACACAGTATACACCTAGTATACACCTCTGGTTCAGTCTGATAATCGCCGGTATACACCACTGGTTCAGTCTGATAATCGACGATATACACCACTGGTTCAGTCTGATAATCGCCGGTATACACCACTGGTTCAGTCTGATAATCGCCGGTATACACCACTGGTTCAGTCTGATAATCGCCGGTATACACCACTGGTTCAGTCATAATCGCGGTTCACACGGTTCAGTCGATAATCGACGGTATACACCACTGGTTCAGTCTGATAATCGACGGTATACACCACTGGTTCAGTCTGATAATCGACGGTATACACCACTGGTTCAGTCTGATAATCGACGGTATACACCACTGGTTCAGTCTAATCATCACCATTAGACAACGCTATTACAGTCTGATAACAACCATGAAACCAAAGACTGGGAAATATGCGGTGACCGCCGCTTCAGTGGCCCCTAATAATGGCTGCTCTCTCTGGAGGCACGCATTCTTGTAGGCTGGTCAATCCCATAATTTTTTTTGAGGTAGATAAAAAGACACATAGTTAATACTTGGATATCTATTGTAGAGACGTTTCACCAACTAGTAGCTTTATCAGTTCGGTACAAAGAATAAAATTGGAGACGGTGTTAGATGTGAACAGGTAAGGTGAAGCAGCTGGTGATGGTGTTGGAGGTGGTCGGAGCCCGCTAATGGAAGGTGTGTCAACTACATTCATAAGTGTTCATTACACTACAAAGTTTGCAGTTATGTCTGGCTAAGTTTAGGCCTTAGAAATACGGACGACACTGCTCACAAGGAATATACGAGTGTTTGCTCTTCCTTGGACGTCGTCCCCGCCGTTGTAAGCAAACACAACATTAGTTTATGGTTAATTTCTCACTTATATTGCAGGCATATATCAAATATGTGAGGTCTCTAGTTGCTGAAGGTTACTGCTGCTTAATTTGGCTCTCAAATAGTGACAGAGAGGAGACTGAGGGGGGATTCAGTTGTCCATCTAAATTACTTAGCGAAACACTGAAATTACACAGTACTCACTGATTTGAATTACACAGTACTTATTGATTTGTGTTTTCCGGGGTTGATCCTTAGCGCCTAACCCCACATCATACGTGACCTCTTGGATCTTACATGGCTTCGTGGGCTCTTGGAACTTTTACTCTGGAACTGTAATAAATCTGTTTCCACCACACTGAAAGTAAAGACGTATTACTTCCGAACATCCCTGCTCCTCTGTGTCTTCATCTTCTATCTGTTCTCTTGACCCTGGTCCTCTGATAGTTGTTTACAACGTTATCATGCCTACCCTGGTAGTCTCCCTCAGGGTCATCTGGTTCGGTTCCTCAACCTCCTTCAATCAGCGGATGTTTACTGTTTAATTACATTACTGCTTTTATTTTGAGAAGTTCGTTCTGTTATTAACATAACTCATCTGGGTACATACTGTAGTTTCTGTCAGAATAACCCTAAGTATTTTGTACGTCGTAATCATGTCTTCCTAGATTCATCTGTCTTCCAGCGATGTTTTTATCCCCTGGAACCAGTCTTATATTGGTCAGGAAGCATATTTGTGTGTAATTACCTGTTTGGTTTTGCCTCCATCTATACATCTGAAGCTTCGTGTGGAGTAGGCGTCTACTGTGCTAATTTCTCATCTCGTTACAACTCTACTGATGCACTGAAGTTCTTGTTGTCTATTATGTAACTCAGGTGCTCAGCTTTATGTTTGGATCCTTAAGTTGTTAAGCTCCACCCTCTCTACCCCAAGAAGTATTGTGAATGTAAGGATAGTGTTATCTCTTGTACTTTCCTAAAGGTACACGAGCTCTATCTCTTACGTCTTTTCTTGTGTCTCATCGCTCGAAGTCTTGCAAAATCTGGAGGCCCTTCCTGTACAATGTCATGATTATCAGCTATTAGACAAGTATATCTGTACAGGAAACTCAGAATTTTAGCTGCACGACAAGTATCACTACAAGCACAGAATTATAAGCTAAAAGACAAGAGTATCAAGTGTACATAAACATTTTAATTAAATAGAAGGCAAAGTTAACGTGTGATGACGGGCGGCTGGGCGGTGCATGCACTGACACCCAATTGATTCTGTATGCACGCTTTACTTCCTGCAAACCGATTATGTATGCAAGCGTCACCTCCTGCCTCACATTGCTGCTCTCTCTCCCACCACATGAATCCTACGTAGAATATCAACACTTACGTAATAGCTTTAGATTCTATTGGCTGTAAGTGAAACTTATTGCAGTGACGTGGTGTAGAGTTCCAATGAAGTCCATTATACAGTGTTTATGCTCAACTGGGGCCTGAGGTTGACCTAGCTGGATTGTAGCGTTTTTCTTTGGTATACTTTATATTCTGAGTCATCACTGGACATATTGGGGAGATGGGTTAGTCTGTGTGTCATGTCTGTATCATGTCTGTTCATCCTTTGTGTCAAATGATAACATGCGAACTTTTAAACACTGATACCTACTGACTCAACGTAGCAGCCTTCATTATGTGTATGTGGAGAGTAAGGGGAGGGTGAACTCACCTAGTTCTTTTCAGAGGTTGATTCATAGTTTCTGGAAATGCCTTTTAACTATTATCGACTTGTTTAACTGACTTCTGGCCTCCAGGGCCTGATCGTATTTACTCCTGAAACTGTATACAGTGTTTGAATCGACCTTGTTTTCTTGTAGCGCATTCCACTTACCAGCCTAAAATTAAAAAATTGCTCTATGTCATCAGCTGTCTATGTTTCCTGGCTCTCCTTTAGTTTCAAACAGCCTGTCCCTATCCACTTTATCTAATATTTTGAGTATTTTTTATAGCATAATCATTTCTTCCTTGTTACCCCTCACTAATAGTGTTATTAGACTGAGCTTATTAAGTTCACCTTCCTTTAAGGTTTCTCCTCGTAGTTCATCCCCATTATTTCTGGTACTAATTTCGCTGCAAACATTTTAATCTTTTCTAGTTTCTTTTTATGCTTAATCAGATGCGGATTCTATGCTCCTGCCGCATACTCTAACACCAGGGCTACATTATACACAGCTTACTGATGGAAGTTGTGATAATGTATAAAGTTATACGTTTTGTATATACTTCTGGTGATATGCTTCCACGTTATTTGCATCGTCTTTCCTAGGTTGTGTTTAGTATGTGTCTGGTCTTCTCATTCTACCATTTTCATTACTTTGCATTATCAGGATTGAATTAAAAATAGCCACCTTCTTGGTCATATTTGCATCATTTTCACCTTTTTTTTGCACCCTAGTTGTTTACTCACCCATTTCTTTCAAGGTGCTTAACTATTCTCTTATTATCTTTTCCAGTATGCTAGCCAGAAGAACCATTTACTTCTACCTAGATTAAGGACTACTGTATATTAAAAATCTAGGCGTGTAAGCCAAGATTAGAAAAGTAAAAGGCTCTTCCCTCCTGCCCTCCGTTCTCTCCAGGCACTGTCGACATGAAGACCGGGAAAAATGTACCATACCATATTGGAAAAATGACATGTAATTTACGGGAGAGATGAAAGTGGATGGAAGATATATTAGGCTTGCCGACTCCAACAGTCACGTCAGAGATCACAGTCATCCTAATGGCTGGTCTTCTCCTAAAACTGTCTACCCTACTTCTAACTTTCACAGTCGCCGTCTGGTTGAATCCTCCCTTATACACAACTTTCCTTGTATGAATCTTAGTCCTGGGTTTGTCTCTGTAGATGCCTTCCTTTCCCATTACATTGTAAAATGCTCCAAACTTTAGAACACCCGTGACTTAATTTAATTCTTTTTTTCTCCTTATCTTTCTACCTCTCCCCCTTTTCTTTTTCCTTTTTTTCTTTGGGCTTTCTTTCTTCTGCCTTGGGTGTTTGGTCCTTTACTTCCCCCCCCCCCTTTTCCCTTCTTTCCCCCGCGTTTTTGTTCCTACTCCCTGTGGGCCTTCAGCTCTCCTGCAGTGCTCCTTTTTCTTGGCCTTTGTCTGACTCCACTACTACTACTACTACCTCTCTTCTTCCTTTTCTACTACCTCTCTTGTCCCGTCCCTGTCTTCTGGCCTATATATACTGCCTCCTTCTCTCCTGTTAGTGTGACTGTAAATGGCCCAAGTGGACCGATACGTCGTCGTAAGCTCCTCTCTTCTGTGTTCGGGTTATTTGTGTATTGTTCCAGTCACGGTATTGTGCCTTTCTGTTCTTTCTGATAGATATGTACTGAATATGTGGTTCGGAAGACTCTGGCAACTCCTTCCACTATGGTACGATGTATCTAGTTTGATCTTATAGTTACGAAGTGCTTGTCCAGGTGGGTCTTGAATGATTGTATTATCTTTGCGCTTAAAACATTGCCTGGTAGTTTATTCCATTCTTCTATAACTATTTGAAAAAAAAAATATTTTGCATACACTCGTGATGCATCGTCTGCCTCAGCTTCATTCCTTTGTTTTTAGTTATTAACTCATTCAACACTTCAAATATTTCTTGTTGTATGAGTGTCGAAGCCATTCAGTAACTTAAAGGGTTGAGTGAGATGTCGTTATAGCTTCTGTTTCTTAAGAAGCATGAATCCTTCGAATCTTCATAAGGTTTGTTTTTGAGTTATACTATGAGTTAGATCTCTTTTTACCTTCTGTAATATATCTTCTCACTTTGTGTATTTGGTGCCAGAACTGAATGGTATATTAAAGATCCAGTCTAACAAATATCTTATAAAGATTCAACATGATGTCAAATGCCTTGTGATTGAAATTTCTAGCTATAAATCCTAGCATTCTTTTAGCTTTGTTCTTCGCACTTCTGCATTACTGGTATTTTGTTTATCCTTGCTAGTGAGTCTTACAGTTCTGCTGCTCTCAGTATTCCAGGTGATGGCCCGTCTAGTTCCACTGCTTTTGTCCCATCAAGATTTATTAGCAGATTTCTCACTTTCTTATTCTTGAAATTTCTACAAATTTTTTGCTGCGTAGGATTTTCCTTGCATTTTGGTATTCATACAGACTCTTTGGTAAAGATCACTTTGAACAATGAGTGTATTTGCCTAGTCCCTTACTGTCATTTTGTGTTATGTGGCTATTCAAAAGTTTGGGTTTTGTTTTAGTATTTTTGCTGTCAAGTTATTTTCGAATTGTTCTCCTTCTCTTCCTATCCTTGCTTAGTGATTCCAACCTCTTCTACTTAGTTCTCCGTTTTCTGTTTTCCTACTACAATACGTTTTCCATGCTTTTTTAACTTCTTATAATTTGTCTCGCTGCTCTTTTTGTAAATCATGGGCACTCCCTATTTTTAGCATTCCCTTCCTTGATAGAACAAATTTGCTTCTTCCTTCCTGGCGTATATATACTGTCTTTCCTTCTACCTCTCATTACAACTACATTTCGTTCAGAAACTATCATGCCTGTGTAATTCTATTGAACTGTATGTTCAGTAGCTCCGAGAGTTCCTTTTATTATATTTCCTTTATGTTTACTTCACTTAGGGAAAGTACCGGATTTAGTCTTGCTGGTTCAGTTAGCCCCTCATAGCTATATGATGTCTTTAAAACGTTGACCTATGACGTTCCTTATTACTGCCTCCATTTCCCAGCCCTCTGTATGTTTCCCATTTATTCTAGTTAATTTGTTTGTGATTAAATTCTACCGTAATTAGCATTCTTTCGTTTTTTCTGTTTTTTCTGCTTCCTTCATGGGGCTGCACTACTGCTCTTTTGTTCTCCTCTTATTGCTTGTTGTCTTGGTCATAGTATGTTATATTGAACATTGTATACTCATGTTTTTAATAATTTAATTCCTGTTTTAGTTGTCCCTTCAGTGTAGTCTCTGAAGTTTCACTACAGAGGTAATTAATCTCTTCCAAACTCCACATAGGTTTAATCAGTGTGTTCCTGTATGGCAGATGGTTAACTGGTTTTAAAGGGGTAGTATGGAGGTGAATTTGGAGTGTGAGACAGCTGGTGACATGAGTGAAAAGGATTGTGCTGACAGGATCCAGGTTAGGTGCCAGCTGTCAGAAGTACTCTTGGCCCATTTGTGTGTGTACTCAACTATAAATGGTTGCAGGAGTTGAGTCTTAGCTCCTGGCCCCGCCCATTCAAAAGGCACATGTCGATGCACACTGGGCCTGTTGTGTTTGTGTGCTCACATAATTGTGGTTGCAGGAGTTGATTTACAACTGGCCTCGCCTCTCTGCTGGCTGCTACTGATTTCACTTCTCTGACTGCTTCAACCCTATCATACCTATTCTTAAAGCTATGTATGGATTCTGCCGCTACCACTTTATTATCTAGGCTCTTCCACTTCCTGATCAATCTTGGTATTTCTTAGCATCCATATGGCTCAGCTGTGCTTTTAACTTCAGCTGTACGTCGTAATCACTTGTATGTGCGTGTGTTGTGTGTTTGTGTATGTGATGTGAGTTTTGTGCATATATGTATGTGTTTTGGGTATATGTTGTGTGTGTGTATGTTTTGTGCGTGTGTTATATGTGTGTGTGTGTAAGTAATAATTTGATACCTTGTAGAGAGTAAGCTAATCTTCTCAATAACTGAATACAACAAATTATAGCTAAAGCAAATTAACAATTTCTTCATTAAAATTTTACTCCGTCAATAGTGAAGGATTGTTCATGGTGCAGTGACCAGAATTCATAACTAAAAGTTAATCATATATGATAAAAAACTTTTAAATGATATACTGTTAATCCATCAGTTTTATGTATTAACCTGTGAATACAATGAGTTAAGTCCGTGAATTATGTTGTTCATCTCTTGAAAAACATCAGTTGAACGTTCTTTCGTGAGTGAGGTAGTTTGTAGAACTAACATCCAGGTGTTGCTGGATAACCTTTCCTCTCTGCCCTCACCCTTTCTGGTTTTCTCTCTTATCTCATTTTCATTCGTAGTCTATGAGAGTTCTTAAGTTCTTTTTATCGAGTGTAACTTTTATTGTTGAGTGAGTGGGAAGGATAATCCAGGGTGAACCTGATCGTGACTGCTCTTATTAACCTTAGGCTTCTGGACACTCTTCCCTCTATCTCACTTTCCTGTATTAAAAAAACGTTTTTTCACTTTAACACGTTTATACAAAATCCGTCTCATGGTGAGCGAAAACACTGAACCACACAATCCATGAGAGTGGCGCATCCAGTAGAACTCAATGTTGTACTCGCTACCCAAGGACATACTGTGGTGTGGACGCCTCTAAGCAGTGCAGTGTAGTTATTGATCAATACCACTCGTTCGTGGTTACAATAATATAATATACTGATTGTTGAGCTAGTACACCAAACAGGGAGTAGAATGAAATTAGGCGTCCACACCACCGTATGTCCTTGGGTAGGGAGTACAACATTCAGTCCTACTGGATGCGCTACTCTTAAGGATTGTGTGGTTCAGTGGACTAGAACGTCATGTGTTTTCGCTCACCATGAGGCGGGCCAAAGCATCATGGGTTCGACCCTGGCTAGTGTAGTGTAGTTATTGATATATATATATATATATATATATATATATATATATATATATATATATATATATATATATATATATATATATATATATATGCATATATATATGCAGCAGTTGTAGGAGGTGTCACATTTGTTCAACTGCTGCACCTCTCCTGTCTACAGTATATAAGCTTCCTCTGCTCATATGCTGTTATTCTATTCAAGATTGATGGACTGAAAACATCGACTCAAGATTGAGGGACTGACAACCTCACACTCCTCCTGTTCTTCACGATTCTCCTTTGTATGGACTGATGAAGCCACTGTGTGGCGAAACGTTTCCTCAATAAAGATACCCAAGTGTTGCATATGTGTCTAATTTACCAACTCGTTGGTTCTCTGAACCATTCATTCACAGGACCAAAGAATAGAGCTCATCCCTTTTGCAAACGTAAATATATAATTACAATTAGGAGGCCAAAAAGAAGCAGAATTTTGGTATGTCCCGGCACGTTCACGTCCATCTCTTATCTTAGAGCTCTTGTTTCATTGACTCTCTTATATTACTCTTATCTTAAAGTTCTTGTTTCACTGATTCTATGTTACTCTTATCTTAGAGCTCTTGTTTCATTGGCTCTTTTATATTACTCTTATCTTAAAGCTCTTGTTTCACTGATTCTCTGTTACTCTTATCTTAGAGCTCTTGTTTCATTGGCTCTTTTATATTACTCTTATCTTAAAGCTCTTGTTTCACTGATTCTCTGTTACTCTTATCTTAGAGCTCTTGTGTCATTGGCTCTTTTATATTACTCTTATCTTAAAGCTCTTGTTTCACTGATTCTCTGTTACTCTTATCTTAGAGCTCTTATTTCATTGACACTCTCATCATGTGCTGCCAGGCGCAAATCATTGACTCCTTATAATATCTAATTTGATTTATAGTCTGATTTCAGCATGTAATATTTAGTTATAATTTTTTGCTATCCGGCATTTACTTTGTTAATGGTTGTTTCAGTAAATTATCTTACAGCATATATTACGCAGGGTGCTGTAGAAAATGTTATAAAAAGCGCTCCATATATAATGTCAGTTTACGGGATTTGTTCTGAAACCAGACGTGTATTAGTCCTGAAGAGTAGCCAGGACAGGACAGGAGCGGGAGAGGTGGTTTTGAGTCAGAACGGGGAGAGCGTTGGCTGGAGCAAGACGTCATGTTTTTTTGTTTGTTATTAGAGGGGTGATTTTTGGGTAATTTTATGCCATAGGTTGCTTTAAGATTTATGTAATTACTCTCCTGATATATATGTTAGACCTTAGTATGAGGAGAGGCCTGTTTAAGGTTTGGGAGATTACCGTGTACTGTTTTTGCCTACAGGCTAAGATGCCGGTAGAGGAAGGGGGGGTCACGGAGCCTCCCTGTTTATAAATGTTTCTTTTTTTAACCACTAGTAGCAGTGTGCTAGTAAGCTAATGTGAGTACTTGTTAAAGGTGTACTGGTGTTTTGTGATTTTTGTATGTAGTGAGTAGGTTGTATTTGGAATATGTAAGTTTACTATTAATATAGTTATAGTTTTGTACATTTAGTTTGTGTCCTTCCTTATAATAAATATAAGTACTGACCATTTAATTAACACTTAAATGTGAAGGAACAAGCTTGGCCACTAGGTTGGTTTATGTGGTTTAATAGTTTACATGCCCCTAGACGCCCTGTTTACCCCTAGACGCCAGTATTTATATTTACGTAACGTACTAAATTCGTTACAGCATATAACCTGATGATTACGCTATCATCTATACGGGAAATAAATTTTAAATATATTTTCTTACGTTTATTGTTGCTTTCTGTTTCTTGTAGCCTGTTAACTATAACAACGGAAGTTGACTGAAAATAACAGGAGTCATTGACAACGGTAAGTGTCAACCTCCAGTTGTTTCTGATCCAACTCTGACTTTTAATCTTTTCTTTCCTTCACATTGACGTAGCGGCCTTGTTACTTTCACTTCGGGGTTTCAGGAGCCTGGAAGAGTGTCCATGAGTTCACTTGCTGACGTCTTGGGAAATTAGTGGGTTGGTAGAAAGAAACCATCCATCCGTGTGGAACGGAAGCTTTTTTATTGTTTTTGCTGTCTAGGAGTATTGCTGGCCTTCGTGTCTCATGGAAGATAACAAGTACATCTTACACACTGTTTACATTCACTTTACTTTCCTGTGTGTTTCTTAATGGTTTTCATTCCTGTATTTTTTTTTTTCATTTTTTCCTGGTTCGAGACCGTGATGCGGGGACGATGGCGGAAATGATAATATAGCCTGTGCATAATATCTCATCTTAGAAAGTTAAGCGGTACTTGATTAAATAGCAGTTCAACTCTTGTTTTAAGTGTGAGAAAGAACACCTGGGTTACTGAATGAAGATATTTACAGAGAAGTTGACAACGAGGAAGAACAAACGACTGAGGGAAACACATCTTGAGACATGAAAGGATGACACTTAATTAACCTGTTGAAATGGTCTAGTCCTTTTAATCTCTTAATTTTAAAATTATTCCTTAATTTTGGTCGTGCTTGCGTTACGTCATTATATCGTTGTAATGAGGCAATAGAGAAACAGTTATGCGGTTAAAAAATGGCAGTAACGACTTAATTGCATGACAGTAATGAAGGTAGTAATTCCACTTGGATTGGGTAGCATTATGCTGTTAATCGACTACCGTCATTATAATGACTAATAATATAACACAGTATCAGCACAACAGTAAGTAAACTAATGAGGCAGACTAACGTACAAACTGACAGTGTGAGAATAACGAGAAAATTAAAATCTAATAACATGTGTTGGGAACAGTAACATGAGAATAAAAATGAAAGAATAAAAATGGGAGAATAAGGAAAGGGTAACAACCTGAGAGGAACGCGAGGTGGCCCCCACGCAAGATCACAAACCTTGTGTTATAATCTCAGTAATCAGTACCATGGTTCCCTCACACCCTCTCTCTCTCTCTCTCTCTCTCTCTCTCTCTCTCTCTCTCTCTCTCTCTCTCTCTCTCTCCCCTCCCTCTTTTCCTCAATCCAAGACCCTTCCCTTCCTCTCTCCTTCCAAGATCTTTCCTCTCTCTCTCCCTTCAAGACCCTCTATCCCTCCCTTCAAGACCCCTCTATCCCTCCCTTCAAGACCCATCCTCTGTCCCTCCCTCCAAGACCCTGCCACTCTCCCTCGCTTCAAGACCCTTCCTCTATCCCTCCCGTCAATACCCTTCTTCCCTTCCTCCCTCCCTCACTCTTAAGGCCCTGTTTTCATTCCTCCCCCTCTCCAAGACCCTTTTTGCCGCCCTCTTTCCAAAACCCTTCTTCCTTCAAGACCCTCTTTTCCTCCTCGCCTTCCAAGACCTTCTCGAGATTCCTCTCTCCCTCCAAAAGTTTTCCTCTTTTTTATTACTCCAAAACTTCCCACCGACTGACCTTTCAAGACACTTCAACTCACGCTCCAAAAATCTATCACCCTCTTTCCAAAACCCTAACATCAACCAAACCTCCACGACCCTAGCACTCACTGCACCCACCAAGACCCTATCACCCACTAACCCTCCAAGACCCCTCCATGCCCAACACTGACCCACTCGCCCTACCTAACTCTCACTCACTAACCCTTCATGCATGCATTTCAGTCTGCTTGTGTGTTTATCCTTTTGCCTGCCATCCTGGGTGCTTTTCTACCCGCGTCTCTCTGCTAGTCATGCTTTACTTGCCTGCCATCCTGGTGCTTGTCTGCCCGCGTCTCTCTGCTAGTCATGCTTTACTTGCCTGCCATCCTGGTGCTTGTCTACCCGCGTCTCTCTGCTAGTCATGCTTTACTTGCCTGCCATCCTGGGTACTTGTCTACCCGCGTCTCTCTGCTAGTCATGCTTTACTTGCCTGCCATCCTGGTGCTTGTCTACCCGCGTCTCTCTGCTAGTCATGCTTTACTTGCCTGCCATCCTGGGTACTTGTCTACCCGCGTCTCTCTGCTAGTCATGCTTTACTTGCCTGCCATCCTGGTGCTTGTCTACCCGTCTCTGCTAGTCATGCTTTTTTGCCTGCCATCCTGGTGTCTACCCGCTCTCTGCTAGTCATGTTACTTGCCTGCCATCCTGGTGCTTGTCTACCGTCTCTCTGCTAGTCATGCTTTACTTGCCTGCCATCCTGGGTACTTGTCTACCCGCGTCTCTCTGCTAGTCATGCTTTACTTGCCTGCCATCCTGGGTACTTGTCTACCCGCGTCTCTCTACTAGTCATGCTTTACTTACTTGGCAGCTCCCAGAGAGAGAGCCTACCCCAACTATCAACCCTTTTCTCTTTCTCTTTGAGATGTGCCGTCTTAGAGTACCAGGAAATCTTACTGAAGACACCTTGTGTAAGGAGAGCAATCTTTCCACATCTCGAGACACGAGATCAGTCTCTCTACAACTTGATACAAAAGATCAGTATTTTCACAGATGACACAAACGGAGATCAGTCTTTCCACAACCTGACACACAAGGAGCTCAATCTTTCCACACCCTTACACAACAGTACACTACATTCTTCACAGAGTGCAACAACCAACCGTTCCAGACAAGCCCTCCACTTTCTTTTTGTATTTTTCCCCTCCGAGAGAACGTATATACAAATGAGCCCTTTTTTTCTCCGCCAGTTTTTGTTTGTAAAGAATTTGCTGGGAAGTTAAGGCTGAAGAGGTCAATTACGTGGGAGTGAGCCAGAGGAGCAGTAGCAGCAACTGATGCTCAACGTGTGTGGCGAGATCAGCTGCTCAACACTACACAAACGTTCTCTACAGCTTAATATACTAATTATTTTATGAGTAATGAGTCAAAACACTAATACTCCATATGTAAACAAATGAAATATGAATACCATCTTTTTGTGATAGATGGCCACTCGCACAACCTAAAATATTAAAAATGATTCTCACGTTATTTTTGCTGATATCTTCGATGATTAGCTTAAAATTAATCATACAACGTAGTTTTACGTCAGTATTTAGATAGGAAATTTAATATTGAGTTGTGAAAGAGAGTGGAGAGTAGGAGTGGGCCACCCAAGACGAGGCAAGGTGGGTGTCGCGTCTGGCCGGGCCTGGGGTTCACTGTCTCCTCGCAGAGCTGCCCTCCACTTTCCCACCTGCTGCTCCTCCCGCACTTTTTTATGAATGAGTATGACGGCTTGAATAGTTTTTATTGGGGATCTCTGATAGGGTTATCTTTTGGCCGTATTTATTAGGTATGCCCATCCTGATCAGATAACTATGCTTTTAACTATTCCTTAGTGCAAATGGTTTCCGTGTAATATATTAAGATTTTTCGTATTATAATTTTCCAGTTTTGCTCCCAATAGTCAAAATTATGATCAATTAGACCGCTTTTACATGGTTACAAATGTTTGAGCTTCCAGAAGCAATAAAGAATAGATGGAGGCAGATCAATCTGAGGTACACTACACTTATTGCTTGATCCTATATGATGTTGAGTGTGGTCTTACCCTACATGATGTTGAGTGTGGTCTTACCCTACATGATGTTGAGTGTGGTCTTACCCTACATAATGTTGAGTGTTGTCTTACCTCACATGATGTTGAGTGTTGTGATAAATGGTTTTGAAAACCGACGAGTTGAAGATTGATACACTTATGCAACATATGGGAATCTTTATTAAGGAAACGTTTCGCCACACAGTGGCTTCATCAGTCCAATACAAAGCAGAAAGGTGTAAGGAGAGGAGGAGTTTGAGGTAATAAGTCCCTCGGCCTGAGTCCGATGTGTTCAGTCCATCAATCTTGTAGAAAGTACAGCATAGAGCGTAGAAGTGGCTTATATACTGTAGTCAGGTGAGGCGAAGCAGGAGGAGGCGGGGTCATAGTGGTACCATCCACTAGTCGAAGTAAGTCTTCGTCCAAAGGTTGGACAAGTATTGAAGAATTTCTTGTATCAAGATCCCATGATGTTGCAGTGTCTGATAGAGTGATAAATGGTTTTGAAAACCGACGAGTTGGAGATTGAGACACTTATGCAACATATGGGAATCTTGATACAAGAAATTCTTCAATACTTGTCCAACCTTTGGACACTAGAAGAAGAAGTGGACAACACTCTTCCTTTCCTTGATGTTCTTCTCTGCAAAGCTGACCATGAACTTCGTTTTAAAGTCTATCGAAAACCTACCAACCAACATGATCTTCTCCACTTCTACTCTCACCACGACACCAAAACTAAACGTGGTGTAATTATAGGCTTTTTCCTGCGCGCACTCAGAATCTGCAGCAGTGAGTTCCTTGAGGAAGAATACTCCCTTATTGAACAAGTTTTTTCTAAACTTCACTATCCTCGTCACTTCATTAGAGACTGTAGACTACGGGCATTAAGCATCTTCAACACAACCAGAGAAGACACTGCAGAGAAGAGATGCATAGTCCTCCCCACCAACTCCACTGCCAAACACGTTTCCAACATTTTTTCCAATACCTCATTCCGAGTATCCACCTCCACATCCACCACCATCAAGGACATTACCAGTAACAGACAGGACAAGCTTCAATCCACTGCAGGGGTATACACAATCCCTTGTAATGACTGCAGTAAATTATACGTCGGCGAAACATCCAGAGACCTCCAAACACGTATTTCAGAACACCAGTACGCAGGCAGATCTGACGACTCAAGGAATGCCTGTGTTCAACACCGAAATTCACACAACCATTTAATCAACTACAGAAACGCAAGACTCATCGCCAGAGAAGACAACACTCAATACCGATGAATCCTGGAATCATCACTTATCTGTATATCCAACAACTTCAACCAGAACAACGGCTTCTACAACATAGTTGAACCTATTGCCAAGAAACTTCTTCATCGCTATCCCACATAAGAACTTAAGAATGGAACACTAAAAAAGGTCTACCCATATACTTGTCCAATATCTTTTTAAAGCTACCCTACTCTGAAGATTGTCACATGCAGCATTCTCCACCTGACCCAGCATTCTCCACCTGACTAAATCCTATAAATACTCATGTATCTTTTATCCAGGTATATCTGTTTGTGACTCGATAAAGCCCACTGCGTGGGCGAAACGTTGTCAATAAAGGATCACATTATACTGCTTATGTGTTTATTTTTCCATAACCGCTGGACTTCTGTTTCTTACAGTTCCTGATATAAATCCCAGTAATCTATTTGCCTTATTTCGTACGCTTAGGCATTGCTGACTTGGTTTAAGGTTGCTGCTTACCATAACCCCCAAATCCTTTTCGCATTCTGTACGGCTATGTTCAACATTATTCAGCTGGTAAGTGCTAGGGTTATGAACATTCCCGAGCTTTAGAACTTTGCATTTATCTACATTGAACTGCATCTGCCACTTTTCTGATCACGAATTCAGTTTGTCTAAATCCTCTTGAAGTTCCGTGACATCAACGTCTGAATCGATTATCCTACCTATCATCGTGTCAGCGAATTTGCTCATATCACTAGTAATTCCCTCGTCAAGGTCATTTATATATATTATAAACAACAATGGGCCTAAAACCGATCCCTGCGGAACGCCACTTGTAACAGATCCCCACTCAGATTTAACCCCATTTATTCACACTCTCTGCTACCTATTGGTGAGCCATGACTCGATCTATGACAGCACTTTTTCCCCAATGCCATGAGGATCCACTTTTTTCAACAGTCTCTGATGTGGTACTCTATCAAAAACCTTGCTAAAATCCAGATAAACAATATCGAATTCTTTATCATGATCAACGGCCTCAAAAGCCTTACGGAAGAAAGTTAATAAATTAGTTAGGCAGGAACGGCCCCTGGTGAATCCATGTTGAGTATCATTAATCAAATTATGCCTATCGAGATGGCTTCTTATATTATCAGCTATAATTGACTCTAGTAATTTGCCTACAATTCAGGTTAGGCTTATTGGGCGGTAATTTGACGGTAACGATTTGTCCCCTGCTTTAAAAATAGGAATTACATTAGCCATCTTCCACATATCGAGACACTACACCTGTTTGAAGAGATAAATTAAATGTATTAGTTAAAGGTTCACAGAGTTCCATTTTGCATTCCTTAAGAACCCTTGAAAAATGCTCATTAGGACCCGGCGATTTATTTTGCTTCAAACGGTCTATCTGTTTAATAACCATTTCGCTAGTGACTGTGATATTACATAATTTATCTTCTTCAGGCCCACTAAAAACCTAATTATTGGGATATTATTAATGTCTTCCTGAGTGAAAATCAAGAGAAAATAATTATTAAAAATAGAGCACATTTCATTCTCTTTGTCAGTAAGATACCTATAGTTATTTTTAAGGGGACCTATCTTATCTAACTTTTGTTCTATACACCTGGAAAAAACATTTTAGGTTAGTTTTCGAATCCCTAGCAACTTTAATTTCGTAGTCCCGTTTAACTTTTCTTATCCCCTTTTTAACGTCCCTCTTAATGTCGATATACTGATTCATAAGATGACCCTCACCTCTTTTGATACGCCTATAAATTACTTTCTTCTGCCCTAAAAGATATTTGAGCTTTTTATTCATCCATTTTGGGTCATTTCTATTCAATCTAATTTCTTTATACAGGAGAAATGTTCTTTGGGCAGCATGTATAGTGTTCAGAAAACTGTCATATTGATAGCTCTCTTCATTACCCCAGTCCACAGATGATAAGTGTTCTCTAAGCCCATTGTAATCTGCTAAGCGAAAACTTGGACCGTTACTGAGTTATCCCTACTAAAATACTTCCATTCAATGCTAAAAGTAATTGATTTGTGGTTGTTTGTGCCGAGTTCCTCTGTAATTTCTAAATTATTAACAAGGGTTTCCTTGTTTGCCAGAACCAAGTCAAGCAGGATATTTCCCCTTGTAGGTTCTGTCACAAACTGCTTCAAAAAAGAATCCTGAACTACTTCTAAGAAGTCGTTAGATTCTAAATTCCCTGTCAAGAAATTCCAATCAATCTGACTAAAGTTGAAGTCTCCTAGAATTACTACGTTATCGTGCATTGTGGCCTTAACAATTTCCTCCCATAGTAGTCTTCCTTGGTCCCTATCTAAGTTTGGGGAACGGTATATCACACCTAAAATACATTTTTCATGCCCCTCTGAAAATTCTATCCAGACAGACTCTGTATGTGTTATTTCATAGTTTATACCCGTTTTTATGCAACAGTTCAAGCGATCTCGGACATAGAGTGCCACCCACCCCCCTTCCCGATACTTCTGTCTACTTGGAACAGTTTAAAATCCTGTATATGACATTCAGCTGGCATGTCCCGATTTTTCGTATTGAACCACGTCTCAGTTATGGCAAATACATCAATGTTACCTGCACTAGCAACTAATCTGAACTCGTCCATCTTATTCCTAGCACTACGACTATTTGTGTAATATATGTTTAAAGACCCTCCTTTCTCTTTACCCTTCCTGCTCCTTTCTGTTTTTCCACTATACCTATTACTGCCGTCCAATTCATTCTAATGAGGACATTAGAGCACTCCAGGATGATTTAAATAGACTGATGCAGTGGTCGGAGAAGTTGCAAATGCAGTTTAATATAGACAAATGCAAAGTTCTAAATGTTGGACAGGAAAATAACCATGCCACATATAAACTAAATAATGTAGATCTTAATATTACTGATTGCGAAAAGGATTTAGGAGTTCTGGTTAGCAGTAATCTGAAACCAAAACAACAGTACATAAGTGTTCGCAATAAAGCGAACAGAATCCTTGGCTTCATATCAAGAAGTATAAATAATGGAATCCTCAGGTTGTTCTTCAACTCTATAAATCTTTTGTTACACCTCATTTAGATTATGCTGCACAGTTTTGGTCAACGTATTACAGAATAGATATAAATGCACTGGAAAACGTACACAGGAGGATGACAAAGTTGATCCCATGTATCAGAAATCTTCCCAATGAGGATAGACTGAGGGCCCTGAATCTGCACTCTCTAGAAAGGCGAAGAATTAGGGGGGATATGATTGAGGTGTATAAATGGAAAACAGGAATTAATAAAGGGGATGTAAATAGCGTGCTAAAAATATCTAGCATAGACAGGACTCGCAGCAATGGTTTTAAGTTGGAAAAATTCAGATTCAGGAAGGATATAGGAAAGTACTGGTTTGGTAATAGAGTTGTGGATGAGTGGAACAAACTCCCGAGTACCGTATAGAAGCTAAGACGTCGTGTAGTTTTAAAAATAGGTTAGATAAATACATGAGTGGGTGTGAGTTGGACCTGACTAGCTTGTGCTACTAGGTCAGATGCCGTGCTCCTCCCTTAAGTGAATGTGAGAGATCTGTCTTCGTCTACCTTGTCAATGCCCAAATTTATTTTTTGTGGCGATCATACCACCCTAAATGGCCCCCAGCTGCTAACCATTTATCGACCTTAGGAACCCCCTGAATTTCAATGGTTTAGTGTTAAGGTGATTTTTTTTCTGTCGAATTTCACTTTTATTCTGTAGAAATTCTTTTTTAGGTTTATTCTCGTGTTTAGTTTCAATTGTGATCCTCATTTTTTTATCTTGTTTTAACCAGTGTGTCTTCATCAACCTTATCTATACCTATAAGTATCTTGTATGTTGTGAACATGTTTCTTCGCATTTGTTTCTCCAGTAAAATTATAATATTTCACTCTATCGTCATACCTCAGATTCAGTTTTTAATGGGTTATCCTTGTATGATTGTTTGTTTACTTAATTTTTAAACCTATTTTAGTTTGCTTAATCCTTGTATGTAATCAGCTCCTATTGTATCGTGTTCCGACTCGTTCCTCTTCATTATTACTCAAAAGTTAGAGATGAGTCTTTGAATGTTCAGCTTCTATCTGCACGCCCTCTTTAGACTCTCTTGAATACCTTCCATTCTTGTCTGGTTATTGTGAGTACAGTTAGGTGGCTTGTCTGTCTTGTGATAAGCAAACGAAGATCGGACCTCCACCACTCCTCGAACTGAATAATCCTTCCCAATATTTTTTTTTATTAATTATATGCGTCCTTGTCATATCCTTTGAGTTTTGAGTGATGATGACGTCTCACCTACGCTGCTGCAGGGACATAAACCCCAGCTTGTGTAGACTTTTGCTTCCTCCGACACCAGTCTGTAGGTGTGCCTCTGAATTTATCCAGATTTGATTTATTTGGCATGGTGTGCACTCACCTAGTTGTGGTTGCAGGGGTCGATTCACAGCTCCTGTGTGTACTCACCTAATTGTGGTTGCAGGGGTCGAGACTCAGCTCCTGGCCCCGAGACTCAGCTCCTGTGTGTGTGTGCGTGTGCCTGTGCTTCACGAATGCTAAAAACTTTCTTCTTTCCTGTCATTGGAAGAATAAAAGTAGATATAATCAGAACATGCAAAATACATAGAATGCAGAAACGCGATTGATAGTCAAACACTTTTTACCAGAAAAGTTGCTAAAACAAGACATACCGAAACTACTTTTAAATGAGTTATGTCATGTATTGTGATGTTGATATTGATAAGTTTAGTACACACAACCCGCACATATAAAAAAGAGAGGAGCTTACGACGACGTTTCGGTCCGACTTGGACCATTTACAAAGTCACACTAACACACAGGACAGGAAGAAGGGGTATTTATAGGCAGGCAGACAGGAGAGGGCACAAGAAAGTGGTGGAGGGGTAATAATGGAGGTAGTAGTGGTAGTGGTAATAGTAGTAGTGGAGTCATTCATAATCTAGGAAATGAGCACTGCACTGAAGCTGGCGGCCCGTATAGGGTAAGGACAACAACACAGAGGGGGAAAAATGAAAATAAAATAAAGGACAAATACAAGGCAAAAGAAAAGAAAGAAAACCCAGAGGAGAAAAGAGAAAGAGGAGAAGGGGGAAGAGATAGAAGGGGAAGGAATCAGGTTAAGTCACGGGTGTTCTGAAGTTTGGAGCATTTAACAATTATGATGTTGAATAAGCCATCGATGTTGATTAAATTTAGTTATGGGTTGATAGTCTAGTTATTGGTTATAAAACTGAGCTATTGATGTTAAGTTTAATTATTAATTAATGTTGTTAATGTAGTTGATCTTTATATGTTGTATAATGATGATGTAGTTCAATTATAGATGTATAATGTTGGTGATGTAGTTCAATTATAGATGTATAATGTTGGTGATGTAGTTGAATCATTGTTGTTGTTGAACATTATTAATGAAGTACCTAATCACAAAGTTTTATTTTTGTCTGGCCATACAAACATTTGTATAACCCAGTGTATACAGTACAGTGGGTAATAAAAATGTAATGTATCTTATCATACGAAATGCAGTACAACGTCATGCAAAATACAGTGTCATAGAACATACAGTATGGCACTGATCACATTTTATATGGATGCTAAAAAGTTGTAAATACACTTTTAATTAGTTTTGAACAATGAAGGCGGGGAAGGGAGGGTTGTTGGGGGAGGCGGGGAAGGGAGGGTTGTTGGGGAGGCGGGGGAGGGAGGGTTGTTGGGGAGGCGGGGAGGGAGGGTTGTTGGGGAGGCGGGGGTGGGTGGGTTATTGGGGAAGGCGGGGAGGGTGGGTTGTTGGGGAGGCGGGGAGGGAGGGTTGTTGGGGAGGCGGGGGTGGGTGGGTTGTTGGGGAAGGCGGGGAGGGTGGGTTGTTGGGGAGGCGGGGGAGGGAGGGTATTTGGGGAGGCGGGGGTGGGTGGGTTGTTGGGGAAGGCGGGGGAGGGTGGGTTGTTGGGGAAGGCGGGGGAGGGTGGGTTGTTGGGGAAGGCGGGGGCGGGAGGGTTGTTGGGGGAGGCGGGGGTGGGAGGATGGGTTGTTGGGGGAGGGAGGGTGAAGAGGGGGTTAAAGCAGGTTTCTAACTACATATTTTAGCCTTGTTTATGACCCCGCGAAGTCGCTGGTTTGTTCATTCAGTGGAGCTCAGACACCTGCTAGCACGGATATATACACCGAGAGGCGTATACAGTAAATCTCAGTATATATAAGCTGAGATTTTAATCTCTTTTTCAGGAAATAGTCTTCTGACTGATGATGTATAGTCTTAATGGCCCTCGTGTATTCGATAGGCTTTAAACTTTATAAATCAACCTGCCTGCTGGCTGGTCGTGTGGGCTTTTATGTATAACGTGAACAGGTTGATGCTAGAAAAGTGCTGCGTAAATGCAGGTCTTCACATCACTGGAGAACTTATAGGAGAATAGAATGCATTTGTTGCAAAACTTTCTTTTCATTTAAGAGAATCATTAAAATTGTCGTTGTTGAAAGAACACAGGTTACAAGCAACATTCAACTAAAATCAATAATAATTCATCCAACTTCATCATGCACTTCATCATACTTAATATACTTATTTATGCTTTTCTTCTTAGTGCACATATTGCCATTTACCAAACCACTTTTTACGAATTATTCACTTTAAGATCTCCCGTTTTCATTTCCACTTGGCACTACATATTTTAGTATTACAGTGATTCTTACATTATTATTAATGTCTAATTTATTATTCTCTCACTTAACTTAAAATTCGGAAATAGTCACTTTGAGATGGGCAAGGTGCTGGCTACACCACCTACATACCTCGGAGAATTTTCAACTCCATCTACATCATTCTTTTATTTTCACAATTGTTAATTCAACAGTACCGCTCTTCCTCCTTTAGTTTTTTCCTCCCAGATAGACGTGAGATAATTCCTTTATGCCCTATTACAAGTCTGTCACGTATTTAACATTGTTTCACTCATTGTAAGAACATTGTGCTAAAATGCAAACTATTAATAGGATTCCGTTTCTCCCCATAGACAGGACAGTAGTGTCTTCCTGAATGGTTGTTTACTAACCTACTACTTATAAAATGTATACATCTATAGGTAGTGCATACTGTTTATAGTGTATGCATTACATACCATTTTAAAAAGTTCAAATGCACTTGTATTATTTTTCATGTATTCATATTCCTTTCTGAAAAAAATAAATTCGATAATTGATTAAAGTCTACTGAGTAAAAGTGAGATTTATTGTCTTTAAGGACGTTTTTGGATGCACCCAAAAATATACTATACTCTTATGAGTAACTTTCAATGAAATTTAAGTAGGGAAGGTTGGATAAGTAGAGAGGCACCAGTGAGTGATGGTACTAGGAGCGTGGGAAGTGTGGTGGTGGTGATAATGAGTGTAAGTGTGGTCTGTGGTGGACGTGGTGTTGGTTGGTAGGAGTTTAAGCAGTAGAGGTGATGGTTGTGGTGGTGAGGTAGCAGTGTGGGCGCTGGTGGTAGTGGTGGTGGCAGTGGTGGTGAGCAAGAGAGGTGGGCGGCAGTGGTGATGGTTGTGCTGGTGGTGATGGGTATCAGTGAGGGTGGTGGTGGGTAGCAGTGTGGCGGGGCAGGCAGGGAAGCCCTGCAGTAGCTCTGGACAATTAGCTACATCCGCTGGTCAACGCTCGTTGCTCTACCCTCCACCTATTATTACGTCTCATTCCTATTTTCTGCTGTTTTGCTATGTAATTATCAGCTTGTATTTTATACGTAGCCTGTGAGAGAGGGTCGTCTCTTCCCACGGCTGTATTATCGTCGTCGTTACAGTTACCTGTATTCATCTCCCAGCTTGATGAAAAAGTTAGTAATATGTGTTCATCGTCATAGTTGTTGCATATGTTTGAGTGATACATTGCAACTCTGGTCAGTTTTACCATCCAGATAATGTTAATACAAAGGTCTTATAGCTACTTTTGTGCCAACAAATTTTTTGTTCATTTTTTTAATTTCCTGAATGTGGAGTGCTGGCCCCAAGGACAGGTTTGTATATGAGGGTTGGTCCCTTGAACGGGTTTGTGCTTGAGGGCAGGCCCCTAGGACAGGTTTGTGCTTCAGTGCCGGTCCCTAAAGTGGGTTTGTACTTGAGGGCTGGCCCCCAAGACAGGTTTATGTTGAATTGTTAGCTGATCCCATTGCAGGTTTGTGTTTGAGGGCCAGCTTCCCTCCCCCACAAATCCCAGCCTTTCTCACCATCCCACCTAAACATCCACCCACTCCCACGTGATATTTTACCCACTACCTCTCTCACGCCTGCGCCCACACTCTGGTTCCTCCAGCTTGAGATGCTTTCCAGTTTTTCTCTGCTCTCTACGATTTCACTTTTCTTGTGCCCACTGTATCACTTCTTGCAACCTACTTTTTTTCTTTCACTTCTCACCTCCAGTCCTCCTCCTCACTTCTCTCTCCACACAACCAAAATCTTTCCCAGCGATACCTGGAGATACAGATAAACCAAATACTGGAAACATAAAATAAATGAAGGAAAGAATTAAGTGTGGTATACAAGTGCAGACAGAATTACACACATGAGGAACCAAGGAAAAAAGTAATAGACAAAAATCCAGACATCATAGCTCTCAAAGAGACTCAGATATCAGGGATAATAAACAAACCAGTATTTCTTGATTGATACCCTCTAGTGAGAAGCAAAAGATAGGTATACAGGTGCAAGAGTTGGAGTGGTACTTTTGATTAGGAACCATTGGAATACTGATGAACTGAGGTCTGAATATGCGTGACTTTCATGATGATATAATAGAACTGTAATAAATAGAGACTCTTAATTGTAGTAGTTATGTATAAACTTCAGCAGAATAACAGAACACCAAGCTAGGAATATGAGAATCATCAGACTACGACAGATCTCATAGAGAGCGGCAAAGAAAACAAGAAGTGGCCATGCAAAAATATTACATGTAGGGGATTTAAAGCAATTGGACATAGACTGGGAAAATTGGGATCCACATGGAGTACCAGAAATGTAGATAGCAAGATTGATGAAAGTTGCATACGACACCGACAAGTTGACGAATGTGCAACACTTGGGTATCTTTTTTTATAAAAAGTTTCCTTTCTCTTATCAAAAATGAGGGACTGATCACGTGAAAATAACTTCTTCCATTGTGTGCAGTATTATATTCGACTGGAGAAGACTAATGCATAAGCGATACATTTCGGCAGTATAATAAATCACTAGATACTGGCTACCTTTCCTGACTAAGGACCCGGCACTTCCCTCTTTTATTTGGCTTATGTCGCAAGGATTTTTCCATATTCGTTAATTTTTGCTTTGGGAGTTTTGGAAGGGATTATTCTATGTTAGTTTTTCTTTTCTCCCTCCAATTGCAGTGGTAAGGTGGTCAGCAACACATAAAGTAGATTTGACCATCGGGTGGATTTTCTAGTGAACCAGTGAATTTGACACTCTGGTAGTATGTGCAGCTCTTGGTGTTCTTTACAGTTCACCCTTCACCCGAGTGCTGATAGCACCTCTGGTGCTCCCAGGAGAGTAGGTGATTTTGCTTAATCTTGTACTGTTAATTCTGGGCGAGACATCCTGGGGCGAGACATCTTGGAACTGTGCCTTAAGTAGGGTAAAAGGTGGTTCCCGAAGGTAAGTTGGCAATGCTTGTCTTGTTGGTGTTGGGTATGGGAACTAGTGGCAGGGAAATGATTTCTTTATATTAATCAAACAGCGGTCTCCCATTTCTTTCTGCACTTCTGTTCTCTCTGTATTTTGGTCTCTACATATTTATGTCTAAGGCATCACCCTCCTCTCCAGAACCCTTTCCCTCCCTCGGTCTCGTGCTGCCCAGCCTTTGGGCACCTTGCCTTGTCTTCCTGCTCGTGTTGCCATTTCTGGCCTGTAGATTGTAGTGGCTCTCCTGATGGGAGGACTCATGGGAGTGTATCTGTCAAGGAAGGGTCTGGTGAAGGCACACACAAACGGGAAGTGTCCTGCTTTTTCTAAGGTCACGAACCTCCTATGCCTGATATGGGGCCTACACTGCTGCCTCTTGCTGGGACTAACTTCTCTGGGGTGCCTTGTCAGGTAAGCCGTCATTAGTCGCCCCTGAAAACAGATGAAGACTCGCAGCCGTCGGTCTGCCCCTCTTAGGTTCCGTCCGCCGCCAGAGCCTCCAAGTTGGCTAGTGTTCTTTTCTGGTTACAGAAAGGTTCAAAAGTAACACAGTTTGTTTTGTATCTCTCTCTTGCTATGAGAAGACTCAGAAAGAGGACAAATGGGACTCAAAACGTATTCAAGAACGCCAGTTCTCTACCCAGGACAGTATGTCGGCTGCTCCTCGTTTTAAGGTTCTGGGTCGTTCTTAGGCCCTGAGAAAGGTTGGAGGACCAACGGAAAGCACTCAGAATAATCCTAGAAGCGCCGGTTCTCAATTTCCCGCAGAAACAGTCCACCAGATGCTCGACATCGTAAGGAAAAATCAGACGCTCCCTTTTACTCCAAGGGGTCTGGTTCCCAGACCTCTTGGATGAGACAGCTACCTGGCCTCCTTTGGCTCATTATATTCTCTCATGCATTGGATCCGTCGGGGCATTAGGCTCCATACTGTAGACATCGATGTCCTGTTTCGGGACTATGGCTAATCAATATTGTATTTGTAAGTGACTAAACTTAGAGTAAAGGAGTTGTCTCTGGCTTCCATGTATGTTTTTTTGCCACTTCACCCCTTCTTAACGCAGTTGCCAAAGAGGAAGTATCTAGGTCCATTCTGCTATCATCCCACAGACAGGTTTGCTGTGCTCCTCCCTGCAGTCTGTGTCCATCGAACTGAGCTTATAAATGGGTCTGGCTGTTTGCTCCTAGTATCTTCCTCTGGATTGGGTTTATGGCCACTCTTTTACTGACCTAATCGTGAGCTACCCCACCCGTTCCTCCTGGGTAAATTTAAATGCCCACCATCCTGTGTGAGAAGCTGGTTTTGCTGGATCTCGGTTCACTGTGTACTCAGATTCCCAGTGTGCTCTGTTTGCCCTGGCCTGGTATGCTTCTGTTCGCTCTATAGTCCAAAAGCTCCAAGAGTAGTTAGCTTGTTTCCATGCGTGGCACAAGGATGCGGAGCTCTGTTGGTGTCCTGGGGAAAATGATGGGGCAGATTCAGAGGCATAGGCTGCTATAATGAGGTCGTTTTTTAGTAGAGTTTTGCCTGACAATAACTTCAAGGGTCGTATACACAAATAAACCCTCGGGAAATAGTGGGTCCGGTGGGCCCTGTAAACGAAAATCAAGTTATATATGCACAAATCTCACTCATAACTATGTACTTGTTTACAGGTGCTTCTGCATCCCCACTTTGTAACTTGCGAAGTGCAGCGGTCCGGAATACATTTCGATAGTTTGTGGCTTCTATAATTATCAGGGCGCCTGTAGGGATTTAGGGAAACTTTTAAGATAGACTTTTGTTTTTAATAATTTAATGGGATTTTTATCTGATGTTGGTTATTTTAGTGTGGTATGACATTGTTTATTTGCATTATGTGTTCTATTCATGTTAGTAGTTTTTATTGTTTGTTATTTTTTTTATGTGTTTTACATATTTTTTACTGTCACATGATCAAAGTACTCAACATAGCAGAACTTCCTAATTATCAATTGTGAGATGTGTTTTGCTTTGTGCAGGAGAAGAGAGGTGTTTTTATGGGGTCCTTGCTGAATCCTTTGGAAGTAAGCATCCGTTTGTTCCAGTTCTGCATATTAGGACCTCAGATGGTCTGTTCTTCCGGACTTCCATGTAGTGATCATTCCCGTCTCGCTGAAATCAGCAGGCTCGTCCCCTCCAATTTTCGCCCTGCAGTGGAAGTTAAAAGCAGCAGACTGGCAACGTTTTTGAGGGTTTGGCACAGATCTCTTGTGCACGTGGCTTAAAACCATTTCGTTAGTGTTGACTTGTAGGTGGTGGATACAAGAATTCCTCAGTCAAGTGGCTTGTGGTCCCATCTGCTATGAGCAGAAGGTGGATTTTTTGGGAATGATCTTTAATCGGGGACTGACTACTGCAGACCTTCCACATAAGGAAGCTCACAAGAAGCTATGACCACATGAGCCAGAGAGATGTTAAAAAATATTTTTTTCAGTCTCATGATAGTAAACAAAAGATGAGGATGTGAAGACAAATTCCATGCACAGTTAAGAGTTTAGGTATGATAAGGCGCAGAAGGCCAAGAACCGGTATGTGCCGGCCAATATTTTGAGGTTAGAAGGCATGACCAGGAGCCAGGTTCGACCCCTGACAAATACGACCTTTTGTGTACACATTATTTAATCATCCATAAACTCTGTCATAATGTGACGAATAATAGATTTTCTCATTTATCTCCATTTTTTGTGGTCTGAGTAAAATTTGCAAATAAAACTTCCTTTTAATTGGTCTTCTTTGATATTCAGTCACGTCTCTTTATTTCTCATTTTATGCAAATCCATTGCCTTCTATAAGTCATTTGTATATTATAGGAACCTTTCATATTTTATCCTTTTCTCCACTACCACAGTTTTCACCTCACTTACTCTCTTGTAGCTCCAAACATCTGCTGCACAACACTCATAAATACACTTCGTACATTTCAACATCCTCCTCATCACTTTCAGTCAGATCAACCTTCCAACAGTTGCTTACCTCTCACTAAGCATCGATTTTTTTAATTCATTCACTTTGACTTCTTTTACCTACTGACACCATATTCCACCTTCTTCTTACCTTGGCTGTCGCTATCACGTAATTGTTATCAGACACATCAGTGGCTCTTAAAATATGTACATCAAACCATTCACATAATTTTTTTTAGTTAATACATAATTTAGCAAACTGCTTTCATTGTGAACTTCATTCTTCAGTTAAAGATCCTTTACTATCATTTACTACTTAAACACTAACCTTCCCTACAACAACATCCACAACAATGTTTAACACTCGCATTAAGGTTTTTTAAAAAAAATTCTCTCACCTGGTTCAAAATTCCCTGAACATTCACTTTATAACTGGTAGAATGTTTATGAGCCTCTAAGCACATAAACATTGACTATTACCCACCTCAGGCATAACACAATTCTTGAATTAAATATTTTGCAGCCTCTTTTTTTTTTTTTTACAGACTTTTTCATTTAATATTACCGCTACCTGTTTAACTTTTATTCACCGGTTTCATTACTTAAATTGTTTGCCCTCGGTGCTAGGACCTGCAGCTTCCTGTCATTCAGAACATCAGCAACAGGACCTGCCTAGTATGGGCCAACAGGCCTGCTGCAGTGTTCCTCCTTTCTTATGTTTATGCTCTTAAATTATTAACATCCGTACTACATCCACGCACACTCAGATATCCCATTTACAACATTTTCTCATTCTTGTCCATGATATATAAGAGACAAGGGGGCAAGTGGTCGTTTGTTTCCGGTATATTTTTTTTTTTTTTTTTTTTATATTTTATTAAACATAAACTTACATACATTATTAACATACCTTGAACCAAATATAACAAACCAAACAAAATTTACATAGTAAAATATGAACTCATTCAAAACGTAACTTTTCTTTAACAATTTTAAATAACATCATAAAACATAATATATTATCCAAACATTAAACAATAGCAAACATCAAAACGAGCACCAGACACCAAAAGTGTATTTATTTATGACAGTGCTATACATTCTTATTATCAACTTGCAACTAAACAATTTAACTCCAATCCACAAAATAGATGAAATCTGCTCAATAAACCTAAAAAGTACAACACATCCACCACACCTGGTTATTACACCCAAAAAAATTGGCTTTAACCAACAACAAAATGTGACAACATACCCCACACCCAACCCGAGCCAAAAACATCATAAGCTCTCACAAAATAAAGGATCAACTGATCACTATCAGTCATACACAACATAGAAGCCGTACATTAAACCCTAAACATAAAGGCTTCCAAACAACATACAACAAACCATTCACTCTAATTGCTACAAAATATTTACCCATCCATAAAAACTTCCACTTCCCACACATTCCATCCTTTCACACTTGACAATACAACAAACCAAACATCTCATAACACTTCACCACACAGGGTAAAGTAAACAAAACCAAACCGAGGCCTATACTACCTCAAACACCGTACCAAGATCTCAACACATAAGGCTTAAAACAGAACCTTATAAAAACATACCGTGATTCCTTGCATAACACCAAACACACATTCATGTCCACAGGAACACAGCAACAATGCTCCCCTATGCACCCTATCATAAGCCATAGCCCAATCCAAACCTAACACACCTCCTTCACCACAATCTTCTATAAAACCCTTAATCCTCCTATGTCCCATTCTCATACTCCTCCCTGGGATCCCAAATTGCCCCTCATGCAACCAACCCTTCAAACCCCTCTTAAGCCTATTTGCCAAAATCTTTGCGAAAATTTTATAATCTGTGCACATCAAAGCAATTACTCTATAATCCTTAAGTCCCTTAGGTCCCTCACGTTTAGGGACCAACACCACCACCCCGGTTCTAACTGACTCTGCAAGCACCTCCCCCTCCCTCATTTCATTAAAAACCTTTACCAAAACCTCTCTCAACACATCCCAATACATTACATACACCTCACCAGGCAAACCATCAATCCCTGGTGTCTTCCCCATACGTAGTCCTTTTACCGCCACCCAAACCTCCTCCTCAGTAATTACCCCACCTAACTCCCTCATCTCCTCACCACTCACTCTCTCCTCTATGCTACTTAACACTTCCTCCCTATACAAGCATCCCCTCCTCCCTCATAAATTTTTCTCATACCACAATTCCGCATACCCACTCATCGCTACAGTCGTACTTAAAACCCTACCCTTCTTATACCCCCAAATTGTCCTCAACTTCCAACGACCCTATTGTCATACCTTCTCTCCTCCTACGAAATTGCCTCAGAACCACCGCCGATGCCTTATCACCCCACAACACTTCATCCATGCCACTCCTGACTCTTAACGCTTGAAACCGATCATTCTGAATATCCCTTAAAGCTACCTTAATACCCTCCAAACTCTCTCCACTCCCTACCCCCTCCCCTCCAGCATCCCTCAAAAACCCCCTCTAAATACCGTTGATACCCAAATCTATATCGCGCATCTTCCCTACCCACCTTTTCAAAAATCCTTAATGGCAAGTTTCCACATTCATTCCACCACTTAGCCACCCCAACAATACCCCGACCCCCCACAAAACCTTCCACCACCCCTCAAAATCCACCTGCCACGCTAGCCTCTTCAACATCCCTACATTGAGCTTCCAATAACTTTGAAACACCTGCACTGCCCCTCCACCCTAATTGTGCCAAAACACCTTTATGGTCCGAAAACCAACATCTATGCATTCCACTTTCTCCACCGCCACTACTTTTGACACATATATCCTATCTAAACGGGCTGCATACTGTCCCCTACTAAACGTATACTCACCAGGTTATTCCCACCTCCCACTACGTCCACCACCCCACTGCACACAAAACCTCCCTCAAGATCCTCACAACTTGCCCCGAACCCCTCGGTTCCACATCCTTGAGTCTAATAATACAATTCCAATCTCCCCTATGATAGCTACTTGAGGCAAACCCTTAAAGCATAAATTAACTCTTCCCTCACAAAATTATCCTTCACACGCAAAATTGGTGCCCGGCATATAAACCCCAATAAAACTAACATTAACCACTCCCCATCTACCATCCACCCTAACCACTCTACCCCTCCCCTTCTTCCCATGACCCCAAAACAAAAGGACTACCCTCCCTCACCCCCACCCCCACCCCCTTTTAAGCCAGCAGACCCCCACAAAAACCTGAAACCCCTTCAGAAACAACTCATTACCCTTCCGAAAATTATGTTCCTGGAAAAATACTACGTCAATCTTAAACCTACATAAGGTATCCTCTACCCACCTACGCTTGACCTCATTCCTGAGGCCATTCACATTGATACTTAGACACCTGAATTTAAAGGCATTGGTTTACCCTTCTGTTTCGCTTGCTTCCTGTCATTCTTATCAGTTGATCCAACCTTAGTAACACACTTTTTATCACCTGCCACTTCCTTATTTACTCTGGTACTACCATTTCCTCTAATACCAGCCACATTACCACGTACCACCTCTGACCATACCTTTTTCCCCGGTCTCTGCCCAGGAGTGAGGATGTCATTTTCTGCCTCCTCCCCAGTTCTCTTTCTTGATTCCACCCTCTCCATTTCCTCCTCTACATCCTCCTGCTGTCTATGGACCTCCACATCCACCTGTACCACAGTCGCCGTAGCTCCACTACTTTCAATCTGGTCCAAAGAAGGCAGCAAAGTCTCCACCTCACCACCCACACATCCCCCATTCTCCAAATCCATACTCTCACCTCCCAACATCTCATTCAAATCCTCCAATATAGCAGCCTCATTTACCACACTATGATCATCCTCCTGTTGTTCCTCAGTCTCCTGAGGCGGCCGCTGATCCTCCAAATTCCTCTCTTCTCGAGTCTGCATCACTTCCTGTTCTGCCTGCTCCACTTCCTCACTCCACTGCCTTCCTTCCGGTTGACTTTCCATGGCACCATCCTCCAGTACCACGCCCTTACGCTCCTCCACACTCTTGCCTGCAGGTTCGCCATTCCCACGTCGTCGATCCTCCCGTCTCCGCACACACTCAGCCGCCAGATGTCCAGGCTGCCCACACAATCTACATGTACGCACCTGCCCTTGATATGTCACGTATACCTGTGTACGGAAACAATCCACCATTACATAAGATGGTATGGGCTTTCGCAATGTCATTTTTACTGAATAAGTTCCTCCAAAAGACCTGCATATAGCCCCTGCGCCCATCTGCCAATATTGACTGCATGAATGACACCAAATACCTTAAAAACGTCGCGGACGTCCTCCGGTCCCATTTCAAAGGGAATATTCTGGACCTTAATCCATTTGTAGACAGCTGACACGTCCCGTAAACATACCTCTACACCAGGATTTACCATCATTCGTTGATCCTGATATGCGTCCACCACCCTTTGATATGCTTCCGTGCTTGCAAATTTCACAAACAGCCTCTTTGCACCGTTAATCGATATACCATAAAGATCTGCAAGTGTCACATGGTATGTGTCGCGAAGAACAGCAGGTAATATCACATCCGCATTCGTCGAGTAGACCGCTCCTTGTATAAACTCAACACATACTGTGTTAACTCGCCTCCGGTAGCCGTCCACCATCTTTGCTGAAAATATAATTTCCAACTGCTACCACCAGGGGCTGACCAACACGTCCGCACACCACCAGTGCTGGACGCGGAATGAGCAACAGTTCAAGCGATCTCGGACATACAGTGCCACTCCACCCCCCTTCCCGAAACTTCTGTCTACTTGGAACAATTTAAAACCCTGTATATGACATTCAGCAGGCATGTCCCTATTTTTCGTATTGAACCACGTCTCAGTTATGGCAAATACATCAATGTTACCTGCACTTGCAAATAATCTCAAATCGTCCATCTTATTCCTAGCACTACGACTATTTGTATAATACACTTTTAAAGACCCTCCTTTCTCTTTACCCTTCCTGCTCCATTCTGTTTTACCACTATACCTATTTCTGTCCTTGTTATTGTTAAGATTTTTTATATCAAAGCCTAGATCTATATTTCGACATTCATTATTTTCCATTTCTAAACCCATACCTCTAACTAATCCTAGTTTAAAGTCCTAACAACACCCTCAACTGTTAGTGGGATGGATTGTGAAGGACCTGCCTAGTATGGGCCAACAGGCCTGCTGCAGTGTTCCTCCTTTCTTATGTTCTTATGTTCTTATGTTAAAATATTTTTAGTGAGTTTAGATTTGTTACAATTGTTAATGCAAATTGTTAGAGGTTAAGAAGATTCACGATGTATATGTTTATGAGCAGAGTAAATTTCTAGAATGGTTTATTAGAACTAATATCGAACAGAGAACAGCCATGCAAAGTTTCATTATTAAATCTTAAGCTTTCAAAGTATAGGGATACATACAAATATATATATAATGAGAAGGTATTCCCTAAAGCCGCCATTGACCCATTTCTTAAAAATATTTCACAATGGGGTCAAGACACAGTGATTTGTTCATTTACCAAGACAAAAATTTTGATCAACCAAACTCTAACTTGGTTTCCAAATTTTTGAGATTGCCAAAAGGAAATTGCATTATTTCTGGTATAAAGGTTTAAAGCTTCATTATGGGGTGATCTTCATTTGTTGTAGACAGATATGGATTCTAACATATTCGGCCTAAAATGTGGGTATATACATTTGGTGTCATATATGGATTTCTCTAATTCTGCCAGAGATCATCCATTGTATGATAATAGCAGGAGAGTTAGGATTATTATAATCAGAAATAACATATTATAATATTAGTGAATTAGTTTATCTGAAGGCAAAAATCTATTATGTAAAGTTAGGAGGTGAGATTGGAAACAGAGCAAAGATAATCCTATCCCATTTCATGCCTCTGTTATCTCATGCCTCTGTTATCTCATGCCTCTGTTATCTCATGCCTCTGTTATCTCATGCTTTCTGAAAGAATGTTTTTCTTAATCCAGATAAGGAAACCTTTGAGTGTAAATCGATTAGAAATGTGAAGGGAAAAATGTGAACATTTAAGGTTAAACAGAGGGGTGTGTCTGCCTTTATGATACAAGATACATCTAGATACCAGTGCTTCCTTAGGATACACTCCGTTATTTTCACAAAATGCAAAAGATTGAACTAGGATAATATTCACCTTGATATAAAAATAATGTCAAAAGTGGCGTAACATTGTATATACCTAATGATGAAGGTGGGGAGGCAGAAATAGAAACTTTTTCTTTAATATTACTCCAATTTCAATGAAATTTTTGCTGTAAATTAAGGTGGTATTCATTTGTCTATGTGGAAGTTCTATGAAATTTGAATAAAAATAGAGAAAAAAGAATAATTCCATTTTCCAAATTGCATCATTCTGGTATTGAGTTTGCAATATTGGTAAGATGTCACATGTTTTAGTTAATTTTACCTGAATAATAAAAGGCTAAGGAACAATCGATCACAAGGATATGAAATGTCATAATCTTGTATTTTGAAAAATGTTGAATTTTGTGTTTTTATTAAAAAAAAATTGGGGGAAATGAAAAGAACATAAATGGTAAAGCTATTGGAAATAACTTCTGATTTTTTAAAAAACTGTGATTACTCAATTACTCAATAATATCCATAAATTACTGAAAAGTAGATACTAGGAGAATAACTTTTGAGAAAAATAAAGAAATATTATCTATATAAATCTACGGAAGTGAAACGTCAGGAGTCAGAGGGCCGAGCAACACTCAACCCACTTGGCATCAGAAGGGTAATTGAGATACGGTCACCGTCCTCAGCCGTGTCGGGGCTTCAGAAAATATGTTATATAGTACTATAAAAATGCTTAAAAAAATAGTATGAACAAATGGATTGCTGCAAGAGGTGGCCAGATTTATGTATTAATTTTCAGGAAAAAAAAAATCTTATTTTTTTCCCGATTTTTATTTCATTAAACCTGCCATCCTTACATAAATGTATAGCATATAATCTTGTAATTGGTGATAAAAAATTGTAAAAATCTGTAATGTTTTATTTACCATGCTTTCCACAATAAAGCTTACCTGTGTTTATATATGCTAACCTCCATACATCTTAAGAATACCTGCTTACCCTTGGCAGATAGGAGATTAGAGGCGTCCTCACCACCGTAGGTCCTTGGGTAGCGAGTACAAAATCCATTTCTGCTGGATGCGCTACTCTTAAGGATTGTGTGGTTCAGTGATCTAAGGCGTCATGTGTTTTCGCTCACTATGAGGCGGGACAAAGCAGCATGGGTTCGACCCCTAGCTAGTATATATATATATATATATATATATATATATATATATATATATATATATATATAATTGGTCAATTAGCAAGAAATCATTTAAAATTAAGTCCTTTTTAAATATTCTCTTATACGTTTAAAAATATTTTTTTTTTCATTTATGTTAATGTAAAAAATAATTATTTGGTACCAAAGAACCTTAGATCACTTACCTGACCTTATTACAACAAGCGCAATTTAATTTAGCCTAATCCAACTAAATACAGTAATTTAATAATAAAGAAACACAGTAAAACATATTTTTTCGCAAGGTTCAAAAGGATTTTTGCGAAATTATTGCATACACAAATGTTCGCTTTCCTTATTCGGCAAGAACAGCTTTGCAATTTAAGCCAAAATCGCAAGTTTTACCTAATCGCTGCGACATATACATGAATAAATAATAAACGACGGCTAGAGCTAACCACTTGGTTGCAAGGAATACATAAAAGATTCCATATAGAACATGTCTGTGACATGTCTACACCAGAGGTGACCTGTTGGGTCCCAAATGTCCCATTTCACCGCCTAAGGTTTAACATTTCATATTTTCCCATACCATCATACCTGGTACCTGAGAGGTACCAGGTTCTTCACTCTCCCACTGATCTCTGAGGCTGAGTGGTACAGAGCTGGTGACCTCTGGTGCAGGCATGTCACAGAAGTGCAGAATGTAGACCTTTCTATTTGTAAGCCTTGTAGCTCAGTGGCATAGTGCTGGACTTTCTACCTCAGGACCATGGTTCGAGTGCCTATTCAATTTTCTGCTTTTTTCAGTAACAGTTACTAATTACTACTTATCACTGCATGACTAGACAGGTCTCTTGTCTGTTGGATGGGAGTGGGGTGAGGAGAAGTAGGGACCTGGGGAGGAAGCAGGAGAGTGGGGAGAGGTGATCAGAGAGGATAGGGAAGTGTGGAAGGAGAGTGTAGAGGGAGGGGAATGGAGATGGGGACCGGGGAAGAAAAGGGTTGTTAGGGCGGTAAATGGGTAGTGAATTGTTGGATCTGTTGGAGACATGTGTCTTTGATGCTGTATGAAGGAACTCATATTACCGTGTCCACAAAATTCCTGGCTTCAGTCAAATGCTGGCTAGCTATGTCCACAGGCCAGGTTGCTGTGTTCTCATACTTCTGGAGCCAGGCAAGTGCAAGCTAGGTACTTCCATAATCGGCCTGAGAGAAGGTAACTTTTTTTTTTTAAGACCATATGTACATTACATATCTTAGATATACACAACCGAGCAACTGCTCGAAACATATCACAATATGGAGACAACTTCCTGGCAGTTCCGGTATACCAGAACCTCCTAATTGACATTATAATAGTATTTACACAGTACACAATAAATAACAAGGAAGAACTTTCCATACATCCTGCTGGAGTGTACAGACAGTGCCTCCGATATTTCCAAGAATCCCTCATAACCACCTTATATGGCCTGCTTAAGAAGATATCACAAGAATTCACCAGCTATACACTGACAAAATTAGTATTTCCCCCGGCAAACAACTTAAGTTTTATGTAATCCCGCAAATCTTTAACTCATACATTACAGTATAAACATTTAGAATTCCACCTCATTCATTACTTCCCTCATCCTGTGTACCATGCAATGAATTCTAAAATTTGACACAAAATAGAATAAATACAAACATGAATACAGCCTTTTCCTAATGAGAACCTGAAATTCTCAACCATGTTTTTATACAACTGAAATACATTTTTGGGAATCATACATAATGTCTTATAGCATAGCTGCATCCAATGATATACATTATACAACATCTTGATGCTATTAAAGTCACCATGTACTTGATGAAACTCACCATCATGAACATATGTTCCAGCAATTTCTCGCTACTGTATCTTTGACTTAATGTTTGACACAATATGCATAAACATCTATGGTGAGTCCCTCTTGGCATCCTATTACATGCATATATAACTCTTAGAACCTAAGAGAAGTTAATACCAGACTCCACTACTTGAAATATCACTTGTTGAAAACACATCTTTGCCAGGCTTGGCACATGACCTTGACCATCAGTGCCTCCCTCCTCAGACACCATATAAAGTAGTACCAGATCAAAAGGGAATCTCCCAAAACAATGCCCCTGACATAACCCCCACCTCCTTCCCTTGCCCTGCATCCTCCACCCTACACCCTCCACCCTTCCTCTTCCATCCGAATCATAAGTCTAAGTCATCTGTCCAAAGTTAAAGTCGACAGTCTCCCTTGACCTCCCCCTTTCAGATACTCTTTCACACCTACCCACACTTATCTCCTAACACTTACCTCCCGCAACCCTCACCAAAGATAATCTAGCCCTCTCTCCTTATCACCTTAACTGCAGCAGCTTTTCAACAGTCATCTCCCTGTACTCCACCGGAAAAATTTTAACCCAATCTCTCCCATAAATCCCCTTGTTCCTATGCGCCGTGCGATAAAAACTCGCCGACATGGCCTTTATCCTGACACCTCCCACACACTCCCTCATAACCCATGACAAGTGAATATATTCCACGGCCAAATACCTGATCGCCCTAATAACCTCTTTGCCTACACCTCCTATGTCCAAACTTAACACCCTCAGCGTGATCAAACCCCCTCCCATCATTCGGGTTACTTGTCCAAGTTCCTCACAGAAATAAATTGCGTGATATGCAGTCTCACGTTCCCCACATCTCTCACACTCTCCCCCACGTATCAAGCCCATATCACGCCTGATTTTTCCCACAAACACCCATACCTCTATAATCTATCAGTTTAAAGTCCTAGACAAGTCATCAATTACCCCTTCAATCGAATTGGCTAATGCAACCACTCCAACCCCAGAGAGATGTACCCCATTCCTTGCCTTCATATCACGTTTGCCATAGAATTTTTCCCAGTTATCAATAAATGGCTAGACAGGTACTGCAAGTTCCTTGCAGTACCTGTCTAGCCAGCAGTTTATACCAATTTCCCTAGACATCCATTCATTGTCCACTCCCTTTCTAGTCAAAATGCTACATATGGCTGACGTGTCCTTATCCAGTAGCTCCTGTCTCCTGCCCTTCAAAATGTCATTTTAACCAGGTCTATACTGGAGTATGCAGCACCAATTTGGAACCCACACCTAGCCAAGCACGTAAGGAAACTATTGAAAGTGCAAAACATTACAACAAGACTAGTCCCGGAGCTAAGGGGCATGTCCTACGAGGAGAGGTTAAGGGAAATCAACCTGATGACACTGGAGGACAGGAGAGATAGAGGGGATATGATAACGACATATAAAATACTGAGAGAAATCGACAAGGTGGACAGAAACAGGATGTTCCAGAGATGGGACACAGCAACAAGGGGTCACAGTTGGAAGTTGAAGACTCAGATGAATTACAAGGATGTTTGGAAGTATTTCTTCAGTCACAGAGTTGTTAGGAAGTGGAATAGTCTGGGAAGTGATGTAGTGGAGGCAGGATCAGTACTTAGCTTTAAGAAGAGGTATGATCAAGCTCATGAAGCAGGAAGAGTGACCTAGTAGCGACTAGTGAAGAGGCGGGGCCAGGAGCTGTGACTCGACCCCTGCAACCACATCTAGGTGAGTACTAGGTGAGTACATCAAGTAGGAACTAGCCACACATAAAGAAGGAACTAGCCACACATCAAGAGGTAACTACCCACACATAAACAAGAAACTAGAGACACAGCCACACGGAACTAGCCACACATCAACAAGGAACTTGGCACACATCAACAAGGAATTAGCTAAACATCAGCATGGATGTAGCCACACAACAAGTAACTAACAAAAAATCAATAATGTTCTAGCTACATATCAGCTAGGGACTAGACACACATCAACATGCAACTAGCCAAGTATCAACAAGGAACAATCTGTTCATCAAAAAGGGACCAGCTGCTAATCAACAAGGAACCAACTGCTCATCAATATGAAACCATCCACTTATCACCTAATTCCAGTAATTCGTCAACAAGGGTACAGGCACAAGGAATCAACCATTCATTAACAAGGAACCAGATGCTATCAAATGGGACAAGAAATTTATGAACAAGGAACAAGCCATACATTATAAAGAACTTGTTGGTCATTACATTGACCCAGCCTCTCTTAAACAATGGCCCAGACTTTCATCAACAATGCCCCAGTGTCTCGTCAAAAAAATGGCCCAGCCTCTCTTGAATAATAGAACAGTCTCCTCTCAACAATGGTTCAATATTTCAACAATGGCCCTGTCATTCATCAAGAATGGCCTAGTATCTCAACAATCCTCCATCCTCCTATCAACAATGACTTAGTCTCTAATCAACAATGACTTAGTCTCTAATCAACAATGGTCCAGCATTTCATCAAAAAGAGCCCAGCTCCTCGTCAACGAAGGTCCAGTCATTCAACAAATGCTTTGCTTGGTGAGGGTCCAGCAGATCATTAACAAGGGTCAAGCTGCTTATGAACATGGGCTCAGCTGTCTGTCAACAAGAGCCCCGATGCTAATGAACAAGAGTACATCTATTCGTCATCTATTGCTCAGCTGCTCTTCAAAATAACTCAAATTTTCGTCAACAAGAGCTCGACCACTCAAAAGAGTCCCAGCTTCACGTTATTATTGGCTGAGATGCTCATCAACAAGGGTCTAGCAGCTCTTCAAAACGTTACCTTCACCAATTCTAAAAAATAAAAGCGAAAAATCATCCAATTTTGTCATCAAGGTCATAGCCACCCATCAACTATTTAATAGATAATATATCTCTTAATATTCTTCACAACGGTCTTCAGATTATAACCCTTATTATACAAAATAATAATCTTCATTGATTTCACCTCCAGGACTCAAGTGTACTTAAAGAGTTTTCCCTGAATCCCGTCATTTTTGTTACCTTTTGCTCTCACTCCAAGAGCATGTTATGCTAGTGAAGTCACTAGCCTCCACTCACACTTGCTGGATGTTCGTGTCTCTTATAGTAAAAAAAATCATTAATCCCTTTCCTTCCAACCCATCTGGGGATGACTCTTACTCTCCTTCCTAATATTGACATCCATCCTAATATTGTCAGTCCTCTCTAAATGCCCAAACCATTTCAGGGACACCTCAGCCCTTTGAATTATTCTTTTGATAACCCCACACTTCTGATTGCTACGATGCCAATTACCTTCACAATATTGACATTATATATTGCTCTGAAACATGACGTCTCAACTACCTGAAGCCTCCTCTTAAGTGCAATGTTTAAGGCCCATCCCTCGCACCAGTATATAATAGTTGGTGTAAATATTCTCTGATACACTCCTTTGTGTCTCATAGAATAACATTCTTTCCACAGATGCCTCAACATACAACCCTCCTTTTTTCCTTGTGTATGCTTTGTTTTTTCTCACCTTTCATAGACACAACTTCCGACATTTCCACTCACAATTATCTGAATACAATAATTCTTCCAATTGATATCCAATATTTCATTAGCTAGAATTTTTCTAAGTCTCATCACCTTGCTTTTTTCTAGGATCACTAATGATTTCCTTTTTTTTTTTTTTTACATTCCCCACCAAAATCATGACAACCCTTGGCACCTTATCATTTGTAATTTGGTGAACCTTTATATTGAACATTTATATTGAATTAGCTGTTACTCGGTCGTTGGTCGATCTGATAATCATTTACCCCAGTTCACGTAAGAGTTATGGAACACAGCACTAATGAAATTCTAATACATCAAATTTAAAAATTTGTAGGTGTGAATTTATGAGTGTACTTATAAATGCGTGCACTTACACTTTTGGAAGCGAATTCAGTCTGTAAGTATCTAGTGTATTTGAATGAATGTGTATTTTTTGTGTGTATATATGTGCGAATGTACCCATTGTATGTATGCATATAAATATGGATATGTGCATAGTGATGTATGTGTGTATTAACATTGTTTTTTGTACTTCTGTTTCCATAAGAGTACACTATCTGGGTGATAAATTAATGCTGGTAATGGGCTCTTTATGGTAGGAATTAGAGATACACTTCCAATCCTTTTATCAATCCTCACTGTCGTCTTCACCCGGGAATCGTATGAACATTACAGTGTTCTTGGGTAGACAAGGAATGTGATTTCATTTCACTATTTGCATAAATGATGAGGAATAGATAGAACAGATTGGAAATTTGCAGAGGTTCCGAAGGGTTTCCTTTGGCAAACAACGCATGATCAAATCTTCCTTATAGTCAAATTTTCGTTTCAACATGATCCTAACACAGAAAGCTCTCCTGAAAAGCATACACTGTGAATTAGTATATCTGGATCAGGATAGGACGATATGAAAAGGGGTAGAACTAAGAGTGTATTTAAAAAAGTCATCAGTCACATAAATGAGTAGCAGACGAGAGGTAATAAGGAGCACCCAGCTACATGGAACTCTTGATTGTACATTCACACCTTCTATAATGGCAGTTCCAACTCAAAATCCTCCTCAACTTTCCAAATATGAAAACGGGTACATTGTCTTGTGGAACTAATGATAAAGGAAGGATGGCAAGTGGTGGGAGTAACAACCATACATTAGATGAAAGAACTTCGATTAAACTTGAGAATTCCTGTATGCAATGCATTGGGAAAGAGACCTGGAAAGAAAGCCAGAGAATATGGTGGAACTGAGAACTGCCAGGAAGCAAAGGAAAACGTCAAATCCTAAAGAGAAAACTGAAGAGACAAATGCAGAGAAGCAACAAATAAAGTAAAAAGATCGTAGTAAGATTAGAGAGTGAGCTAAGGTTATACAAGGATAGAATAGTGAACCGAAGAGCAAGTAACGAATATGCAAAGTAGAGGAGAAACGCTGAGCATTAATTTGAGAACTACAAATCAGCAAAGATCCAGTCTAAACCAAATCTGTTTCACTGGTCATTTACCTGACAGTAAATTACCAGGTAATTAGCCTGATGAATAAGTAAGTTTATTCAGGTGTACACAAATAATTTACTTAGGTTATCATACATAGCAGCATATGTGTAGAGAACCTTGGATAACCCAAAAACTCAGACAGAGTGACTTATTTCCATTGGGGTTCATTTGATACCTTAATATTATACACTGTAATAGATACATGTTATTATACTATAAAGGATATATACTAGGAATAAGGTAAAAAGTGTTATTTACATTTACATGTGTGTTAGCTAAAAGAATAAAAAATCATTCTCCTCCCTTTCTGTCGCTACATTCATTAGGTACCTTTTGGCTCTCTTCTTGAACTGGCTCATGCTATGACTGGCTTTGACATGTGCAGGCAGTCTGTTCCAATCCTTTATTGCTGAACAATAAAAGGTGTTTAAAGCCTGGCCACTGACTGTGGGTACTACAAAGTTGTGCTCTCTCCCTCTAGTACTATGACTTCTTAGGTTCCCAGCCTTGACAAAATTCGCAGCAAGATATTCTGGACATTGTTTGTGAGCAATTTTATAAACCTGATTTAACTTAAGTTGTTTTACTCTGTCTTCAATATTCAGCATATCGAATTGTTGTAATTCATCCTGGCCTACATGTTCTCTTGGTCCCAGGTCCAGGATGAATCTTACCATTTTGTTCTGGGTGATTTGCAGTTTATCTTTCAGTTTTTTTGTCAAGGCAGAGTACCATGAAGCGCAAGCGTAGTCCATATGACATTGTATAAGGGCTAGACATAGGGTCCTGCGAGCCTCAGTAGGTAGACACTGTGCTTGTCTGTAGAGGAACTTCAGTCTGGCATTCGCTTTCTTTACTACACTGTTCCCTATCAATTCTCCTGACATGCATGAGTCAAAGGGATTCCCAGATATTTTACTGAGGAAACTGAAGTGATGGATTCCCCATTACACCGGACATTAAAAGTATTTACCCTGCTCAGTTTATATTTCGTGCCAAAGAGTATGGCTTCTGTTTTCCCGAGGTGTAATGATAGTTTGTTGTCTACTAACCATTTGCTGCAGGACTCCAGTTCCAGTGTTAATACATTAACTATATTTTGTGGGTCTTTATCTGATACTAACAGAGCACTGTCATCCGCATACAGTAGGAGTTTGCACTTGACACTGATGGGCATGTCATTTACATAACACAGGAATAATAAGGGACCCAGAATACTTACTACCTTGGGGAACTCCACATGCTATCTTCAGTGGTTCTGATTCTGTTTTGTTGATTTTGACAATTTGTTTCCTGTTGCTAAGATAGGACTTAAACCGGTCTGTGGAACCTATGCCGATAGCTTGAAGTTTCTTACATAATATATTGTGGTTGACAGTATCGAAGGCCTTTTGCAAGTGCTAAAGTTACCATTCCTATGAGGTTTCCTTTAGACATTTCAGTTCTCATGTAATCCATCAGATTAATTAGGGAGGTGTCGGTTGAGTAAGAGCTCCTAAAGCCTGATTGGTAACTATGAAGAATGTTGTTGTCACTAAGATACTTAACTACTTGACAGTACACCGCCCTCTCTAGAATTTTGGATATATACTAACAGGTCTATAGTTGCTGACATCAGACCTACTATTTTTCTTGAAGATAGGAGTAACTCTGGCCTCGTTGAACCCCTCTGGTACTGTATTAGTGGTGATGGACAGATTTATTATGTGAGCAATGGGGATTGCCAGTTCAGAGGCACCAACTTTTAGGAACTTAGACGGGATGTTATCAGGGCCGGTGCTCTTAGTTGGGTTGAACCTATTTAGTTCTTTTTGCACGAAGTCTTGAGATACACTTATTAGTTGACAACTGTTTGGAGTTTCCCCTTTATTGGTATAGTATGTTTTAAACTTATCAGAGTCTGTGTTAAAGGTATTTGATGCAGCTAGTAGCTTACTTACTAATGTTGATGCGACAGTTGTGTAGTATGAATTAAAACAATTTGCCACTTTAGTTGTTTCGTGGCATACCTCGTTATCGACATTTAGTACTATGTTAGATCTATCTACGGGTTTAGGGCTATACCCCAACTGTTTGAGTTGTTGTCAGAG
This sequence comes from Cherax destructor, assembly GCA_009830355.1. Taxonomy (NCBI): domain Eukaryota; kingdom Metazoa; phylum Arthropoda; class Malacostraca; order Decapoda; family Parastacidae; genus Cherax; species Cherax destructor. The sequence continues at coordinate 104,253 of WNWK01002127.1, read as the reverse complement.
CTTTCTAGGGCTATTCTTGTACTCTTCGATTTTTGAGCAATAGTGCCTTGCCTTTGCGCCTTTTATAAGCCTCTGCACTCTGTTCCTCACCCTTTGGAATTCATTTAGCGCTGCAATATCCTGTCTGTTTGCCTTAAATCTTTTTATCAACTGGTCTCTGAATTTCATATTATCTAATATCTCAGTAGTCATCCAGGGTTCAGTTCTTCGTTTAATCCTAACCTCTTTAACTGATGCAATATTATCAAGGAGGGCAGTGAACATTGTTCACTGCCAAGAGGAGAAATAAGAAAAGATAAGATAAGCAGGAAACACGGAACTAAATGAAGATCAGTGACACTGACATCCAATCCATGAGAGGTACTGAAGAAGATAATCAGGAAGAGTGTAACAGAGCAAATGGAAAGGAGTAGTTTCATTAACAGTAAACAGCACTAGGAGTAGATTAAGAATGAGAACAATTTTTTGGTGACTTAAACAGATCTACCCATTTAATGTTAGCCTAGAAAGGCATATATAAACGACGAAAAAAAGTATGGCAATGTTGTTCTCCTTCTCATTGTATCTTTGCTAATGTATGAACATTGTCTCTACGTTCACAGCAGGACTCGATCTTGGAAATTCTGTATCACAGTCCACAGTACTTTACCAAGGAGCCAGACCCCAGTCTGGCTCCGTGGGTGCTCTTAGCTGAAGTGGTAGTAAAGACTTCAGGGAGGATTGTTCTATCCCCGCCCGTGGTATGGTTTGTTTGCAATCATGTCATTACGATTTCGTGTAGCATAATTCCGAATTGATCAGCCGTCGCCCTGCCACAAATACACCATTGTTCGGTCTGGAGTTTTATGACTTTCTGATCGCGCGTTCTATCCCCGCCCACGGTATGTTTTGAAAGTATTCTAGACATGAGGAGGTCAACGACATCATAAAGAGAAGCCTCGCCACAGCTCGTTGCCCAGCTCAACGGGAATCCTAAGTACAGATGTCTGATGGATGTCAAAAACATTCTGATTGAGCAGTATGCTACCCTGGAAGGATGGTAAGCAGATTGCCTGGGACTACACCTGTGCCGCAAGATTGGCAGTCACCTACTTGCCACACTCCGAAGCTGATGGGAGTGGAGCTGCCAGCTACAGGAAGACCCAGAAGACCCGCAGATATGAAGACCTTCCTCCTTGCTATAAATTCATCCCAATACGGTCAGAGCAACGTATAGCATGGGACAAGTGTGCTCTAAAGTTCCTCAAAGAGTTAGGTGAAAAACTCACCACTTAGTCTCTTTCAGAGACTAAGTGTTGCGATCCAGAGGAAAAATGCCTGCAGCATTCTGGGCACGAGGCCCACCAGCGGGGAGCTGGACGAAGTATTCTAGATGTAGCTCTGAGATGTTATCTATGTTGTTCCACTCCCTATTGTATGTTTGTCAATGTATTGTGTCTTTAAATAAAGTCTACATATAATATAGAATATAGGGGGTGGTAAGAAGACAATATTCAAAAAGCTCCAGGGAGAACCCTAAGTTTTCCCTGAGCTAAGTTTATTCTTTTCTCTGAGGATGACGGTCCCCAGCACAGTTCCAGAGGTGGTACCTCCCTATATTTATAATAATATATATATATATATATATATATATATATATATATATATATATATATATATATATATATATATAGGGAGGTACCACCTCTTGAACTTTACTGGGGACCCTCATCTTCCGAGAAGACAATAAACGTTCTTCAGGGAAAACTCAAGGTTCTCCCTGGAGCTGTTTGAATATTTTCTTCTCCTACTACCCCATATATTTTATATTACATGTTAACTTTATTAATAGACAATACATTGACAGAAAAAACAAACATGAATACATTGGTACAATATATCAAAGGATATGCATCTCCTCCAGCTCCTCCGAAGCCGGACGCGAGTCCAGTATGCAGCATGCATTTTCCCTCTGGATGGCCACGCTGAGGCGCTAGAACATGAAAGTGGCTTCCCTTGGGTCCCTGGTGGTGTCGATGAGTCTAGAACCCAGTTCTTTAAGAAAACATGTAGCTCTCTGAACCCACTGGGACAAATTGATACTGTTGCCTTATGTCCCGACACTGTGATGGATGTAGGTGTCAGCCAGCGTCGACACACAGGTATAATCCCATACTAAGAGCTTTCCATTCGTCCAAGGATAGATAATGATCCCATCGGGGCAATTTGCTGGCTTGTGTTTATTATTGGCTACTAGTGATCGGGGCTCTCTCTCGGCTGGGTATCCAGCTGTAACAAGGGTTCTCTTTATGATGTCGTTGACCTCATTGTGTCTTGCATGCCAGCCCTTGGTTTTGGAACAGTTAAGACCATGTAGACCATATTAGTCGGCTTGCTCATCGCCGCAAATACACGTATATTCCGTGCGAATTGGGGCAGCAAGGTGCAGAGCCACTGCAATACGGAGGGTCTTAGGGTCGAGGCGTGTTCCCATTGCAGAAATAAGAACTGTTTGGAGGAAGTTCCCAGAGTGATGTGCACTCACAACTTGGAGATGGGCAGTCTCCCTGTCTGATGTTGCATGTTGGCAAGCACCTTTCCAGCGATGGGGCCATCCCAGCTTGACTGTTTATAGGCCAGTCCTGCACTAGGTTTCGGTGCTGGAGCAGCAAGAGTCTCCCATTCAGATATGACACTGGCATAGCTTGGGTCCTGTATTTCTGCTGAGTCATTGAGGTTGTCTGGAAGAATTTGTCTTATTAACTCGTTTGATGCTATGGAAGAGGATAGGAAAGCCGGTAGGGCAATCTGGAAGGACTTGCGTACTCCCAGCCCCCCAAGCCTGACTGGAAGTGAGGCTTGCAACCACTGTCTATCTTCGAGGGAAAGATTCAATACACTCTCTAGCATGGTCTTGAGGAGAGAGTCATATTCCTTGAGTTTCGGACTGCTGAATCCTGGGGAGCATCTCAGGAAGCTTCCATCGTCCTGAGGTCCGAGATTTTTTTTGTCTAGGATCAAATCGATGGCATTGGACCCAAGAGAAGCACCAAGGAGAGTGCTGTTGGCTGCATCAATGGCTCGAGCTCCTGGTAAAGCAGCACTAATATTCTGGATCATCTGTCGATTGGAAGAAACTATTTCACATTTGGTGGGGTTTAAAGATAGGTCAAGGCTCTCTCCCATGTCTTCTATTTTTCTGATGTCCTCTAGGAGAGATTCTGTAGTGCCAGCTAGGGTGCCATCATCCAGGAACCAGATATTGAGCTCACTGGAGAGCGCTTCGGTGACTTCCTTGATGACCAGACAGAATAGAAAGTGAGCGACTGGGTGACCCTGTTGCACACCCTCACACAAGTCAATTTCATGGTTCCCAAACAATAGTTTAGAAGGCACACTATAACACGATTCTATGAAGGGATAGAGGGAAGGGAAGTGTCTAGAAACTGCTTGGAGAGGAGCATCTCTTCTGACTAAGTTGAAAGCATTGGCAAAGTCCAATTTGATCAAAACTTTTTCATCGGACATGTTGTTGATGTATACTCGTGCTGCGTGGGCAGCTGCTTCACAACCTTGTTGAACACCAAAACCGAGGTGAGTTGGTTTCAACATTGAGGCAGCATCTTGACTCACCATTCTTACTGCAGCCTTGGCGACTAGGCGCCGAAGTGTGTTGCCCACTGCAATGTGACTGATTCCTCCCTCCTTTTTCCGGAGGGCACATAGTGAGGCACCGAAGAAAAGATTACCTGTCACATTGTTCCAATCAATTTGTCTAAAGTTAAAATCCCCCATTAACACAACATTTTCATATCTAGACGCCTTATGAATTTCGTCCCATAGCAGCTTACTGCGCTCCCTATCCAGGCTTGGGGGGCCTGTAAATCACACCCAAAATTAATTTTTCACGACCATCGACAAACTGTAGCCAAACAGATTCTGTGTCCGATGTTTCTAATCTTATATCTTGTCTAACACAACAATTTAAATTATCTCTGACATACATCGCCACTCCACCACCCTTCCGGTTGACCCTATCAGTGTGGAATAGTTTATAATCCTGCATGTTGCACTCGGAAGGCATTTCTCTATCTTTCAGGTTGAACCAGGTCTCTGTTATAGCAATAATATCTATATTACCTGCACTTGCAAGTAATCTTAGCTCATCTATCTTATTTCTTAGACTCCTACTAATTGTATAGTAAACCTTAAGGGAGCTAGTCACTCGTTGCCCTCTACTAACTGTTTGTTGATCAATTGCTTTGCCTTTACTAGCAACTTTATTTTGAATATTGTCTTTTAAACATATCCCTGAGGTATCCTGTTAATATCTGCTGTTTCCAGGCCTAATACTACAGCCTGAGTGTTTCCCACAAACACCCATATCTCTATAATATATCAGTTTAAAGTCCTAGACAAGTCTCCAATGACCCCCTCAATCGAATCGGCTAATGCAACCACTCCAGCCCCAGAGAGATGAACCCCATCCCTTGCATACATATCACGTTTGCCATAGAATTTGTCCCAGTTATCAATGAATGGAATTGCAAGTTCCTTGCAGTAGCTGTCTAGCCAGCAATTTATACCAATTGCCCTAGACATCTATTCATTGCCCACTCCCTTTCTAGACAAAATGTTACATATGATTGGGATCCCTCCCTTAGACCTAACTACTTCTATGGCGGACCTGTACGTATCTAGTAGCTCCTGTCTTCTGCCCTTCCCAATGTCATTTCCACCAGCACTAAGACAGATAATATGCTTGTTCCCATTACCTGACACAATATTATCCAACCTGCTGACTATGTCACCAACACCAGCTCCTGGGAGGCACACCCTCTGTCTGACCTTCCTATCTCTGTTACAAAAAAGCACGGTCCATTTATCTTACCTGAGAGTCTCCCACAATCAGAATATTCTTACCTTGAGTAGCAGGGAAGTCAGTAGTATCTTTAACCTCACTGACCACTGAAGTACACTCGTCCTGGAGAACAGAGAATCGATTTCCTACCTTCACATCTTCTCTATTAATCTTCCTTTTCTTCCTTCTTCATCAATTGTGAACCACTTGCCACTTAAAGCGGCTGCCACTCTCACTGTTGGTAACCATTTCCTCCTCACCAGCACCAACCATCTCACACTCACTCCCAAACCCTCCTAGGCGAAGCTTCATCCTTATATTTTCCTCCTGAAGAAGTAGTACCTCCTTCAACAGTTTTCGTTGGGATGGTCTTCGCTGGGGTGTCTAGAATCAACCCACACTCGTTTGTCAACACAGAAAAATAATTGCTGGTCACACAGCAGTCTCCTGGACCTTCGTTAGCTTTAGCTTCGTTCCTTCCATTCCAACCAGCATCCAGTCGTTGGTACGATCATTGACACAGATGTTCTCGATGACACTGTTCCGGGGATAATCCTTACACATACTTTTCAGTCGTTAAGTCTCTCTTCTAGTTTCCATTAACTTTTTCTTAGCCTGAAGATATAGCTGCTCGTAGTCAAGGGAAGCAATCATTACAGTCTCAGTAAAGTAAGAACGGAGAGCACACTAGTCACTTCTTCACAGGAGCAATTCCAAGTCACCACTGAGAAAGGGGAAGGAATATAATTGAGGTGTATAAATGGAAAACAGGAATGAATACATAAAAGGGATGTAAGTAACGTGCTAAAAATATCTAACCAAGACAGGACTCACAACAATGGGTTCAAGTTGGAAAATTTTAGATTTAAAAAGGATATAGGAAAGCATCGGTTTGGTAAGAGTTGCGGATGAGTGGATCAAACTCCCAAGTAACATCATTGAAACTAAAACGTTTTGTAGTTTTAAAACTAGGTTTGAAAAATACATGAATGGGTGTGGGTGGGTGTTAGTTGGACTTGACTAGCTTGGATCAGTAGGTCTGCTTCAGTGCTCCTTTCTTCTTGAGCAGCTGTACAAGCTGTGAACATTGTAATATGTTTTAACACATCGACCGTCTCTCACCAAGGCAGGGTGGCCCGAAAAGAAAAACTTTCACCATCATTCACTCCATAACTGTCTTGCCAGAGGCACGCTTACACTACAGTTATAAAACTGCAACATTAACACCCCTCAGTCTGAGTGCAGACACTGTACTTCCCATCTCCAGGACTCAAGTCCGGCCTGCCAGTTTCCTTGAATCCTTTCATAAATGTTACCTTGCTTATATTCCAACAGCACGTCAAGTCCTAAAAACCATTTGTCTACATTTGCTCCTATCTAACACGCTCACGAATTCTGGAAGTCTAAGCCCCTCGCTCATAAAATCTTCTTTACCACCTCCCTCCAACCTTTCCTAGTCCGACTCCTACCCCGCCTTCCCTCCACTACTGATTTATACACTCTCGAAGTCATTCTATTTTGTTTCGTTCTCTCTACATGTCCACACCACCTCAACAACCCCTCCTCAGCCCTCTGGATAATACCTTTGGTAATCCAGCACCTCTTCCTTATTTTCAAACTACTAATTCTCTGCATTATATTCACATCACACATTGCCCAAAGACACGACAACTCCACTGCCTCCAGCCTTCTTCTTGCAACATTCATCACCCATGCTTCACACCCATATATGAGCGTTGGTATAACTATACTCTCATACATTTCCCTCTTTGCTTCCACGGACAAAGTTCTTTGTCTCCAAAGACTCCTCAGTGCACCACTCACTTTTTCCCTCGTCAATACTATGATTCACCTCATCTTTTATAGACCTATCTTCTGGCACATCCACTCCTAAATATCTGAATACATTCACCTCCTCCATAATTTCTCCCTCTAATATGATATCCAATCTTTCCTTACCTAGTTTTTATGTAACCTGAGCCTTACTATCCTCGTAAAAACTCTTCACTGCTTTCAATAACCTACCTCCTATTCCATACATTTGCAACATATGTCACATTGCCCCCCAATCGACCCTGTCATATGCCTTTTCCAAATCCATAAATGCCACAAAAACCTCTTTACCCTTATCTACGTAAACACTGTTAACATATAAGTTTCACTGTAAACACTTGGTCTACACATCCCGTACCCTTCCTAAAGCCTCCTTGTTCATCCGCTATCCTACTCTCCGTCTTACTCTTAATTCTTTCAATAATAACTGTACCATACACTTTACCAGGTATATTCAACAGACTTATTCCCCTATCATTTTTACATGCTCTCTGTCAATCCCTAGGTACGAACCATACCACGGGTGGGGTTAGAACCCGCCATCAAGTCTCAAAACCCTAGACCGACGCCTTAGCCACTGGGCCAGCTAGCTTCCATAAGATTCCTCCAACTAGGTATATTTCTACACCATAGGAAGACACCACTGTGTCCAGTATGGTTTGTTTGCAATCATGTCAATATGATTTCGTGAGTTATGAATGATACATACTTTCGTTAAGATCAGATTGATTTCCAATGAATTATAGCAAAAATAGATTATCATTCTGTTAATTCGGCAGAGAACCTTTCCGAATATGCTAAACTCGCTTACTCAGCTTAATCAGCATAAACAAATTACAAAAAAAAAATGATTATGTAGATTGAGTGTCACACATTCTGCCAACCCGTCAAAAAAAAACTTTTGAGTGACATGAGGTGATGTGGCTGATAACTGAATATTTCTGACCTGTCATCAAGCCACATCGCTTACAATATATTAGGTCACTAATTTAAATGATTTCTTTCGTTTTATGATTTGAGAAGTAATATCCGAGAGGCAATTAATTTATATATAGATAAATGAAAGTGCCGGCAATTAATTGCCAACCATTCAAGGCTTCAGTTTAAGGCCTTAGTTGCCAGATAACGTTTTTCTCCAACTGTACATAGCCTATATTATATCCTTAATTATTTATACTGCACTTATGTTATAAGCTATGAAAATACTGCACTCATTATACTGCACTCATTTTATAAGCTATGAAAATACTGCACTCATTATAATGCTCTCATGTTATAAGCTATGGAAAATACTGCACTCATGTTATAAGCTATGGAAAATACTGTACTCATGTTATAAGCTATGGAAAATACTGTACTCGTTATACTGCTCTCATGTTATAAGCTATGGAAAATACTCCACGCATTATACTGCCTCATGTTATAAGCTATGGAAAATACTCCACGCATTATACTGGACTCATGTTATAAGCTATGGAATATTCTTACGAGCCCTTGGAGCTAATGCAAAACAAAATACTCTTACAATTATTATTGCCTGTCCTAAAATTAACATGGTTGTTAACAATAGAAAGTAGCTTGGTGTTCCCAGTACCAGTGAAAAGATTATTTACAGTAACACAGTATGTACTTGGTATTAGGATGTTAAGAAAAAACAGGCACTGTCATTATAAATCTTAATAAGTATCAAAAAGTAAGTAAACATTAACATAAATTGGTTGCGAAATGCAGTTTTATACAGCTTTATAATCAACACTGTGTTGTTGTTGAAGACAACAAGCATTTCACCCCTCCATGGACGTTATATTTATTAAATGTCATTTATCAGAAAGACCCTCCCAAAACGTTATATCACTACTAATCCTTTTTTATTGATCACTGAGAAACGAAACTGATCAAGAAGGTATTTCCCTCTTAAATGTTAGTAACTATACGTTATATTGTAAGGATACAGATGGATCTAAGCAGAAGTCTACTGGCAGTGCCGAATTTGCATCTGCTCTTCATGCCACCTCTCTAGATGAGAACGATAGCAGTTATGCATAAGAATTAATAGCTTGGGGTCAACACAGCGAACTGACTTGTTTGCCATCCTAATGACACTAAAGTTTGCTTATTACACGGCATTTGACTCTGATTATTACAAAATTATATTAGCAGCATACTTAATGGAGAAGATATGGCTGATAAAAAATCAGAGAAAACGGAATTAATGAATTTTTTTTATGGTTTCAATTACGCACTGAATTACTCCTTTGTGATAAAGTTGATAAGTTACCCCCCACCCCAAAAAAAAAAAATCATCACTTGGTATACGTATCTGTATTTAGCATCAGGATTAATATTAGGAGAAAAGTAAATAATGAAATTGAATATCACAGAATTGCATTTAGAAGCCTGAGTCGATCTGTTACTATGATTAGATGTTCGTTTATGGAGTATCTTGCATTTGAACAGACTGATGTAGTAACCAGTCTTAATCTTACAAAAAAATATTCGTAATTGTTATAATCATAACCACGATTTTTAAAGAGGTGGACCAATAAGCCAGTGGAAGCCCTCGGTTAAATTATCAAACGCTCCAACTGTGGGTCATCATATGACTAAGACCCGCGTCAAGTAACACTTGTCCTGCTTTCTGACAAACATTATACCTACTTACCTCTGACACTTTGGGAAACGCTCTGATGATCAAACTAAACGCGAAGTCACTTTCTTCAACACTTTCTTCAACACTATGAACTTAACTGTCCACTTTTGAGAAGTATAGCAAAAGACAGTAAAATAGACGACGTGATATATCAAGGTATCTTATTATTGAAAATGAGGTACCATGCATATTAAACAAATATTTTGCATTAGCTTGAACATGATAAGGCATTTGTACATTTAGCACTTTGGGGGCCTAGTTCCTGGGCGTTTTGTGCATCCATATGCTCTTGCGCTGCCGATCATAGGATGGATATCAGGTGCACAATAAACTAGCCACCTCGACGGCAAAATCTCATCTAACCAGCACGTTTTCAGAGGTGGGAAATTTTAATTTACGAACCCAATCCTCTCCCTCCTGAGACTGAGGAGAGATTCATTGGTGGATTGCATTTTCTCAGACTGCAAGATGGCATTAGATTTTGAATCCCACATCAAACTGAAGTAAGAGATTGAGGTGCAGAAATGATTAACAGGGAACTTACTGTGTTGAATCAAAAAGAAACGTAAGAAAGGGAGCAGAGGGATTGTCGAGGAATACATGTCAGAATGTAAAGAGTAACAAGAGCGGTTCCACAAATATCGGAATTTGACCAGTTCTCTTTCTGGTTAAAGTGAATGTCATTCCAGATGGGATTGAGTGAGATGTACCCATGTTGCTGATGATGCATAATTTAAGGAGAAAAATAAAAAAAAGATGACACGGAAAGGATTTAAATAGATCTGGAAAAACTGCAAGATGTCAGTTAATATTTTGCTTGAATTTAGCTCTAATAAATGCTGGAGGCTGGAAACATTGAAGGGGAAAGATAGTATAGTGCCAAGCAAATAGTCGGAGGCTCACATTAACCTAATAACTTATGCACGCAGTATTATGACACTATTTTGACTATTGAACAAAAAGTTGCTTGTCAAGACATTTTGGAAACATTGGTCTAACGATCTCATGCAATGGTTTAATTATTTTTTTTTAATAGATTTCTATTTGATGTCGTGTGTCGGTGTGTTTGCTGGTGTAATATTGTCCTGGTGTTACCAGGTGATGCCCTGGAACGCCTCCCCAGGAAGTGTCAAGGAAAAATTATGCAAGCATATCACAATGGTTGGCGGCCAAACTTTGCTTGCTCAAACAAGATAAATTACATACAAGCATGAGGAGACGCCCACACCAGCCACTCTCATTATAAGGCATGTTCCTCTCTCTCTCTCTCTCTCTCTCTCTCTCTCTCTCTCTCTCTCTCTCTCTCTATGCTAAATCCAGTACATGAGTAATAGACCAAAAGTAAATTTTCCAAGTAGAAATTATGATGGTATAAAAATGTGGTGTTGAGATGTTGGGAGTGGATGATGGGTATTTCGTGTTATAGTATTGTATTTGTGTCTGTGAGGATATGTAGGTGTGGAAGTGAAATTTAATTATAATTATCTTGTATTCTCTGTAACTTAATGATAGTGTGTCAGAATTTACCAAACTGCTGATTACTAATTTTTTAACTAATCACTGACACTGCTTGTCATCAAAATATTAATGAGATCAGGTTGTTAATAATTTGAGAATCGTCTATCTCATAGCTCACCTGTGGCTTCCAGTTAGCGACTGTGGCTGGAGGGAATGTGTTGTGGAAAAAAATTCTCCAGGAGGGGGGGTATTAGCCCCTTCAGCCCCTTTCATCCCCTTTCAGCCCCCTGAGGGACTCAGCCTTCCAGAGGGCTGATAGTTTTTCTTGCTTGTTTAATTTGTAACACATGTTCGTACCAGTGTGTGTCATAGCCACGGCTTGCAAGAGACCAGTGTTGCAACTAGTGTGGGTCAATGAGAGAAAATAAATCTATTACCGTAGTAGGAAAATTAAGGAAAACCCTGCACCCACTATTTGCTTTTTGAGGCTAGCATAAACTGTCATCTATGGCCAGACAACGAGAAATCAAGCATCTTATATTGATTCCTATTGCAGTTTGGCAATTAAGGGAAAACTGCTGGAATCAGCATATCCTTTGTAGCTAGAGATGCCCGGAGTAGCTGTGTGTGGAGAGGGCAGTTTGTTTTAAGAACTGGTACAAGGAGCGCATTACGCGTACATTGACCTTAACAAAGGAAGTATAACAGTGCGTTCTCGACCTCTCAGACAATCTCCATATTCGTGGTAGAAGGATTACAGAGAAGTGTGCTCAGCTTCCTATAATGACATTACTGTGGAGAAAATTATCCAAGAGAGGGGGGATATCAGCCTTTTCAGCCCTTTCAACCTTTTCAAGGGCCCTGCCCTTGGAAAGGGCCAGACACATCTGACTTCCTGGTCAACAATTTAATTTGTAACAGATGTACGGACGCAGGAAGCCAGGAAGTCACGTGATGGCTGACCAGTGTTGCAACGAGTGTATATGATTGACAGACATTTGAGGAAAATGACTCTTTGCCATAGCAGGAAAGTTAAAGAAAACTGCTGTTTCAATTTCTACACTTGACAAAACAATCATGTGCTCTCAGTGATCGAAATATTTAAAAAACACATGCATTTGAATTGCAAGCTGTTGCAGTGTTTAGCAAGTGGGAAATTGAGCTGAGGTCAGCGATACCAGAGGGCGTGAGATTGACTTAAGAAACCAAAGGCTTGCAGTGCGAGGATTTGACTTAACAAAGGAACTTTTATTGTGCACAACCGTCCTCCTATTCAATCTCCACTAACGCTGGGAAATCGGATAAGAACTCTGTTCCAGCGCATTTAGTGATAATTAATCATAAAATAGCAGTATATTCCAGAGAAGTGTGCACAGCTTCTGTTAGTAACTACTGCAAAAAGACTAAGTATTGAAGTATGTACAGAGACAATCGCGAGTGTACGTCATAGAACAAGACTGACTCTTCAGCGACGTTCTTCAATCAAGACAGCGTTCTCCGGGTGTGAATTAAGGGTCCAATACAAATACCCAGGTAAGTCTGCTCAGACATTTATATGTTCAAAAGACTGCACATTTATGAACATGTTCATAATCTAGGCAGATTTATCATTCACCCAGTGACATGCAAGCGATCAGCCCAAACCCCGTGAGTAAAGTGCATTTCAGTCCATTCAGTGACTGACTATATGGGCATACGCTCCTCTGGGGAAATTATTTTTACACTAATACCTTTTATTTAACAGCCCAAGGGGATGGAAACCATGAATCCTCTATAATGATGTCGGGGACGGCTGCAAAGTCGTGGATTCATCAATAAGCTAAGTAGCTTAATTACAGTTCATTAATCTTAGGAGTCCATTTCCCTAACAAATCTTGTGGGACATAGTGTACCAGTGCATGTGTTGTGAATTTCCAGACTGAGTGGAAGACGTGCGGCATTCCTAAAGACACTTCAGCTTCTATCAAGTCACCGATATCTGTCGTACATGATGCATTCAACACCATAGCTCACGATACAATGAGCAAGGCAGGTTTCAATCTAACTTGTCAATCGGGGAAGAGGCAGTTTCTGATGACACATGGCGATTGAGACTGTCCTATGGACGGCAGTGAGGTGTGGGCTTTTGAGCCGAAAACAGTAAGTAATGGCATTGCTCAGTATTCAGTTTCCGAATATATATTGCCATATGCTCCGTTGGGGCAATTACATACTTATATTTGTTTCTTTCACACAGCCCTAGAGAGTGGTATCAACAGCTCCTCAAGACAACGACTTTAGGGATGACTGCGAAGATGTGGGCTGTCATTCAAGCTAAGTCCTTCTACAGTCCATTTAATGAATTGTTTTTAGCTTGTACCCACAATTCCCTACAATTTGGTTGTGCTCGAACTGGATAGTGCCCACATAGTGATCCAAAAACTTGGAATAGTGTACAAGTATTTAAAGTGGTCCTTCAAAGAGCAAGTAAAATCGATTGCTTTTTACAAAATAAATACAAATAACCGAGTCTGTGCACTCAATCAAAGAGAATGGGCAGCTACTGCTAGTTAATAGAAAACGGGAGTCGGGTGACCCAGAGGCACTCACCCAGAGTCCCCCAATAGAAAATGGGGCACCCAGCGGGGCTGGCTCACCCATCACCCACTTTCGCCTTCAGTCTCACTAACACTTACACAGCATCAACAAACCGGTAGGCGCTTAGCATGTTTGAATGTGCATATATACACACAGTGTTTATAATGTTTATAGACACAAATTAAGAGACGGTGTCTTATGTTCGTCTCTTATATATTTTAAGGAAGTTTATATTAAATTTAAGCTTTCCTGTACATATATTAGCAGTGAGATTATATGTATAATGTATATGCATATATGTATATTGTATATGCAGTGTGATGTGTATAGCATCTTATGCGACTCAGCAGTAGTTGGCAAGCTGACACAGCATAACAACTTAGGATATCAACAACCCAGGGCTTGGTCCAGCCATATCAATCAATCAATCAACTTTATTTCTGCTAATATTGCAAAGTGGGGTTTACATATTATGTTATTTATACATTTTATGAAATAATTATTACAAGAGGGTCAATAATATGCCTAGGCATTTCAGGCAGCCTTATACTAGACCTTACTCTATAGTGGCAAAATGATTATACTGGTATTAAGGTTAGGTAATTGTAGTGATTAACTAGGTTTACAAAATTGAGGTAATTAATAAATTTAAGAATTTAACAATTAGTTTATATATTATATTAATGGAAATGGTAACGTGTTGACATGATACAGTTTCTATATTAGAGTGTCTTAGGCAAACTTATGACTAGCTTAAGAATTATGAAGCAATAGTTGTATTAGAATTTTGGTTACAGTCATGTGCAAATTAAGGGGAGTCACAGATATCAATAAGTGTATTTTGCTGTGGATATGTGCAAGATAAAGTGTTTTCATGTGGTTAGCTACCGGTTGGGTGCATAAGTGAGATAAGATGTTTTTTAACGGTACTTTTGAAAATGGAGGTTGTGTCTGCAGTTCTAGAGTTTTCAGGCAGGGAGTTCCAGATTTTAGGTCCTTTTATGTACATTGAATTTTTGTATAGATTTAGTCGGACACGGGGAATATCAAATGTTTGTGTCTGGTATTATGTCTATGGGTCCTGTCACAACTGTCAAGTGTTTTAGCTCAGAGTTAAAGTTGGAACTTATGGTTCCATAAATGTAGATTGCAGAGTAGTAAGTGTGGATGTTGTGAACAGTGAATAAGTTTAGGTCTTTGAAGAGTGGGGGGGAGGGTGTTGCCTTGCGTTGGACTGCGTGATAATTCTTACTGCTGCTTTTTGTTGGGTTATTATTGGCTTTAGGTGGATAATTGATGTTGATCCCCAAACACAAATGGCATATGTGAGGTAGGAATAGATGAGTGAATAGTATAGTGTGAGTAGGCTGATTGTGGTACATAGTGACGTATCTTAGAGAGGATCCCCACAGTTTTGGACACTTTCTTTGATATGTGTTGGATATGGGTGCTGAATTTCAGGTTGTTGTCGAGGTGAAGGCCCAGGAATTTGCCCTCATTATGTTTAGCAATAGGAGTGTTGTTGATCTTAATGTTTAATTGTGCATCACTTGCTCTGTTACCAAACATAATATAGAAGGTCTTATCAGTGTTGAGTGTACGTTTATTGGCTGTCATCCATGTAGATATTTTTAGTAATTCGTCATTAACAATGGTGTTGAGTGTGGCAAGATTTGGGTCGGAGATGACATAAGTCGTGTCGTCAGCAAAGAGTATTGGTTTCAGGTGTTGTGATACATTGGAAAGATCATTGATGTATAAGAGGAAGAGCAGGGGACCAAGGACACTTCCCTGTGGTAATCCAGTATCAAGTGGTCGTGTCCAGGAGGTTGTGTCTTTAATGGTGACATACTGATACCTATTAGTAAGGTAGGATTTGAAATATGCAAGTACATGACTGTTGTGGGGGTTCTTCTCGTAGATTGGGTAATAAACAGACAAGCTTGATTGGTAACTTGGTGTATTGGAGAAAGATGTATGGGAGTCCCAGAGAGCCTAACGCCTGACGCCTGATCTACACTGTAACTCGATGG
This sequence comes from Cherax destructor, assembly GCA_009830355.1. Taxonomy (NCBI): domain Eukaryota; kingdom Metazoa; phylum Arthropoda; class Malacostraca; order Decapoda; family Parastacidae; genus Cherax; species Cherax destructor. Next base: position 88,862 of record WNWK01002127.1, on the reverse strand, counting down.
TAACTGACTCTAGGAGGGCCGAGGGGCGTTCATATTTGAAGACTGACCTTTGACACTGCTTAGGTCATCAAGAATGTAACGGCCAACAGTCACATGGAAGGCTCGTGACTCAGTAACGGTTATTAGCTACTAACACTGTACTATAACTCTGAACTGCTAGTAACGACAGCTCGGTCATGTTACGTATGTCGTCCCGACATACATCTATACAAACTAAAGGCAACAGGCATATGGCTCTGGGCTGATTCTATACAATGTCAAAGTACACAACAGTTGAACATTATACAACACATGGATATTATCGTGATGGAAATCAATATTCATTACTATATGATATATTGTGATTCATAGGAATTAATGAGCTCAATACTAGAATCTTATAATAAAAGAGATAAAAAATTTTTTTAGATCAATCGACCTGTCTTCATGTGATCTACGGATTCTGAGCAAAATATATATACAAAGAAGGCAGTGAATAACAGACAAGGTAGATCTGGTGAACTCAAATCTATAATGTTAAATCTCAGAATTCGGAGAGAACGTGAACACACAAAAAAAAATCTTGAATAATACTAAATGGATATTGTAACACAGTTGAAATACAATTACTACATTATTTATCTATACAGGTTATTTACATTTAACCCCAACTCTGCTAGGGTGAGATTGACATATACTGAATGATTATCATCTCTGGGAGGATCAAACTCTGTTGCAATTGGTAACTTAATTTCTGGTGTAGGAGGATCTACACTGGTATCCACAAATGCCACTTGAGGATTTCTCAATACTTGTCATGTACATATTAAATAATGACAGTCAGGTTGATCATCTGACTGATCATTAGAGGTAGAGGGTATAGCAACAGGAGAATTGTCAGAGTCCGTCTTGCTTGTCTGGTTGTCAGGGTTGTCAGGGACCTTGTCCTCATCGCATTCTAACTTCATATGATTTAAATGCAATTCTTTAAACTGACCCGTACTAATTTCTCTAACCTTATACTTATTGCCATTAATAGGTTCGACTACTCGGTAAGGACCAACAAACTTTTGATAGAGTTTTGGCATTGCCAAAGTTTTGTTAAAGTTAGTCAGCATAACTCTCAAACCTACTTTATTTGGTCGGTTTGGCTCGAGTGTTAGTTACTCGTGTAAATTCTGCTGTTGACTTATGAAGTGTTTCACGGATTCGTCTGAAAACACTCTGAGCTTGACTGGTACGAGTTGCAATGAAATCATCAAGACTGTAAGTTGGTTTCAGATTAGAATATAACAACTCATAAGGCAAACGCTTATCAACACCATACAATGCATAATGTGGGGTATCACCTACTGAAGCATTATAAGCAGAATTTATTGCACACTGAACATCATTTATAACTTCATCTCAGGTTGCACTATTGGGATTGATAGTGGCTCTCAAGACGTCAAGTACTTTCTTATTAGTTCTTTCCGCTAAACCATTACTGGCAGGATGGTGAGGGACAAAGGTTGATTTTGTAATCTTGTACAAAGTACACAAGTTTTCTAGAATCTCATTACAAAATTCACCTCCATTATCTGTTATTAGGGACTTAGGGGTGGTATGTCTGCAGATTATACATTCCTTGAATGCTTTAGCTACTGTCTCAGCAGTCTTATCTGCAATAGACACTAACTCACAATATCTTGTAAATTGATCGACCATCACACACAGATGTTTGTTTCCTTTGAGGGAACATTGGAAATTAGTCAACAGATCTAGTGCAACTCTTTCCCATGGCTCACTAGTAGTTGGAAACACTTGAATAGGGTTAGGACCAGTAACATTGCCTTTATATTGCATACAGGTACTACATTTCTTAACATACCCAGTAATATCTGTTGACATATGAGGCCAAAAGTATTTCAATCTGACTTGTTTCACAGAACGATCCATACCAGGGTGTTCAACACCTGGTACATTGTGAATTAGCTGTAAGGCTACTTTCACTAGTGACTGTGGAATTACTAACTGGTATACCCGTCTACTTGGAGTACCCAGCTCGGTAGTGTGATTTGGGATAATCTAACGGGCTCTGAAACTAGACCTGCACCCCCCCCCCCAACAACTACAAACAGTCACACTGGGATGGTCCAATAGTGGAGAACACAGCCTCAACAATGCTTCAGAGTGTGTCAGGGAAGGATAGAGCCTGGCGGTGAGAGCTCATTATGTTCCCAACTCTCCCGCCTTGGAACACGCCTCGACCCACAGACTATCCACATTGGTGTTGACCTTCGACTTGCCGCCCCTATTCTCCTCGAACACAGATGTATTTGTGGCAGTGAAGCAGGAGACCGATTTGGGTACCATGGTTTTGTGTGACATAAATCCAAGGGAGAATTGCAAGACATGAAGAGGTTAATAACATTATTAAGAGGAGCCTGACAACAGCTGGTTGCCCAGCAATAAGAAAGCCACCTCAACTATGCAGATCTGATGGTAGCCAAAAGCATCGTGATGGTATCACCCTGCAAGCCTGAACAGACGGCAAGCAGATGGTATGGGACTACACTATCTCCAATATACCAGGAAGGTAGGAGGAGCAGCTGCCAGCTCCAGGGAGTGCAAAAAGTCTAGAAAATACAGAGAACTTGACCATCATCATATGTTTATTCAGATAGGCTCGGAGAACCTTGGCTCATGGAAAAAGAGAGCATATTAGTTCCTTGAGGAACTAGGCAAAATAGTCATCAGGGTAACTAGGGATCCCAGGGCAGCGACTCAGCACTGCTGTTCAGAGGGGTAATGCCTGCTGTATCTTCCGTATGCGCCCCAGCTATGAGGAGCTGGATGAGATTTTCGCATTATAAACAGTGACAAACACGTAACAATATGTACTAGGCATATATCTCTCACACCTCATGTACTGTATATGCCATCTTTATATCAACAATATATCTCTTAAATCTTTTGTACTATATTACGTTATAAAATATACCTATTGGTAAAAAAGAATGAAATTATGGGGTATACCTGGAGTATACCTCGAGAGTTTTGGGGGTCAACGCCCCAGTGGCTCGGTCTCAGACCAGTCCTCATAGTGGATAAGGGTCTGATCAACCAGGCTGTTACTGTTGGCAGCACACAAACTGACGCATGAACCACAGCCCGACTCGTCAGGTACTGACTTAAGGTGCCTCTCCAACGCCTTCTTGAAGACAGCCAGGGGTCTATTGGTAATCCCCCCTATGTATGCTGGGAGGCAGCTGAACAGTCTTGGGCCCTGGACACTTATTGTGTTGTCTCTTAGTGTACGCGTGGCGCCCCTGCGGGCCAAAAGAACATGGGTTCGAGTTCTTGGCTAGTCGCAGTTTTGTTATTGATTAAATGCCTCTCGTTCGTGGTTACAGAAATATAAATACTGCTCGTGGAGGTTAGTACACCAAACGGGAAGTAGAATGAAATTAGCTCAGAGGCACCCACACCACCGTATGCCCTAGGATCAAGGTAAAACACCTAGTTCTCCTGGGGGCTTGATTCTTGTAGGATTTGGTGGTCCTGTGGGTTAGAACGTCAAGTGATTTTCTCGGGCCAAAACGACATGGGTTCGAGTCATTGGCTTGTCGCAGTGTTGTTATTGATTAAATACCACTCGTTTGTGGTTAAATTAATATATATATATATATATATATATATATATATATATATATATATATATATATATATATATATATATATATATATATATATATATATATATATGCAAGTGTATTTTGGGGTCTAAAATGGATTAACCTAATTTTCAATATTCCTTAAGGGCACAAATTCCTTCGGTATCGGAACGAATTAAGCTCGTAAGTAGAGGTACCACTGTATATATATATATGTCGTGCCGAATAAGTAAAACTTTTCAATTAGCTAGAACTCATTTAAAATTAAGTCCGGTCTCATATTTCTCCTATTCGTTTAAAGCTATATATTTTTCAATTATGTTAATGTAAAAATAAATAATTTTGTACCAAAAAGAACTTTAGAAAACGTACCTAACCTTATTATAACAACCGCAATTTAAATTAGGCTAATCCAACTATTATATATATATATATATATATATATATATATATATATATATATATATATATATATATATATATATATATATATATATATATATTAGATAAATTTACAATAAATTATTAATTAACAAATACAATGAAATATACATGTTTCGTTAGGTTGTGAATGATTTTTGCGAAATTATTTCATGCACAAATTTTCGCTTGCCGTATTCAGCAAGAAGATTTACCTATTCGGCACGACATATATATATATATATATATATATATATATATATATATATATATATATATATATATATATATATATATATATTATTTTGTTTTCAACAAGTCGGCCGTCTCCCACCGAGGCATGGTGACCCAAAAAGAAAGAAAATCTCCCAAAAGAAAATACTTTCATCATTCAACACTTTCACCTCACTAATACATACTCACTGTCTTTACAGAGGCGCTCAGATACAACAGCTCAGAATAAGTCCCTCCCAGCTGTCACTATCTCAAACCCCTCCTTTAAAGTGCAGGAATTGTACTTCCCATTTCCAGGACTCAAGTCCAACTAAATGAATTAACTGGTTTCCCTGAATCCCATCACAAAATGTTACCCAGCTCACATTCCAACAGCTCGTCAGGTCCCAAAAACCATTCGTCTCCATTCACTCCTATCTAACATGCTCACACATGCTTGCTGGAAGTCCAAGCCCCTCGCCCACAAAACCTCCTTTACCCCCTCCAACCTTTTCGAGGACGACCCCTACCCCGCCTTCCTTCCCCTACAGATTTATACGCTCTCCAAGTCATTCTACTTTGATCCATTCTCTCTAAATGACCAAACCACCTCAACAACCCCTCTTCAGCCCTCTGACTAATACTTTTAGTAACTCCACACCTCCTCCTAAATTCCACACTCCGAATTTTCTGCATAATATTTACACACACATTGACCTTAGACAGGACATCTCCACTGCCTCCAGCCGCCTCCTCGCTGCAGCATTTGCAACCCATGCTTCACACCCATATAAGAGTGTTGGTACCACTATACTTTCGTACATTCCCTTCTTTGCCTCCATGGATAACGTTTTTTGTCTCCACAGATACCTCAATGCACCACTCACCTTTTTTCCTTCATCAATTCTATGGTTAACCTCATCCTTCATAAACCCATCCTCTGACAAATCAACTCCCAAATATCTGAAAACATTCACTTCTTCCATAATCCCTCTCTCCAATGTTATATCCATTTTGTCTGTATTTAAATCGTTTGATACCCTCATCACCTTACTCTTATCTATGTTCACTTTCAACTTTCTACCTTTACACACCCTCCCAAACTCGTCCACTAACCTTTGCTACTTTTCTTTAGAATCTCCCATAAGCACAGTATCATCAGCAAAAAGTAACTGTGTCAACTCCCATTTTGGATTTAATTCCCCACTCCTTTCCCCAAAACCCTAGCATTTTTTTCTTTTACAACCCCATCTATAAATATAATAAACAACCATGGTGACATTACACAGCCCTGTCTAAGACCTACTTTTACCGGGAAGTAATCTCCCTCTCTCCTACACACCCTGACCTGAGCCTCACTATCCTCATAAAAACTCTTTACAGCATTCACTAACTTACTACCTATTCCATACACTTGCAACATTTGCCACATTGCTCCCCTATACACTCTATCATATGTCTTTTCTAAATCCATAAATGCAATGAAAACTTCCCTACCTTTATCTAAATATTGTTCACATATATGCTTCAATGTAAACACTTGTTCTACACATCCCCTACCCACTCTAAAGCCTCCTTGCTCATCTGCAATCCTACTCTCTGTCTTACCTCTAATTCTTTCAATAATAATCCTACCTACACTTTACTTGGTATATTCAGTAAACTTATTCCCCTATAATTCTTACAATCTATTTTATCCCCCTTCCCTTTATATAAGATAACTATACATGCTCTCTGCAAATCCCTAGGTACCTTCCCCTCTTTCATACATTTATTAAACAATAATACCAACCTCTCCAACACTATATCCCCCTCCTGCTTTTAACATTTCTGTCATTATCCCGTTAGTTCCAGCTGCTTTACCCCCTTCCATTCTTCGTAATGCCTTACGCATCTCCCCCACGCTCACGTCCTGCTCTCCTTCACTCCTAAACGATGTTATACCTACCTTTCCAGTGCATGAAATTACCGCCTCCCTTTTTTCATCGACATTTAAAAGTTCCTCAAAATATTCCCGCCATCTACCCAATACCTCCAGCTCTCCATCTACTAACTCCCCTACTCTGATTTTAACTGACAAATCCATTCGTTCCCTTGGCTTTCTTACCTTGTTTATCTCACTTCAAAATTGTTTCTTGTTTTCAGCAAAACTTCTTGACAGAGCCTCTCCCATTCTTTCATCTGCTCTTCTTTTCCACTCTCTCACCACTCTCTTCACCTTTCTTTTACTCTCCATATATTCTGCTCTTCTATTAACATTTCTGTTTTGTAAAAAACTCTCATAAGCTACCTTTTTCTCTTTTATCACACCCTTTACTTCATCATTCCACCACTCACTCTTCTTTCCTCCTGCATCCACCCTCCTATAGCTACAATCGTCTGCCCCACATTCTAATACTGCATTTTTAAAACTATCCCAACTCTCTTCAACCCCCCCACTACTCATACTTGCACTAGCCCACCTTTCGGCCAATAGTTGCTTATATCTCACCCTAACTTCATCCTCTCTTAGTTGATACACTTTTACCTCTCTCTTACTTGCTGTTGCAATTTTCTTTTTGTCCCATCTACCTTTTACTCTAACTGTAGCTACAACTAAATAATGATCCGATATATCAGTTGTCCCTCTATAAACATGTACATCCTGAAGCCTACCAATCAACCTTTTATCCACCAATACATTATCTAACAAACTACTTTCATTACGTGCTATATCATACCTTGTATACTTATCCTCTTTTTCACAAAAAAAATGTATTACTTATTACCAAACCTCTTTCTATACATAGCTCAATTAACGGTTCCCCATTTACATTTACCCCTGGCATCCCAAATTTACCTACTACTCCCTCCACAACATTTTTACCCACTTTAGCATTAAGATCCCCAACCACAATTACTCAAAACTCCCTACACTTCTCTCTTCTCCAGGTGCATAACCACTTACTATAACCCACTTTTCACATCCAACCTTTATTTTACTCCACATAGTTATTGAATTTATACATTTTTATTCCCTCTTTACCTGCCATAACTGATTATTCAACATTATAGCCACTCCATCTTTAGCTCTAACTCTATTTGAAACCCCTGACCTAATCCCATTTATTTCTCTGCACTGAAACTCTCCTACACCCTTCAGCTTTGTCTCACTTAAACCAAGGACATCCATTGTTCCCGGCATTTTAGTTGAATTTTACAACACGTATGGCTTACGGAGGAAAGATTCTTATTCCACTTCCCCATGGATATGAAAGGAAAAGCAATAAGAACAAGAACTATTAAGATAAAATCAAAGAAAACTCAGATGAGTGTGTATACATAAACGTGTACATGTATGTGTAGCGTGACCTAAGTGTAAGTAGCAGTAGCAAGACGTACCTGAAATCTTGCATGTTTATGAGACAGAAAGAAGACACCAGCAATCCTACCATCATGTAAAACAAATACAGGCTTTCATTTTACACTCACTTGGCAGGACGGTAGTACCTTCCTGGGTGGTTGCTGTCTACCAACCTACTACCTAATATATATATATATATATATATCGTGAGAGAGAGAGAGAGAGAGAGAGAGAGAGAGAGAGAGAGAGAAACAGACAGACAGATAGACAGACAGACAGGGACAGAGGAAAGAGGAAGGACAAGCATCTCCAAGGTTTATTATGGATAGTAGAATTTACAAAGAAAAATTCAAGGCAATTCCTAATTATGTTTAGTAGGACTGAACATGAAACCTAGTGTTCAAGCAGGGATAGACGATGGGATCGACCCGCGGCCCATAAATTGACAAGCTATCACAAAAACACCTCAGCTACGGGGCTTCTAATAGAGAAATCTTAGAAGTTCTACAAATTTTACATATGTACAGTTTGTAGTTCATTCGAGATTTCTCTGTAGAAATGTACAGTTTGTACTTTCATTTTTTTTATTAAAAGCTCTGTAGCTGAGGTGTTAGTGTGCAGGCCTGTCAATTTATGTGCCGCGGATTGACCCGCTCATCTATCACTCTGTTTATTCATTGACAGTTGTTAATTACCATGCCCAGAAGACATTAATAGGGGTGGGGGGGGTGTTATGCAGGGTTCTGCATGACATGAATATTCGTAAATATAGATAGTGGAGAAGTGTGCCATAAATTTCATGAAGTAGGACTTAACATAATAATAAAGTACAACCTTTGGATAAATGTCAACCATAATTTTAAAAATATGCTATGCACTTTGTGGGTACTGTAAGTTAGTGTAACGGTGAAATGTAAGGAAATCCAGCTAGGGATTTATTTTCCAACTGTGTTTGGGTTAGCGGAGTAAGCGTCGCTTTGGGGGAAGTCACTTGAGCGCGGCGTGGGTGAGAGAGGGTGTCCAGCTACAGCCTATCTACACTAAGTTTTGTAAGGTAGTACTCCTTTTGTTTAATCAAATCAAGCCTTAGGCCCTTTTATTGTTTACCAGTACACTCCACTGGGCTCTGACATGGTCGGGGCTTGGCAGGGTGAGTGTGAACTGAGGAAATAGGAGGAGATGGTCTCGGCTGGAGAGTGGGGCCAGACCCCATAGGTACATTGGTTTTGTTTTGAGTTGACACTCCAGCCGCCCACTCCTCCTGTACTGTTATTGGGGCGTTTAGGCTAAGAGAAATATGAAGAGGTGTTTTTGGAGTGTGTATATATTGTTAATCTAAATAATATTTTTATAAGTAGGAATTTTTGTGTGAACCTTCGGATACCCCAACCCCATTGGAGTATTAACCTTTGGTATAGTGCTTACTGTTTAAACTGGGATAGCCCAGGAAGGCCTAGTTTTACAGGTGATTTGTGTAACTTTTACCCTTTGCCCTTAGACAAGGCATTAGGCCTCAGGGGAAACCAATTTCTGTGTAACATGGAGGCCTGTTTAAAAGAGGAAATAATCAGAGTATAGTACTGAAATATAGACGAATCGCAAACAATGTGATGTAATGAAAGAAAGAATAGGAGAGAAAAAACCTAACTCTGATATAATAGCTTTAAGTGAGATTATTCTCTGAGGAATAATAACAAATGCCATATTGCCATGGAGCTTCCTAACAGTAGGAAAATAAAGGAAGAGGAGAAGAGGCAGATATGATCAGAAACTACAGGAGATTTTATGAATTAAGAAACATGGAAACAGAAGATTAAATGATTATATAGCAATGTAATTGTATTGTAAGGTCTGGAGAGCAGAACGAAGTAACAGTGGCATTGATAAATATAATCCACCAACAAACCAAAGGAGGTCAATTATATTAAGAGTAGAATATGCTGACAAGAAAGTTAATAAAACACCATATCCAATTTATGAAAATTTATTCTCGATAAACTGTCATAAAACACATACTGAGTATTTTTCAATAATAGAACAATTTCAGAATAAAAGGACATTGATTCACATAAACGAAACAGTGCAAGAGAGAGCAAGAAGAATCAAAGCTAAATTCTTAGTACTGGGAGATGCCAATGACACAGATATTACCTGGGGAAACTGTGACCCCATAGTGGGCCAGAACCTTGGAGATCAAAACTTATGGAAACAATACCGAGCCATTTTCTGAGGCAACTGTGAAGGAAGCATTAGGAGTGAGTAGAGGAGATGAGCCACCTAGACAGGATCTGGTTTCACACAAAATATATATGAAACAGCTGAAATTACAAATGTAAAACACATTGGTACTACTGTGGGAAAGGCAAATGAAGAACGAAATGGAGAACGTAACTGATAATGGGCCAAAAGAATTTAGGACTCTGATGATATAAAAAATTTTCTAAGACTTGAAATTTGAAAGGAAGACGCGGAAAAAGGCTGCACAGAAAGGAAGTAAAAGTGTCAAATATCAAAGTGCGAAGAGGCTTAACAAAGATTCATAATAATTATGAAGAAGAGGAACAGAAATTAACATGGTTCAATTAGGAATGCAGAGAGGCTAAGGAAAGGGGTAAGTATGAGGGGAAGAATTGTTCGTTAAAAACGGAAACGAAATTTAATCGAAAAACAAGCAACTTATGGAAAAAAGGCGATACATGGTAGGAACAATTCACAAAAAATAAAAAAAAACCGCAGTTACTTCTAGCCTTCCCTGCATTTTCTCTTCTAATTTGTGACTTGAGAATGGTAGAGGATGGATCGAAATGTCGTCATAATGAACCTCTCCATTGCACTTGTAAGCAAACAAGAATGCTAGAAATTAATGAACACAAATAACGAGGGATGCTGGAAGACATATATACATAACATCACCATAACATACCAAAATTACTCCTCAGTTACTAAAAAAATATATTTAGAAGAGCCACGTGTTAAGTCTAAAGAGGAAGGAAGAGACAAACGAATAATTACAGAATTATGCTAACTGCTAAAACATTGAAAGAGGTTTTCATAGAAGAAAGTGTAGAGCAACTGAAAGGAGGCACAGCAGACAGGATAGCTCAGCCAGCGCTAGACAGCATTATTACTGCATAAGAAGGGATGAGAGTCCTAGGCAAGCTTGATGGAATAAAACCAGTGGGACTAGAAACGTCCCAATGGGTGCTGAGAGAAGGTGTCAAGGAAACTGGTTCTAAAATGAATATAATCAAAAGGTGTTTAAAGACAAGGAAATATCTAAGTCAATTAATTAATGTGGAGAACTAGTAAGATAAGTACACTTTCTGCATGAAACAACATATCAATCGTTACTTATCTGTAACAGAATGATGTCCAGCAGCCCCAACCTGGACATCCCTTCGGGGTGTCGTTCACTCACCACCAGGTGGTTGTTAATTATATAATTTACCCCAAAGGAGCGTTTATTTCAGTATTTCACATCTGAAACGCTTAGTGGAACTCGCTTGGTTTGGGCGTAAAAGCCCATGGATAACGGCCTGGAATAGGACAGCCCTAATCGCCTTGTGTCTGCCCAAAACTTCAATTTAATAGGTTCCACAAGCAAGATTATGATTTACCTTGCTCATGTAACATGAGCTATGGCGTTGACAGCACCATTAAGACCGATATCGTTGACTTGAATGGACTGAAGGCTTGAGTGTCTCGGAGAATGTTGCACTCATATTCACCACTACGTCGGGAAGGTTCATTGCAAACACTCGCTACCGGTTGCACTTCACTATTCAGTTCCATTATTTGTTCATAGTTTCGTGGTATTATCAACAACATGAAGAACAAGAATACGCAATAAAACCACGTGATTAGTTCTCCCGAGAATTTCCTGGCTTATATAAGGGAACATACATGCACTGCGCTATTCTGAGAAAACTTCCTCTACTTCAGTTGCTGTCTTGCAACATTGCATAGCTCCTGATGCCGCACTGAGAAGTGTGAAAGTACTTGAGCTAAAGATTTCCACCCCCTGTGTCTTGTCTTGCAAAGAGGAGTAGTTACCCACAGGCGTATTAAATGTTGCACAGTTTACTTATCAACTTGGAAGTATTGTATACTGCAACACGACAATATCTTGGGACACGGTATGTCTTCATAAACTCTTGCTAACAATAATTTATAACGACCTACTTTCACTTCTTGACCCAGCTCATTTGTAACCGCTTCTCAGTGCAGCTACACCTCACCTTCCTGTATATCAGTCTACTCTCATCTGTTTTTGCTTTATGCTAGAGACTGATCATTTTGTACCTAGGCTGTACGACTGATTACTTCAGACTACCTCTCAAAACTTTACTTCGTCTAACACCAGCGCTGATGTGTCTAAGAGTTAGATTCATTTCAGTATTTGACTGATGAAGACTGAAATGCAGGCGAAGAGTTTCGTCAGTAAATATTTCTAGTGATTCACCGATGTCCTGATCACGTTAATCATGTTTGAGTTATTTTAGAATTTCTGATTGAATGGTCTTAGCTTGAGTAACTACTATTTGCATGGTGTCTGATTCCTATATCGCTAACAGATCCGCGTATGATGTCTGATTACTCTGAGAATTGTCTGGTTTGTCTGAAAATAGTATCTGATTTTACTTAACTGGGAGTCAGCTTGCTTTCTGCTCATGTCCGACTATACTGAGTATAATGACACAAAAAGTCAGTATACTGAACTAATTTCTGCGTGATGTCTGACTTTGAGCATTTTCTATGATACTGTGATGATGGGAGCCTGACAGGTGTGAGGATGATGATTGATTGCTTTGCGAATAGTGCTTGATTCATCTGTCTAGTGTGTTTGATTGCTCTAACATGGTGAGTGGTCATAATAATATCAATAATAACAAAAAATAATAATAGTTACAACAACAAGAGCAATAATGATAAATGCTACTACTACTACTACTAATACTACTACTGATAATATTACTACTATTAATGCTACTACTACTACTACTACCAATAATAATAATAATAATAATAATAACAATAATAATAATAATAATAGAAATAGAAATATTTACATAATGCATGTGTCAAATTCATCAACTTGTCGTTATTAGAAACCGTTGACCTAATCACATTCCCATTGTCACTTAGCGTCACCACCTGTCACTTAATTGCACTATGTGTCACTTAGTCCCAGCAAGTGTCACTCTGAGTTTACAAACGTGGCATCTCATTTCCTAAGGGATCGGGCAACGAGCCTTTACTTACGATGACATCATTATGATGGTCTGTAGGTATATTCTCCTGTACTATTATAATAATTATTATTATTATTATTATTCATCTGGTTATTATTATTATTGTTATCATAATTATAATTATCAGTGTAATTTATGATTATTTTTAATATTAATAATAATACAATTAAAATATATTTTCAGTGTCAGCCTCAAACTATCACATGATGTCATGGTCAGTGAAACGCTTAGTCCCACCTCATAGGAAATGAGGTGCCATGTTGGAAAACTCAAACTGACACTTGGTGCCACTAAGGACACATGCACACACAAACATTTATGTTTGTGTGTGCATATATATATATATATATATATATATATATATATATATATATATATATATATATATATATATATATATATATATATATATATATATATATTCAACAAGTCGGGGTCTCCCACCGAGACAGTGTGACCCAAAAAGAAAGAAAATACTTTCATCATCATTCAACACTTTCACCACACTCATACATAATCACTGTCTTTGCAGAGGAGCTCAGATACGACAGCTGAGAATAGTCCCTCAAAGCTGTCACTATCCCAGACCCCTTCTTTAAATTGCAGGCATTGTGCTTCCCATTTCCAGGACTCAAGTCCAACTAAATCAATTAACTGGTTTCCCTGAATCCCTTCACAAAATGTTACCCTGCTCACACTCCAACAGCTCGTCACGTCCCAAAAATCATTCGTCTCCATTCACTCCTAACACGCTCACACATGCTTGCTGGAAGTCCAAGCCCCTCGCCCACAAAACCTCCTTTACCCCCTTCCTCCAACCTTACTTAGAGATATGTCGTGCCGAATAGGTAAGACTGTTCAATTAGCAAGAAAGCATTTACAATTAAGTCATTTCTAATTTTTTTTATCTTATACGTTCAAAGATATATAAATTTTATATTCATGTTAATGTAAAAAAAATTTAATTTTGTCCTAAAAGAACCTTAGAAAACTTACCTAACTTTTTATAACAAGCACAACCTAATTTAAACTTATTCAACTAAATATATTTTAGATATGTTTACAATAATTTAATAATAAACAAACACAATGAAATACATATTTTTTTCGTTAGGTTCAGTATGACATTTGCGAAATTATTGCATATACAAATTTTCGCTTTCCTTATTCAGCAAGAAGAGCGTTGCTATTTTAGAATAAATTGCAAGTTTTACCTATTCGGCACTATATATATATATGTCGTGCCGATTAGGTAAAACTTGCGATTTTGGCTTAAATAGCAACGCTCTTCTTGCCATATAAGACAAGCGAAAATTTGTGTATGTAATAATTTCGCAAAAATCATTCTGAACATAACGAAATAAATATATTTCATTGTGTTTGTTTATTATTAAATTATTGTAAAAGTATCTAAAATATATTTAGTTGGGTAGGGCTAAATTAAATTGCGCTTGTTATAATAAGGTTAGGTAGGTTTTCTAAGTTTCTTTTGATTCAAAATTATTTTTTTTTACATCAACATAATTGAAAAAAATATATCTTTAAACGTATAAAAGAATATTTTAGAAAGGACTAAATTTTAAATGAGTTCATGCTAATTGACCAGTTTTACCTAATCGGCACGACATATATATAAAGAGCGGATGAAAGAATGGGAGAGGCTCTGTCAAGAAATTTTGCTGAAAACAAGAAAAATTTTTGAGCGAGATAAACAAGGTAAGAAAGCCTAGGGAACGAATGGATTTGTCAGTTAAAAACAGAGTAGGGGAGTTAGTAGATGGGGAGCTGGAGGTATTGGGTAGATGGCGGGAATATTTTGAGGAACTTTTAAATGTTGATGAAAAAAGGGAGGAGGTAATTTCATGTACTGGCCAGGGAGGTACAACATCGTTTAGGAGTGAAGAAGGGCAGGATGTGAGTGTGGGGGAGGTGCGTGAGGCATTACGTAGAATGAAAGGGGGTAAGGCAGCTGGAACTGACGGGATCATGACAGAAATGTTAAAAGCAGGGGGAGGATATAGTGCTGGAGTGGTTGGTATTTTTGTTTACTAAATGTATGAAAGAGGGGAAGGTACCTAGGGAAGGGGGATAAAAGAGAGTGTAAAAATTATAGGGGAATAAGTTTACTGAGTATACCAGGTAAAGTGTATGGCAGGGTTATTATTGAAAGAATTAGAGGTAAGACAGAGAGTAGGATTGCAGATGAGCAAGGAGGCTTTAGAGTGGGTAGGGGATGTGTAGATCAAGTGTTTACAGTGAAGCATATATGTGAACAGTATTTAGATAAAGGTAGAGAAGTTTTCATTGCTTTTATGGATTTAGAAAAGGCATATGATAGAGTGGATAGGGGAGCAATGTGGCAAATGTTGCATGTGTATGGAATAGGTAGTAAGTTACTGAAGGCTGTAAAGAGTTTTTATAAGGATAGTGAGGCTCAGGTTAGGGTGTGTAGGAGAGAGGGAGATTACTTCCCGGTAAAAGTAGGTCTTAGACAGGGATGTGTAATGTCACCATGGTTGTTTAATATATTTATAGATGGGGTTGTAAAAGAAGTAAATGATAGGGTGTTGGGGAGAGGGGTGGGATTAAATTTTGGAGAATTAAATGCAAAATGGGAGTTGACACAGTTACTTTTTGCTGATGATACTGTGCTTATGGGAGATTCTAAAGAAAAGTTGCAAAGGTTAGTGGACGAGTTTGGGAGAGTGTGTAAAGGTAGAAAGTTGAAAGTGAACATAGATAAGAGTAAGTTGATGAGGGTATCAAACGATTTAAATAAAGAAAAATTGAATATCACATTGGAGAGATGGATTATGGAAGAAGTAAATGTTTTCAGATATTTGGGAGTTGACGTGTCAGCAGATGGGTTTATGAAGGATGAGGTTAACCATAGAATTGATGAAGGAAAAAAGGTGAGTGGTGCGTTGAGGTATCTGTGGAGACAAAAAACGTTATCTATGGAGGCAAAGAAGGGAATGTACGAAAGTATAGTGGTACCAACACTCTTATATGGGTGTGAAGCATGGGTTGCAAATGCTGCAGCGAGGAGGAGGCTGGAGGCAGTGGAGATGTCCTGTCTAAGGGCAATGTGTGGTGTAAATATTATGCAAAAAGTTCGGAATGTGGAAATTAGGAGAAGGTGTGGAGTTACTAAAAGTATTTGTCAGAGTTCTGAAGAGGGGTTGTTGAGGTGGTTTGGTCATTTAGAGAGAATGGATCAAAATAGAATGACTTGGAGAGCGTATAAATCTGTAGGGGAAGGAAGGCAGGGTAGGGGTCGTCCTCGAAAAGGTTGGAGGGAGGGGGTAGAGGAGGTTTTGTGGGCGAGGGTCTTGGACTTCCAGCAAGCATGTGTGAGCGTGTTAGGTAGGAATGAATGGAGACGAATGGTTTTTGGGACATGACGATCTGTTGGAGTGTGACCAGGGTAACATTTTGTGAAGGGATTCAGGGAAACCAGTAAATTGATTTAATTGGACTTGAGTCCTGAAAATGGGAAGTACAATGCCTGCACTATAAAGGAGGGGTCTGGGATAGTGACAGCGGGGAGGGACTATTCTCAGCTGTCGTATCTGAGTGTCTCTGCAAAGACAGTGATTATGTATGAGTGTGGTGAAAGTGTTGAATGATGATGAAAGTATTTTATTTTTCGGGATTTTCTTTCTTTTTGGGTCACCCTGCCTCGGTGGGAGACGGCCGACTTGTTGAAAAAAAAAAATCAACAAGTGATAGATGCAGTGCTATCAAAACTACCAGGAGCAACAGTCATTGCCCCTACTAATAGTGTCTTGCTTGGAGCACCTCTGGGAAGAGATGCCATTGACACAATTCTCAGGAAGAAACTGGAAGAATTGAGGAGAATGGAACAACGAATAGGCAATCTTGACACCCATGATGCCTTGTACCTCCTCACAAAATGCTTGAGTCTGCCCAGGTTGACATATTTCCTAAGATGTGCTCCTTCATATGATAATCCTATACTGCACGAATATGACAGTATCCTGAGGCAGATCTTTACTAAAGTACTTAACCTTACTCTAGAAGATGGGCAGTGAGACCAAGCTACACTCCCAGTCAGACTAGGAGGCATTGGTGTCCGCAAGTCATCTCAGATTGCTCTACCTGCTTTCCTGTCTTCATGCATTGCATCCAGAGGGCTTGTAGCAGCAATTCTCCCTGAACATCTTAGGGACACGATTGGAATCCATGACCAAAAGTTCGTTGATGGAGCCAGGATCTGGGATAACCTAACAGGCTCTGAAACCAGGCCTGCCCCCCCAACAACTACAAACAGTCGCACTGGGATGGCCCAATAGTAGAGAATATAGCCTCAGCAATGCTTCAGAGTGTGTCAGGGAAGGATAGAGCCCGCCTACTTGCAGTGAGAGCTCCTCATGCAGGGGACTTTCTTTTGGCTGTTCCCAACTCCAGCCTTGGCACACGCCTCGACCCACAGACCATCCGCATTGGTGTTGCCCTTCGACTTGCCGCCCCTATTCTCGCCGAACACAGGTGTATTTGTGGCAGTGAAGCAGCAGACCGATTCGGGTACCATGGTCTTGTGTGTCGTAAATCCGAGGGAAAGATTGCAAGACATGAAGAGGTTAATAACATTATCAAGAGGAGCCTCACAACAGCCGGATGCCCAGCAGTAAGGGAACCACCCCAACTATGCAGATCTAATGGCAACCAAAAGCGTCCAGATGGTATCACCCTTCAAGCCTGGACAGACGGCAAGCAGGTGGTGTGGGACTACACATGTGCATCTACCTTGGCTGATACCTATCTCCAGTACACCAGGGAGGAAGGAGGGCTGCTGCCACCTTCAGGGAGTCCCAGAAGTCGAGAAAATATGGAGAACTTGCCCATCATTATATGTTTGTTCCCATAGGCTCAGAGACCCTTGGCTCATGGGGAAAGAGTGCATCTAAGTTCCTCAAGGAGCTGGGCAAAAGACTCAACAGGGTAACTAGGGATCCCAGGGCAGCTAGTTTTCTGTTCCAGCGACTCAGCGCTGCTGTTCAGAGGGGTAATGCATGCTGTATTCTGGGCACGCGCACCAGCTCGGAAGAGCTGGATGAGATTTTCGCATTATAATCAGTGACAAAGATGTAACAATATGTACTAGACATTTATCTCTCACCTCGTGTACTGTATATGCCATCTTTATATCAACAATGTATCTCTCAAATCTTTTGTACCATATTATGTAATAAAACATACCTATTGGTAAAAAAAAATTAAAAGATGGGGTGGTAGGAGAAGTGGAATATTCAAATGGCATCAGGAAGAAATCCAAATATTCTTCCTTGAAGCCTTTTATCCACTTCTCCGAGGCTATGGTCCCACAATTTGTACCAGAGGTGGACCCCATCCTATATATATATATATATATATATATATATATATATATATATATATATATAATATATATATATATATATATATCATACCTTGTTGCAAGGTTCGTAGGTTCGAGTCTCCTTCGGCCAGAGATCAATGTTTGAATATTTCGCCTGTTCTTGCGAATTCCTAGCATTGTAAAAATCTCTAGTTGTGTCGATGCATGCAGGAGATGAGATGAAAAGCTGTAAGCCTGGCTGCCTTGGATCAACGTCTAGCGTGAGCTGGGCGCCAAGGTATTGGACCAATGTGGTATGGTCGGTAAAACACTGCGTACCTTGCAACGTTGCAAGGTTCGTTAGTTCGAGTCACCTTCGGCCAGAGATCAGTGTTTGTATATATATATATATATATATATATATATATATATATATATATATATATATATATATATATATATTCTGAGAGAAGCTGCGGCAGGTGACATACATGCACTGCGCTACTCTGAGAAAACTTCCTCTCCTTCAGTTGCTGTCTTGCAACATTGCATAGCTCCTGATGACGCACTGATAAGTGTGAAAGTACTTGAGATAAAGATTTTCACCCCTGTGTCTTGTCTTGCATATTTAAGATCGCTTGTCTGCGATTACACACCATATATATATATATATATATATATATATATATATGTATATATATATATATATATATATATATATATTATATAGTTTACACACACATATATATATATATATATATATATATATATATATATATATATATATATATATAGTTTACCACATTATATATATATATATATATATATATATATATATATATATATATATATATATATATATATATATATATATATATATATATATATATATATATATATATATATATAGGAGGTACCACCTCTAGAAGTTTACTGGGGACCCTCATCCTCAGAGAAGATAATAAACATAACTCCAGGTTCTCCCCGGAGCTGTTTGAATATTTTCTTTTCCTACCACACCCTATATTATATATGAACTTTATTAACAAACAAATTATATTGACAGAAAACTCAAATATGTATACATTGAAACAATATATCAAAGATTTTGAATCTCCTCCATCTCCGAAGCATGTATACAGCATGCATTTTCCCTCTGGATGGCTATGCTGAGGAGCTGAAACATGAAAGTGGTGTCGATGAGTCTGGAACCCAGTTCTTTAAGGAAACTTGTGGCATATTTTCCCCATGATCCCAAGGTATCTGATCCTACTGGGAAAAAATGATACTGTTGGCTTATGTCCCTGTACTTGCCGATCTTGTACTCCTCCCTGTGGTCAGCAGCTCCTCCCTGTCGCCCGACACTGTGATGGATGTAGGTGTCAGCCAGCGTCGACACACAGGTATAGTCCCATGGAAAGAGCTTTCCATTATTCCAAAGATAGATGGTGATCCCTTCAGGGTGGATTGCTGGGTTGTGGGTATTGTTGGCTGCTAGTGATCGGGGTTCTCGGCTGTCGTTGACTTCATTGTGTCTTGCATGCCAGCCCTTGGTTTTGGAACATTTAAGACCATGTAGAGCAGATTGATCAGATTGCACATCGCTGCAAATACACGTATATTCCGTGTGAATGCAAGGCGGAGAGCCACTGCAATACAGAGGGTCTTAGGATCGAGGCGTGTTCCTATTGCTGAAATGGGAACTGTTTGGAGGACGTCCCTGGAGTGATGTGCACTCACAGCTTGGGAAACAGGCAGTCTTCCTGTCTGATGTTACAGCCCTAAGCATGTTGGCATGTACCTTTTCAGCGATGGGGCCATCCCAACATGACTGTTTGTAGGCCAGTGCTGCACTAGGTTTTGGTGCAGGAGCAGCAAGAGTCTCCCATTCAATGATGGCACTGGCGTAGCTAGGGTCCTGTATTCCTGCTTGAATCACTGAGGATGTCCGGAAGAATTTGTTTTATTAACTCATTTGATGCTTTAGAAGAGGATAGTTAAGCTGGTAGGGGAATCTGGGAGGATTTGCGTACTCCCAGCCCCCCAAGCCTGACTGGAAGTGAGGCTTGCAGCCACTGTCCATCTTCGAGGGAAAGATTCAATACACTCTCTAGCATGATCTTAAGGAGAGTCATATTCCTTGAGTTTCGGGCTGCTGAAGGCTGGTGAGCATCTCGGGAAGTAGGTAAGTTTTGGGATTGACAGGCACCTAGTGAGTAGGTAGAAGGCATCATGTGTATCGATGTCTTTCATCCTGCCTTCCATCGTCCTGAGGAGCACTAAGAAGAGTGCTGTTGGCTGGATGAATGCCTCATGCTCCTGGTAAAACAGCACTAATATTCTGGATCATGTGTCCATTGGTAGAAACTATTTCACATTTGGTGGGTTTTAAAGATAGGCCCAGGTTCTCTCCCATGTCTTTAATTTTTCTGATGTCTTCTAGGACAGATTCTGTAGTGCCAGCTAGGGTACCATCATCAAAGAACCAGATATTGAGCTCACTGGAGAGCGCTTCTGTGACTTCCTTTATGACCATACAGAATAGAAAGGGGGCGAGACGGTCCCCCTTTTGCATACCTTCACAGGAGTCAATTTCTTGGTCCCCAAACAATAGTTTAGAAGTCACACTATAACACGATTCTATGAAGGAATAGAGGGAAGGGAAGTGTCTAGAAACTGCTTGGAGAACAGCATCCCTTCTGACTGAGTTGAAAGCATTGGCAAAGTCGACTTTGATCAAGGCTTTTTCATTGGACATGTTGTTGATGTATACTCGTGCTGCGTGGGCAGCTACTTCACAACCTTGTTGAACACCAAAACCGAGGTGAGTTGGTTTCAACATTGAGGCAGCCTCTTGACTCACCATTCGTACTGCAGCCTTGGCAACTAGGTCCCGAAGGGTGTTGCCCACTGCAATGGGCCTGATTCCTCCATCCTTTTTCCGTAGGGCACACGGTGAGGCACCAAAGAAAAGGGGTCTAATGGATTCTGGGACACTGCCAGCCAGGCACACATTGGAAAATTTTCGCATCCCTTATTTTAATCCACTTAATCCATGAATTTATATATTTATATTCCCTCTTCTCCTTCCGTAACTGACCATTCAACATTATTGCTACCCCTTCCTTAGCTCTCTCTCCGATGCTCCTCACTTAAACCCATTTATTTCTCCCCACTGAAACTCGCCTACCCCCTTCAGCTCTGTTTCGCTTAGAGCCAGGACATCCACCTTCTTTTCATTCATAACATCAGCAATCACCTCTTTCTTATCATCCACACTACATCCACGCACATTGAAACAACCCAGTTTTATAAAGTTATTCTTCTTCTCTTTTTTAGTAATGTATACAGGAGAAGGGGTTACTAGCCCATTGCTCCCGGCATTTTAGTCGCCTCATACGACACGCATGACTTACGGAGGATAGATTATTTCCACTTTCCCATGAAGAATAAAGGAAATAAAGAAGAGGATGTGCATGCCTGTGTAGTGTGACCTAAGTGTAAGTAGAAGTAGCAAGATATACCTGTTATCCAGCGTGTTTATGAGACAGAAAAAAGACACCAGCAATCCTACCATTATGTAAAACAGTTACAGGTTTCTGTTTCACACTCACTTGGCAGGACGGTAGTACCTCCCTGGGTGGTTGCTGTGTCCCAAATTATATATATATATAATATATAATATATATATAAATATATATATATATATATATTATATATATATATATATATATATATATATATATATATTGAGTGTAAATTTACAGGACACTCTGAATGAGAAAAGAAAGCTCGTTGAACTTTGCTTAAATAAAACATTTAATTGATTAAAAATTAAAAAAAACAAATTGTTAATGAAACTTGAAATTAATTTCAGTGGTGAGCTGTCTCTGCTCACCAAGAAATATTAGTAATAAATTTATTGAGCAATGCAAAAACCTTGAAAAAAATAAATTAATAGCTTGGTACTAATAAAAAATCAGTTAAACTGGAAAAGAAATATTTATTTTTATTATTAACACACTGACCTTTTCCCACAGGTGTGCCTACACCACAATTAAAAAACTGCAACATATGAACACCCTTCCTTCAGAGTTCAGACACTGTACTTCTTACTTCCAGGACTCAAGTTTGACTAACCGGTTTCACTAAATCCCTTCATAAATGTTATTTTTCTGACACTCCAACAGCATGTCAAGTCATAACAATTATTTGTCTCCACTCATTAATATCTAACACGCTCAAGTATGCTTGATGTTAGTCCAAGCCCCTCACACGCAAAACCTCCTTTACCCCCTCCCTCTAAACTTTCCTAGGACTTCAGATTTAATTGCCCCCAACTCATTCTATTTTGTTCCATTCTCTCTAAATGTCAAAACCACTTCAACAACCCTTGCTCTGCCCTCTGGATAATACGTTCAGAAAGCCCACACCTTCATCTTATCTACACGCTCTTCATTATATTCACACCACACATTGCCCTCAGACAAGATATCTCCACTGCCTCAAGCCTTCTACTTGTTGCAACATTCACCACCCATGCTTCACAACAATACAAAAGCGTTTGTACTCTTATACTCTCATACATTCCCCTCTTTTGTTCTATAAATAACGTTCTTTGTCTCCACAGACTCCTCAACCTCCATTCACTTTTTTTCCCCTCATTTATTCTATTATTCACCTCGTATTTCAGAGACCCATCTACTGACAGTTCCACACAAGACCACATCAGTCAAAACTGCAAACAGAGCCACACACAGCATTCCCTCAACCCTTACCACACCACACCAAACAAATACAATAACCACACTCCACAGTCCCAACCCCTCTCTGCACTAATACCACGACAACAGTTATCTACCATAATATCCAGACCTGCCTACCACACCCACAGTCTGTATCAACCCCTGCCACCCACCAAAATACAGTGTATAAAGAAAACTGAAGGTATGGTACACCAACGCAGATGGAAATACAAATAAGAGTGAAGAGCGGCAGGAAAAAATCACCAAGGCATTCCCGAACATCATAGCAATCACAGAGACAAAGCTCACCGGGGTGATAACAGATGTGATCTTCCCGCCTGAATACCAGGTCGTGAGGAAAGACAAGGGAAAGAGAGGGGGAGGAGGAGTTGCACTGCTCATCAGAAACCAATGGAATTTTGAGATGGGAGGAGTAGTTATAGGAGTAGCAGATGACTTCATTATAAGAACTATTCAAACTGGGGGTCCAAAAGTGATGATAGCTGTGTTGCACAACCCGCCACTGACAGCAGGATGCCAAGAGAAGATTACGATGAGAGCAACAGTGTGATAGTGGACACGCTGGCCGAGGTTGCAAAAAGGGCCTACAAGAACAGGAGAAAGCTGCTTATCATGGGGAATTTCTGCCATAAGGAGACTGACTGGGAGAATCTGGAGCCACATGGGGCCCTCAGACTTGGAGAGCCAAGATGCTGGAGGAGGTACTGAGAAACATCATGGAGCATTATGTTATTACACAAACAGAGAAAGAGGAGACAATGAACCAGCAAGGCTGGACCGCGTATTCACCTAGAACAGTTCAGACATAGGGGAAATCACACATGAAAGGACCATAGACGGTAGTGATCACGTATCTTTGAGTTTCAAATAGAGTTAACAATAGAGAGTGGAGAAGGACGGGAGAAGCCAGGCTTCCAAAAAGGGGACTACACAAGTATGAGGCAATTCCTACATGAGGTGAAGTGGGTAAGTGAGATAGAGGCAGTAAATGAAATGATAATGTGAGTTGTCACGAGGGGCCGTTCCTGCCTATCTAATTTATTAACCTTCTTCAGTAAAGCTTTTGAGGCTGTTGATCACGATAAAGAATTCGATATTGTTTATTTAGACTTTAGTAAGGCTTTTGATAGAGTACCGCACCAGAGACTGTTAAAGAAAGTGGCAGCTCATGGCATTGGGGGAAAAGTGCTGTCATGGATCGAGTCATGGCTCACCAATAGGAAGCAGAGAGTGTGCATAAATGGGGTTAAATCCGAATGGGGACTTGTAACAAGTGGTGTTCCACAGGGATCAGTCTTAGGCCCATTGTTATTTATAATATATATCAATGACCTTGATGAGGGAATTACTAGTGATATGAGCAAATTCGCCGACGACACGAAGATAGGTAGGATAATTGATTCAAACATAGATGTCATAGAACTTCAGGAAGATTTAAACAAACTTAATTCGTGGTCAGAAAAGTGGCAGATGCAGTTCAATGTAGATAAATGCAAGGTTCTGAAGCTCGGGAGTGTCCATAACCCAAGTACTTA
Organism: Cherax destructor; assembly: GCA_009830355.1. Taxonomy (NCBI): domain Eukaryota; kingdom Metazoa; phylum Arthropoda; class Malacostraca; order Decapoda; family Parastacidae; genus Cherax; species Cherax destructor. The sequence continues at coordinate 64,357 of WNWK01002127.1, read as the reverse complement.
TAAGTTAAATAACGTAGAACTTAGCCATACAGATTGCGAGAAGGACTTGGGGGTGATGGTAAGCAGCAACCTTAAACCAAGACAGCAATGCCTAAGCGTACGTAATAAGGCAAATAGATTACTGGGATTTATATCAAGAAGTGTTAGCAACAGAAGTCCAGAGGTTATATTACAGCTTTATACATCATTAGTAAGGCCTCACCTAGATTACGCAGCTCAGTTCTGGTCTCCATATTACAGAATGGACATAAATTCGTTAGAAAACATTCAGCGTAGAATGACTAAATTAATACATAGCATTAGAAATCTTCCTTACGAAGAAAGATTGAAGACCCTAAAATTACAGTCACTTGTAAGACGTAGAATGAGGGGAGACATGATCGAGGTATACAAGTGGAAAATGGGTATTAACAAAGGGGATATAAATAAGGTCTTGAGGATATCTCTCCAAGAGAGAACCCGCAATAATGGATTCAAGTTAGATAAGTTTAGATTTAGAAAGGATATAGGAAAGTATTGGTTTGGAAATAGGGTAGTTGATGAGTGGAACAGTCTGCCTAGTAGGGTTATTGAAGCTAGGACCTTGGGTAGTTTCAAATTTAGGTTGGATAAATTCATGAGTGAGAGGGGTTGGATTTGAGTGGGACTCGCGCATGAGTGGGTAGAATTGTCAAAGCTTATTTCTTGGGTAGCATTGAAAATTGGGTTGAGCAAATATTCTGTTAGTGGGACGGATTGTGAAGGACCTGCCTAGTATGGGCCAACAGGCCTTCTGCAGTGTTCCTCCTTTCTTATGTTCTTATGTTCTTATGTAACCATAAAGTGCAGAGAGGCAGTAGAGAAGCTCGTGCCACATGGTACTAGAAAACATGGGAAGACCAGAGTGAGCCCATGGTTTACAAGAGGTGTGGAGACACCAATGTCATGTGTGCTAGATAATAGAAAAGGTATAGTAGGCAAAGGATCCAGAAAAACAGGGAGTTGAGCCGAAGAGCCAGAAATGAATATGCGTGGATAAGGAGAGAAGCCCAGCGTCAATACGAGAATGACTTTGCATCAAAAGTCAAATCTGACCCAGAGTTGTTGTAGAGCCACATCAGGAGGACACCAATATTCAAGGGCCAGGTAATCAGGCCGAGGAAAGGAGGGAAGCTCACAGAGAATGACCAGGAAGTATGTGTTGAGCTCTGCTCATGAGAGAAGCTTCCAACAAACCGAGGTGGAAGGATGCACGAGGTGGCAGGATGCACGAGGTGGCAGGGTGCACGAGGTGGCAGGATGCACGAGGTGGCAGGGTGCACCAGCAAGTGAACTCACAACCACAAACACTCACTACACACAACCGAGGAGGCGGTAAAGAAACTGCTTAGGGTCACTGGGTTCTGAGAGAGGGAGCAAAAATCTTCAATAAATCTACCGAAAAAGGGCAACTTACTGAGGCGTGGAAGACAACAAGCATAGTCTCGAGTTTTTAGAAAGAAGACAAGCTGCACTAAATTACTGACTAATGTCGCTGAAAAGTGTAGTATGTAAAGTTATGAAGATCACCTAGAAAGGAAAGGGCTGATATATGACAACCGGCACTGCTTCAGAGACGGGAAATCCTTCGTCATAAACCTACTGGAGTAACAGAAATACGACAAGAGACAGACGGATGGGTAGACTGCATCTTCTTGGACTGTAAGAAGTGCTTTCGACAAAATACCACACAAGAGACTGTTAGAAAAGCTAGAGGAGCAGACAGGAATAATAGGGAAAGTACTGCAATGATTCAGGGAATACCTGACAGGATGGAAACAACGTGTGTTGGTACGAGACGAAGTGTCAGAGTGGGTGCATGTGTCAAGAGGAGTTATACAAGGGTCAATCCTAGGTCCAGTGCTGTTTGTTGTATATGTGAATGACATGACAGAAGGGATAGATTCAGATGTGTCGCTGTTCGCATACGATGTGCTGCTAATCAGGAGAATACTAGCGGATGAGGATCAGGTAAGCCTACGAACGGGATCTGGACAGGCAGCACTCCGGGTCCGACAAATGGCTCCTGGAGTTTAATCCTAAAAAGTGCTAAGTTATGAAAATTAGGGAGGGATAAAGAAGACCGCAGATGGAATACATCCTAAGTGAGAGGGGTTGGATTTGAGTGGGACTCGCGCATGAGTGGGTAGAATTGTCAAAGCTTATTTCTTGGGTAGCTTTGAAAATTGGGTTGAGCAAATATTATGTTAGTGGGATGGATTGTGAAGGACCTGCCTAGTATGGGCCAACAGGCCTGCTGCAGTGTTCCTCCTTTCTTATGTTCTTATGGTCAAAGGTTGCAAAACTCTCTCAAAAGGATCTTGGGGTGAGCATCATACCGAGAACATCTCTAGGCGCATATCATCCAAATAACTACTGCAGCATAAAGGCGCCTGTCATACCTGAGAATAGTGTTTCGACATTTAAATAAAGAGTCATTCCCGACAATGGACACCATGTAAGTCAGGTCCATATTGGAGTATGCAGCACCAGTATGGAACTCACACCTAGTCAAACACGTCAAGAAATTAGAGAAAGTGTAAAGGTTTGCAACAAAGGTTTATACCCGGAGCTGAGGGGTATGTCTTACGAGGAGAGGTTAACGGAACTCAGCCTGACAACACTGATGGACAGGAAGAACAGGGGAGACATGATAACGACTTATATAATACTTAAAGGAATTAACACGGTGGATAGGGTCAGAATGTTTCAGAGATGGGACACAGCAACAAGGAGTCACAGATGGAAGCTGAAAACTCAAATGAGTCACAGGGATGTTAGGAAGTTTTTCTTCAGTCATAGACTTGTTAGGAAGTGGAACTGTCTGGAGAGTGATGTGATGTAGTGGAGCCAAGATCCATCCAGAGCTTTAAGAAAACGTACAATAAAGCTCATGGAGCAGGGAGAAAGTGGACCTAATAGCGACCATCGAAGAGGCGTGGCCAGGAGCTATGGCTCGACCCGTGCAACCACAAATAGATTTATTGAAGATTGTTGTTAGCGGCACACACAGTGCCTCTGCTCCCTCTCCAAGAGCCATTGAGAGATGTTATCTCGTAAAACACTGTACCACTGTTTGTTTGCAATCGTGTGATTAGGATTTCGTGATTAATTTTATCTGGGCACCGCCTCGAGGTATCTAGTTCACATAGCATTTTATTCACCTTCTCCTCGATTGTGTGTTGTGTGTCCAGCACTTGCTGGTGTACTCAGCCGCCTCTGTTTGCTGGAAGCCTGTTTTTGTCTCCTCTGAGGACACCTCCCTAAATCTCATGGTGAGCTCTTCACATACTTCCTGGTCATTCTTTGTGAGCTTCCCTTTTACTTTCCTCTGCCTGATTACCTGGTCCTTGATTGTTATTTTCCTACTGATGTGGCTGTATAACAACTTTGCGTCAGATCTGGCTTTCCATTATGTCATTCTAATATTGATGGTGAGTAAAATTTTCCTTCTATATTTGTTTCTTGCTCTTACACACTTGGTTTTGGTTTCTATACACCTAAGGGAAAACCATGGCCTCGCTCTGATCTTCCCATTGTTTCTATTGCCCCTGGGTTCAAACTTCTCGTCTGCCTCCCTACACTTTGTATCCATGTGTTTCATCATTGCATGAATTTCTCCATTACTTCCTCTAGGATCTAGGTCCTCCACGTTTTCAGTCGCCTATGTAGCTCTAGGTTTTCTGAGTTAATCTCCTTGTGGTTAAAGTCCCTTAGCAAATATATTTGCCCTGCACTTGTTGGAATATCTGACCATCTAATCTAGTGCATCCACCATTGTTCTGTTGCTTCCATCATACTCTTGTCTTGCTATCACCAACTTGGGATGTATTTTCTTAAAGTGTGCCTATTTTGTAGATAACTGCCTCCCCTCTGTCCATTCCTTTCATCCCAAAGCTACACTGGTTTCTGATCAGCTGTGCTGCCCCTTCTCCTCCTCTGTTCCCTCCGTCTTTCCTCATCTAATAGCCAGATCGCATCTGTTATCATTTCTGTTTGCTTTCTCTCCGTGAATGCTATGATGTCTGGGGATGCCTCCATGATTCATTCGTGCTATTCATCATTCCTATTTGTTATTCCATCTCGGTTGGGTTCTCAAACCTGCGCTTTTTCCATTAATGTATTCTAGTTTATGGGTTCTTGTAACCTGGAGTTATATGCATAACAATACATTCATACACCTAAACGTATTTTCATATTTTGCTGCATTAGAATATTATACTCACCTTGCCCTGTTCCTTTTGCATGTTTAAAGGTAAACTAAGGTGGTTGTATTAGTTACGGGGATACCTTTCTCGCATCATACAGCTACCGAAATACTAGTTGAAATTCCTTGCCATGTGATGATGGGTTTCTAGAAAAATCGGTAAATTCTTGTTGCAAGATAGAACTGAAACTCATTATTAATGCCAGCAACTTCTGTAGTTGAGACACCCCTGTAGCAACCAACGTTTATCTTAGAGATTAACCTTTCCAGTAACCTATGACTCGAAATAGTGGCTTCGTATTGGCCAGATTATAGGCAATTCGTCTTCCAGATGAAAGATCAACAATTGTATGTGTTCATAACGCTGAATGAAAAAACAAAACAAAGATTCCGGTGCTAGGCCAAACAACGACACAAGGTAGAATATGTTATCATGATCTCAGTTATCATGGTCTCCGTGTCAGTGTGTGAGTGAAGTAAACAACGACACAAGGTAGAACATGTTACCATGATCTTAGTTATCATGGTCTCCGTGTCAATACTTTACACAAACAGCATAAACAACACTTTACTTTTCATCCAGTACTCCCTAAAAGTGTCAAAATATACACTGTGCAGCCCTCTCATTATATGCCTTCGTTGTTTACTACAAATGACTGGATTTTAGAGAGCAGTTAAGTACTTCCAGGATCTGTGGCTCCATTAAGGTCTTGTAGCGCTTATAGCCTGGATTATTTTTCAATCTTATTATAAACCTAATTACATCCAGATTTTTTCAGGAATTTGAATGCTTCCAGTCATCTTGCCCATATTTTAACACTTGCATTTGAGATCCCCCGGTGTAGGATAACAGTGTTGGAGAGGTTGTTGCCATCCCTGGTGGACAGCATTGACGTCAACTGCAAGATAACTGGAGAACAGTTAAATAATTTTGTTGTGAACGCAGAATGACATCAAGCTGCAACAATACTTCAGTCTATTAAATGTAATACCAATTGTTGCACTTAATTTTAATCGGAGGAAATCTGCAACATTTGCAATTTAGCAACACTATACGAATTACAGTGAATCCCTGTTGAGAGAGAAGCGCTAGCTTTTAAAGCTAGGGTCAAAAGCTGGAGCATCGTTTATGTAATTGTAAAATATTACAAATCTTTATTTATTAACCAGTTTTGAAAATATCACCTTTGTTTTTTATAAAAGTATTATAAAAATAGATTTGTTGATATAGTAATGGTACAGAAATAGTCGTTGCATTTATAGGAGTGATATAAAAACTGTCTTTTTTTAAATAACAGTTGTAGAAATGTTAGAGTTGTTTATATTCCAGTGGAGCACAAATTGACTTGGTTTATTTACGTGTGATATAAAAATTAGATTCGTTTATGTACCAGAGTTATAAAAATTGTTTTTTTTATACCAGAGGTACACAAATTTGCTAGATTATTCACGAGTGGTATACTAACAGTCTTTGTTTATATACCACTGGCATGCAAATTTGTCAGCAAGTATAATGGTAGAATGCAAAGCCTCTTTGTTGAATTCCTGCAATAAAAAAGTTTTCTTCATTGCCGTGATATGCAAATTGGTTGGTTCTCATTTTATTCCATTTGGCAGTGTTTTACGGATAATGACATATCAAAGAACATTGTAAACCAAATTGTGTTACACCAAAAGATTGAGAATTCCTGCAACATACTGACAGTTTCACTAGTAAAGACACACACACAGTTACGCAAGCACGCTGACAGTTACTGCAACACACTATCAGTTTATAAAGACGAGACCTGTACAGTACTTAGTAATGTTTGAGTGCAGAATTTTGCTATCTAATAGAAAGGCACCTGGATGAAAAGTTTCATAAGATAGGCTGCGGATGAGGAGGTGATGAATAAAATACAGGCGCATCAATAGAATATCCTTATTGAAGAAATATTTTGCTTGCACAACAAGCTTCTTCAATATAAATCAAGCGAAAATATCACTTGAGATTGGAGAAGTAATTTAGAGGTCATGAGTGCTCAGCCTTGACAGGAAGTGGTCACCACTTCCTCAGACAGAATTTTCATCTTACTATCTGTTGCTACTTGAGCAACTATTGTGCATAACTATTGACGACACACGGGAGTGCGAAAAATCTTGAGCTGAATATTTCCATCCCCACGTGGCTTGTTCTACATTGTTATTCGATTGTACGATTGTAGAATGCATGGTAGGTAAATTTTGGCTGCCAGAGGTTAACGATAATTATCGTTAACCTCTGGGACCCCAATCAAAGGCCCCCATTATAATGGGATTGAACTTTGTATAGAAAGACGTTTTTTTTAATAGGTAAAACATTAAAAGAATAAGTATATGAGTTATGATATAGGACGAAATGAGATTAGCTTGTAGGACTATGTATCGATAGATAAAAGACTGATGGGTAGACTTCAGGATGTACATGCGTAGATTGGATACAAGGAAAATGACTTTCACGAGTAAGAAAGAGAGGTGGAAGGTTAATAAACTAAAGGAGGAGGCAGTTAGGGAAAGATATAAGCAGCTATTGGCAGAAAGTTGGGCTAATGAGAAAATAGGCAATGAGGTTGAAAAGGTATAGGGTAGGTTTAAAAATGTAGTGTTAGAGTGTTCAGCAGAATCATGTGGTTACAAGAAAATGGGTGCTGGAGGGAAGAGGAGCGATTGGTGGAATGATGAGACAAAGAGAGAAAAAGTTCGCATATAAATGTTTTTTTACAAAGTAGAAGTGATATAAGGAGGGAGTAGAATATTGAGAGAAAAAGAGATGTTAAGAGAGTGATGAAGGAATAAAAAAGGAGAGAAAATGAGAGAGTGGGCGAAGGCTAACAACAAATTCGCTGAGAATAAGGAAAAGTTTTGGAGTGAAATTAATAAGAAGAGAAAGCCAAGGGAGTGAATGGATTTGACAGTTAAAAGTAGAGGAGGAGAGTTGTTAGATGTGGAGTTGGAGGTATCGTGATTGTGGAGGGAATATTTTAGGAACTGTTAAACAAACACAATGAAATATATTTTATCCGTTAGATTCAGAATGATTTTTTTCGAAATTATTGCTTACACAAATTTTCGCTTGCCCTTTTCGGCAAGAAGTGTCGAATAGGGGCAAGCGAAAATATGTATATGTGTATGTATACATGTGTTTGTATAATGAATAGAAAGGCACAATACCGTGACTGGAACAATACACAAAAATAACCTTCACATAGGAACGTCGTCGTAAGCTCCTCTCCCTTTGTGGAGGATCATTGTGTGTGTATGAGTAAGATTCTGTTTGTGTGTGTGCTCACCTACATGTACTTACTTATTTGTGGTTGCAGATGTCGAGTCATATCTCCTGGTCCCACTTCTTTGCTAGTCGCTACTAGGTCCACTCTTCCCTGCTCTAAGAACCTTATCGTACCTCGTCTTAAAGATATGTATGGATCCTGCCTCCACTACTCTACAGATTGTTTAGTTCAAGGCTGAAGACTCATTTGATACTTTTTACTTACAATTGTGTTCCCTTGTCCCTGTGTTCTATTTCTGAAACATTCTGTCGCAGTCCACCTTGTCAATTCCTCTCAGCATTTTAGATATGCCTAACAGGACCTTGAAATGCAACAACTTCTGGTAGTGTGCATATTGAGGACGGAACGGTTAAGTGTTTTCTGTGTATATTTTAACCTTGGCTCTCCTCTCCTCCTAGGACATGTTCATTAACTCCAGGACTAGTCGTATTGCAAATTTTTGCACTTTCTCCAATTTCATGATGTGTTTGACGAGGTGTGGGTTCCATAACTGATGCTACATACTCCAATATGGAGTAAGTAGCATCTTCCTCCTCCTCCTCCTCCCTCTATTTGCCTTTCCCTCGCTCTCTCGATCCTTTCTGTCCCTCTCCCTCCCCCCCCCCATTCGTCCCTCTCTCGCTTTTCCTTCCTCCCTCCCTTCTTTCCTCTCCCTCTCCCTCTACCCCCCTTCCCCATCTCTTTCCACCTCCCCATCACTCCGTCCCCCTCCCTCCCTCTCCCCATATCTCTCCCCTTGCAACTCCTCCCACACACACACCCACACTCCACACACACACACACACACACACACACACACACACACACACACACACACACACACACACACTCACACAAGCACACACGTACACACACATACATATACGTACATGCACACAGGCCAATTGGAACCTCACTGTGACTTCAGTACATCTCTCTGTTTCCTCTCTCCATTTTCTCAACATCTTTCTCCCTCACCCAATTCCCCGCTCTTTTCTTATTCCCTCCCTCCCTTCCCACTCTTTATCCACCCCAATCACTCTCCCTATCCCCTCCCTCCCTCTCCCCATCTCTATTCTCTTTACAACTCCCCACCCTCCACCTCTTTTATCCCTCTTTCTCTCCACCTCTCTCTCTCTCTTTTCCTATACCCCTATTTCCCTCCACCTCTCTCCCTCTCTACCACTCTCTTCCTACCTGTTTCACACACACACAAACACACACACACACACAGTAGTAGTAACAATCTAGTAAACGTGCATGCACACACATACACACGTGTACACTAGTAAGTATTATAGTATTAAATATTAGTATATATTATTATGGAATAGGGTGTGAAATATTTTTATAATCTTCAAAAGAGTAGCGTTGTCTAGAGTGTTAAAGTGACCTCTCCCCTTCCCTTTTTTTTCTCTAAGACTGAGACGCGTGTGCGCACACCCACACACACACACACACACACAACTTGTAGGTTTCTGTGCAAATAAGTGTTTTTGAGGGCTACACCAGGGTACTGCAGGGGTTATCAAGTGTGTCAGGGTAGTGAACAACCCTTGAAGTGATTTACGAGTTGCCCTGAGCCACATAAGTGTGGGGAGAGCCATAATTTTATAAGTGATCTAGAAATAAATATTTGGAGGTGGGATCAGTGGGCCTAGTGTGCTCCAGGCGACGTTGCCACGTGTGTCACCCTAGATAATAAAGTGAAATTAATATGTGACAAGCGAAAGAAATTCAGTGAATAGGTTATATTATATATCGACAAGAAACGAAAGTGGATATACGCCAGAACATCACATCGAGTTGGACAATCTACAGGATACTACACGCTGGACAGCTGCATCGCATCGCAAGTATTCACCTATGCGTGGTTTTCGGGGTGTCGGGAGTAAGTTCCAATTACCTAACCGCTAAGCTGATTGTGAACGGTCAACTCTCATAGTAAGATAAGGAATAGGATATCAAGTACTCAGTAACAAATAGCAATTGGTAATTTCTAGTAGAAAAGGGCGAGCAGACAGGTGAATCATAGAATACATTAACTGGTAGATCAGGTGTGTCAGGTCAGGCCAGGTAGAGGAGCACTGTAGACTACGTGTTACTCGCAGACCTCACATACCACTCATACACATAACACAATTTCACCACTACTTTTCACACAATAAATCCACACACATATAGTTCCACACACACACACACACACACATTAACTGGTAGGTCAGGTGTGTCAGGGCAGGCCAGGTAGAGAAGCACTGCAGACAACGTGTCACTCGCAAACTCCACATACACACTCATACACCATAACACAATTTCACCACTACTATTCACACATACATACACACACAAACATACACACACACACACATACATACACACACAAAACTAACACACACACACACAAAAAAAACTAACACACACACACACAAAACTAACACACACACACACAAAACTAACACACACACACACAAAACTAACACACACAAAACTAACGTGCACACACACACAAAACTAACACACACACACACATACACATACACACACAAAACTAACACACACACACAGGCCCACACACACTATTTCCCCCTGCTCCCTCCACCCACCTCTCCCCCAATCCCTTCCCTGAACCCCCTCTCTCACCCACCTCCTCCCCCTCTCCCTCTCCCATTCTCTCTCCACCTCTGCTTCTCCCTCCTTCACTCTCTCCGCATAATCCCCCCTCTTTCCCCCTCCCCACCTCTCTTCCATTTCCCCACTGTCTTCAGTTTCTCCTCCCCCTCCCTCCACCCCCCACACAAACACTCAGGCAATCACACCACAAAACAACCACACAGAAATACATAGTTTTTCACTCTGTGGCATCTTAAAAATAAAAAATAAAAAATGGGGTCCCAGAGAGCAGGACGGAAAACCAGGGGACTGGAGGATGAGTCTGCAAAGGAAGATTGGGCAGCAGAGCTCATGAAAAGGGAACATGAGTGGGGAAGGAAGCTAGAGGAGCTTAGCATGAAAATGGAGGAGAGGATAGCTGCAGAAAGCAAGATAATGGAGGAGAGGATAGCTGCAGAAAGCAAGATAATGGAGGAGAGGATAGCTGCAGAAAGCAGGAAGTGGGAGAAGCAAGTCACAACAGCAGAGGCTAAGATACAGAGATTAGAAGAAGAACTGAAAAATTTGAAACAGCCTAATGAACTAAAAAGCAATGTGGACATGGTATCAGAAACTGCTACCTCAGTCACAAAGAAGAGGACTGTAGAGAACGGAGTGAAACTGTATGCAGAGGCTATATCAGACCATCGTGGAGCCCGAGAGAAAGAGAGGATCACATCAGGAACAATCGAGGGAGTGTAGTAAAGGGAGAGCTAAGCTATACGTAGAAGCCCTAACAGACCACAGCAGTGCACAGGGAAAGTTAAGAAGGGAAAGCGACAGGCCACTGGGCCAAGGGATAACAGACAGTGAAGAGATTGAAGAAAGGAAAGCTGCAATGGAGGCAACTAAATCGAATCAGGGGTTACATAGGGATAGGCAGTGGGAGAATGTAAGAGAGAATCAGTCTTTGTTTACGGGCTCCAGGAAGCTGAAGGGAAACTTATGAAGCAAGAAGACAAGGGGAGAAAAATGCGATTGAAAACATCATGAAAGCAATAGGAGAAGATGACATGACCCAGCTGGCAAATTTTCTGAGAATAGGGGGGTTTGCAAGAGGAAGAATCCGGCCAGTCAAAGTAATTTTCAAAGCAGAATTGACTCGAAACAGGATCCTGCAGGAGAAAGCAAGACTAAGGGATATGTCAGAGTACCGGAGGGTGTATCTCGACCGCGACAGAACACGGGAAGAAAGACAGAAACTGAAAGAGAGGGTACAGAGACAAAAGGAGGAAAGAGAGATGGACAGGAGAACCCAGACTCAGGAGGAAGCTCTAACACAACCACCTTCAGATGTTCCCCAACCTGGACAACCCCAATGCAACCAAACAACCTAACCCAAAACACACATGCCATACCCAATGATTCCACCCACCTCATTACAAACTCCACCTTCACACCAACCACCCATAGTTCCCCATCAGATCTCCCACTTTCCCAACCCCAACATACCCCCAGACTACGGTTTTAGAAAAGAAGTTAAAGGTTTGGTATACAAATGCAGATGGTATAACAAATAAATGTGAGGAGTGGCATGAAAGAATAAAGGAGACATCCCCAGACATAATAGCACTCACAGAAACGAAACTCACCAGGATGATAACAGATGCAATCTTTCCACCCGGATATCAAATCCTCAGGAAAGATAGAGGGAGCAGAGGGAGGAGGAGTTGCACTGCTCATTAAGAACAGGTGGGGATTTGAGGAAGTGGAAGGAATGGATGGAATGGGTGAAAGGGACTACATAGTAGGAACAATTCAGTCTGAGGGCCATAAGGTGGTAATTGCTGTAATGTACAACCCGCCACAGAACTGCAGGAGGCCAAGAGAAGAATACGACGAGAGCAACAGAGCAATGGTAGACACACTAGCCGAGGTAGCCAGAAGAGCCCACATGGGGAGAGCAAAGTTACTAGTTATGGGTGATTTCAATCACAAAGAGATTGATTGGGAAAACCTGGAGCCCCATGGGGGTCCTGAATCATGGAGAGCCAAGATGATGGATGTGGTACTGGAAAACCTCATGCATCAACATGTTAGAGACACTACCAGAGAGAGAGGTGGGGATGATCCAGCAAGACTCGACCTAGTATTCACCTTGAGTAGTTCGGACATCGAGGATATCACGTATGAAAGGCCCCTTGGAGCTAGTGATCATTTGGTTCTGTGTTTTGATTATATAGTTGAGCTACAAGTGGAGAGGGAGCAGGAATAGGAAGGGAGAAACGAAACTACAAAAGGGGGACTACACAGGCATGAGGAACTTCCTACAAGACGTTCAGTGGGAGAGAGATTGGCAGGAAAACCAGTAAAAGAAATGATGGAATATGTGACAACCAAATGCAAAGAGGCAGAGGAGAGGTTTGTCCCCAAGGGAAACAGAAGTAATGGGAAGACCAGAACGAGTCCTTGGTTCACCCAGAGGTGTAGGGAGGCAAAAAGTAAGTGTAATAGAGAATGGAAAAAGTACAGAAGACAAAGGACCCAGGAAAATAAAGAGATTAGCCGAAGAGCCAGAAACGAATATGCACAGGTAAGAAGGAGGCTCAGCGACAATATGAAAATGATATAGCATCAAAAGTCAAGTCTGACCCGAAGCTGCTGTATAGCCACATCAGGAGGAAAACAACAGTCAAGGACCAGGTAATCAGGCTGAGAAAGGAAGGTGGGAGTTCACAATAAACGACCAAGAGGTATGTGAGGAGCTCAACATGAGATTTAAAGAAGTATTTACACAGGAGACAGGAAGGACTCCAGGAATTCAGAATAGGGAGGTATACCAACAAGTGCTGGATGAAATACACACAACCGAGGAGGAGGTGAAGAAGCTGCTATGTGAACTCGATACCTCAAAAGCGGTGGGACCGGACAACATTTCTCCGTGGGTCCTTAGAGAGGAGCAGAGATGTTGTGTGTGCCACTAACACAAATCTTCAACACATCCATTGAAACTGGGCAACTACCTGAGGCGTGGAAGATGGCAAATGTAGTCCCAATTTTTAAGAAAGGAGACAGACACGAGGCATTAAACTACAGACCTGTGTCACTGACATGTATAGTATGCAAAGTCATGGAGAAGATCATCAGGAGGAGAATGGTGGAGCACCTAGAAAGACACAAGCTTATAAACGACAACCAGCATGGTTTCAGGGAAGGAAAATCCTGTGTCACAAACCTACTGCAGTTTTATGACAAGGTAACAGAAGTAAGACACGAGAGAGAGGGTGGATAGACTGCATTTTTTGGACTGCAAGAAGGCGTTCGACACAGTTCCTCACAAGAGATTAATGCAAAAGCTAGAGGATCAGGCACACGTAACAGGAAAAGCACTGCAATGGATCAGAGAATATCTGACAGGAGGCAACAACGAGTCATGGTACGTGACGAGATGTCAGAGTGGGCACCTGTGACGAGTGGAGTTCCACAAGGGTCAGTCCTAGGACCTGTACTGTTTTTGGTATATGTGAATGACATAACGGAAGGGATAGACTCAGAAGTGTCCCTGTTTGCAGATGATGTGAAGTTAATGAGAAGAATCAAATCAGTCGAGGATCAGGCAGGAATACAAAGAGACCTGGACAGGCTGCAAGCCTGGTCCAGTAACTGGCTCCTTGAATTTAACCCTGCCAAATGTAAAGTCATGAATATCGGGAAGGGCAAAGAAGACCGCAGACAGAGTATAGTCTAGGTGGCCAAAGACTGCAAACCTCACTCAAAGAAAAGATCTTGGGGTGAGTATAATACCGAGCACATCTCCTGAGGCACACATCAATCAGATAACTGCTGCAGCATACGGGCGGCTGGCAAACCTAAGAATAGCGTTCCAATACCTCACCAAGGAATCATTCAAGACTCTGTATACCATATACGTCAGGCCCATACTGGAGTATGCAGCACCAGTTTGGAACCCACACCTGGTCAAGCACGTCAAGAAATTAGAGAAAGTGCAAAGGTTTGCAACAAGACTAGTCCCAGAGCTAAGGGATTGTCCTACGAAGAAAGGTTAAGGGAAATCGGCCTGACGACACTAGAGGACAGGAGGGTTAGGGAGACATGATAACGACATATAAAATACTGCGAGGAATAGATAAGGTGGACAGAGACAAGATGTTCCAGAGAGGGGACACAGAAACAAGGGGTCACAATTGGAAGTTGAAGACTCCTATGAGTCAAAGGGATGTTAGGAAGTATTTCTTCAGTCATAGAGTTGTCAGGAAGTGGAATAGCTTGGAAAGCGACATAGTGGAGGCAGGAACCATACATAGTTTTAAGACTAGGTTTGATAAAGCTCATAGAGCAGGGAGAGAGAGGACCTAGTAGCAATCAGTGAAGAGGCGGGGCCAGGAGCTATGACTCGACCCCTGCAACCACAAATAGGTGAGTACACACACACGCTAAGATTAGCGTTCCGTTACCTAAACAAGGAATCGTTCAAGACACTGTATACCGTGTACGTCAGGCCCATACTAGAATATGCAGCACCAGTCTGGAACCCACACCTGGTCAAGCACGTAAAGAAACTAGAGAAAGTGCAAAGGTTTGCGACAAGGCTAGTTCCACAACTCAGGGGTCTGTCCTATGAAGAAAGGTTGAGGGAAATAGGACTAACAACACTGGAGGAAAGAAGGGTCAGAGGAGACATGATAACGACATACAAAATACTGCGGGGAATCGACAAGGTAGACAGGGACAGGATGTTTCAGAGAGGGAACACAGAAACAAGGGGACACAACTGGAAGCTGAAGACTCAGATGAGTCAAAGGGATGTTAGGAAGCATTTCTTCAGCCACAGAGTAGTCAGGAAGTAGAATAGTCTAGAGAAAGATATAGTGGAGGCAGGAACCATACATAGTTTTAAGACGAGGTATGATAGAGCTCATGGAGCAGGGAGAGCAGAGACCCAGTAGCTGATAGCGAAGAGGCGGGGCCAGGAGCTGAGTCTCGACCCTGCAACCACAATTAGGTGAGTACACACGGGAAGGAGTGAGGTACTGATTGTGCCACTTACCATAATATTCAACACATCCCTTGAAACTGGGCAGCTACCTGAGGTATGGAAGAAGGCCAACGTAGTCCCCATTTTTAAAAAAGGAGACAGAAAAGAGGCACTAAACTATAGACCGGTGTCACTTACATGTATAGTGTGCAAAGTCCTGGAGAAAATCATCAGGGAAAGAATGGTGGAACACCTTGAGCTGAACAGGATAATAAACACCAGACAGCACGGATTCGGGAAGGCAAATCCTGTGTAACAAACCTCCTAGAGTTCTATGATAAAGTAACAGAGGTAAGGCAGGAGAGAGAAGGGTGGGTTGATTGCATTTTCCTGGACTGCAGGAAGGCCTTCGACACAGTTCCTCACATGAGATTAGTAAAGAAGTTGGAAGAACAAGCAGGTATAACAGGAAGGGCACTGGAATGGATCAGGGAATACCTCAAAGGGAGACAGCAACGGGTCATGGTGCGTGGTGAGGTATCACAGTGGGCGCCTGTGACGAGCGGTGTACCGCAGGGGTCAGTCCTAGGACCAGTGTTATTCCTGGTATATGTAAATGACATGACGGACGGGATAGACTCAGAAGTGTCTCTATTCGCGGATGATGTGAAAATAATGAGGAGAATCACATCGGAAGAGGACCAGGCAGGGCTGCAAACAGATCTGGACAAGCTCGTCATCTGGTCTAGCAATTGGCTTCTCGAATTAAATCCCTCCAAATGCAAAGTCATGAGGATCGGAGAAGGGCAAAGAAGACCGCTGACAGAGTACAAGCTAGGCGGAAAAAGGCTACAAACCTCGGCAAAGGAGAAAGACCTTGGAGTGAGTATAACGCCAAGCACGTCTCCGAAGGCACACATCAACCAGATAACTGCGGCAGCATATGGGCGACTGGCAAACCTAAGATTAGCGTTCCGTTACCTTAACAAGGAATCGTTCAAGACACTGTATACCATGTACGTCAGGCCCATACTAGAATATGCAGCACCAGTCTGGAACCCACACCTGGTCAAGCACGTAAAGAAACTAGAGAAAGTGCAAAGGTTTGCGACAAGGTTAGTTCCACAACTCAGGGGTCTGTCTTATGAAGAAAGATTGAGGGAAATTGGACTAACAACACTGGAGGAAAGAAGGGTCAAAGGAGACATGATAACGACATACAAAATACTGCGGGGAATTGACAAGGTAGAGAGTGACAGGATGTTCCAGAGAGGGAACACAGAAACAAGAGGACACAACTGGAAGCTGAAGACTCAGATGAGTCAAAGGGATGTTAGGAAGCATTTCTTCAGCCACAGAGTAGTCAGGAAGTGGAATAGTCTAGAGAAAGATATAGTGGAGGCAGGAACCATACATAGTTTTAAGACAAGGTATGATAAAGCTCATGGAGCAGGGAGAGCAGAGACCCAGTAGCACTGAAAAGGGAATATAACATACGGAGGGTGTCCTGACCACGAACAAAAAAGAAAGGCAGCACTAAAAGGGAGGGGGACAGAAAAAAAAGGGAGGAAAAGAAGGAACTGGAGAACCCAGACGGAGGAAGCAAAAAGCCCCACAAAGAACCCCTAAAGAAACCCCAAAGAACCAAACTTTCAAACCCAAAACCCCCAAAATCCAAAACCCTTATCCCCACCCCACACTAAGAACCCAAAGCCACGGTCAGGTCCCCCAAACCCCAAACATACCCCAAAAACACGGTTTTGAAAAAAATTTGAAGGTTTGGAAACCCCAAAGCTGATGGAATAACAAAAAAATGGGGGGAAATGGCAGAAAGAATAAAGGGGGCATCCCGACATCAAAACCTACAAAAACCCAAATTTACAGGAAATGATAACGGGACCCAATCTTTCCAACTGGATATCAAACCCTTTGGAAAGAAGGGGGAAACAAAAAGGGGGAGGATTGGGCACTGCTCTTTAAAAACCCGGGTGGGATTTGAGGAGTGGAAGGGAACAAGAAGGGGAAAGGGACTACAAAGGAAAAATTCCAGTCTGAGGCCAAGTGGTAATTGCGTGATGTATAACCCACACAGAACAGAAGGATGCCAAGGTAAGAGTAACAGAAGCGATGGTGACACACTGCAAAGTGGCCATGGGCAAAGCTGATTGTGGGTGATTCAATCACAAGAAAACTGACTGGGAAAACCCTTTGGAGCCCATGGGGCCCAGAAACGTGGAGGGCTAAGATGAAAACCTCATGTACCAACAGTAGAGGCACTACCAGAGAGAGAGGGAGAGGATGAACCAGGAAGACTGAACCTAGTATTCACCTCGAGTAGTGCAGATATTGAGGACGTCACATATGAAAGACCCTCGGAGCCAGTGACCACGTGGTTCTGAGCTTCTGAATACATAGCAGAATTACAAGTGGAGAGGTAAACAGGTAGGACAGGAAAGAACAAACTACAAGAGAGGGCACTACACAGACATGAAGAATTTCTTGCACGAGGTTCAGTGGGACAGAGAACTGGCAGGGAAGTCAGTAAACGAGATCATGGAATATGTGACAACAATATGCAAGGAAAGCTGAGGAGAGTTTGTACCCAAGGATAACAGAAATAATGGAAAGCCAGGATGAGCCCTTGGTTCACCCAAAGGTATAGGAGGACAAAACCAAGTGTGCTAGAGAATAGAAGAAGTATAGAAGGCAAAGAGCCCAAAGGGAGAATAAGGAGAGCAGTCGTAAAACCAGAAATGAATATGCACAGGTAAGAAGGAGACCCAACGACAATACAAAATGACAAAGCAACAAAAGCCAAATCTGACCCGAAGCTGTTGTACAGCCACATCAGGAGGAAAACAACAGTCAAGCACCAGGTAATCAGGCTGAGGAAGGAAGGGAGGGAGATCACAAGAAACGACCGCAACGTATGTGGGGAGCTCAACATAAGATTCAAAGAAGTGTTCACAGAAGAGACAGAACGGACTCCAGAAAGATGGAGAGGTGGGGTACACCATCAAGTGTTGAACACAATGCATACAACCGAGGAAGATGTGAAGAGGCTGCTAAGCAAGCTAGATACCTCAAAGGCGATGGGCCGATAACATCTCTCCATGAGTCCTAGGAGAGGAGCAGAGGCACTATGTGTACTAATAACAACAATCTTCAACACATCTATCGAAAAGGGGCGACTACCTGAGGTATGAAGATGGCAAATGTAGTCCCAGACACGAAGCATTAAACTACATTAAACTACAAATCCTGTGTCACAAACCTACTGAGTTCTATGACAGGTTGACAGCAGTAAGACAAGAGAGAGAAGATTGGTAGATTGCATTTTCTTGGACTGTAAGAAGGCGTTTGACACAGTTCCACACAAGAATTAGTGCAAAAGCTGGAGGACCAGGAAGGAATACCAGGAAAGGCACTGCAATGGATCAGGGAATACCTGTGGGAAGACAACAGCGAGTCATGGTACGTGGCGAGGTATCAGAGTGGTGTCTGTGACAGCGGGGTTCCACAGGGGTCAGTCCTTGGACCGGTGCTGTTTCTGATATATGTGAACGACATGACGGAAGGAATAGAATCAGAAGTGTCCCTGTTTGTAGATGATGTGAAGTTGATCACAATTCAATCGACGAGACCAGGAAGAACTACAAGGGGTCTGACAAGCTGCAGGCCCGGTCCAGAACTGGCTCCTGTAGTTCAACCCCACCAAGTGCAAAGTCATGAAGATTGGGAAACGGCAAAGAAGACCGCAGACGAGTACAGTCTAGGAGGCTAGAAAATACAAACAAAGGATCTTGGGTGAGTATAAACGGGCATCTCTGAGGCGACATCAACCAAACAACTGCTGCACGCCTAGGAAACCTAAAAATAGCATTCTGACATCTCAATAAGGAATGATTCAGGACCCTTTAAACCGTATGTTAGGCCTATATTGGAGTTGAAGCACCAGTTTGTAACCCCCTAGCCAAGCACGCAAGGAAATTAGAGAAAGTGCAGAGGTTTGCAAGAAGACTAGTCCCGGAGCTATGGATATGTCTTACGAGGAGAGGTTAAGGAAATCGACCTGACGACACTGGAGGACAGGAGAGATAGGAGGGATATGATAACGACATAAAATACTAAGAGGAATCGACAAGGTGGACAGAGACAGGATGTTCAGAGATGGGACACAGCAACAAGGGGTCACAGTTGGAAGTTGAAGACTCAGATGAATCACAGGGATGTTAGGAAGTATTTATTCAGTCACAGAGTTGTCAGGAAGTGGAATAGTCGGGGGAAGGATGAAAGGGGGAGTAAAGGATCCATACATAGTTTTAAAAGGGGGTATGATAAAGCTCATGGAGAAGAAAGTGACCTAGAGGGCCAGTGAAAAACACCAGGACCCGTGACTCACCCTAACCAAACTGGGAAGTACACAAAACAAAAATGATACGATCACTGTTTTTCCAAAAAAGTGTTTTAAAGGGAAAATTTAAAGAGACTCTTTTTGGTACCTAAAACACCATAAAAAACCCCGGAACCCAGAAGAGGGGGAAACTTTATTTATTTCTTAGCAAAAAAACCAAAAATTAAAACCTTCAGAGCCCAAGACGAGCTACTTCCTGGAAGGGGGGCCTTTTGGAGAGGGGGGCTCTTGAGATGATTGTGGAGGCAGGGGAAGGAACCTCCAAAGCAACTGTAATTTTTTTGCTTGATAGAGAATATTGATTCTAAGTCATTTATGAAATGTTCATTTTACTGCGCTCTTTCAGAGAGTCTTTTAAAATTTTTCAACAATCAAGTTGGAGCGTCCTAAAGTTGGCTTAAGTAATAAACAACTTTGTCGTAAACTCGTTTTCATTAGACACACAAATGAAGTCATGTCTGAGGCAGTTTATGGCCAACTTAAGTTCGGGGGATATTTGGAAGGAGGACGCAGCCCAAACTGCCTTGGAAAAATCTTAAAGGTTTGAATGCTACTGAATACCTTTTTATTTTTGGATACTATCCGTCCCTTTTTTGAATATTCCCCCCTGTCAATGGGATGAAAATCTCCGCGTTTTGGAAATTATCTCAAGAAAAATATTAGAGACTGTCACCATATCCTTCATTACGCTTCTTTAAATCGTATACTGAAAGCATATTATTATTTATTATCCCATGTAAATAAATATTTTTTCCCCCACATTTATCCATCAATAAAAAAACCAAATTTATATTAACTCAAATTCATTAATAAATATTATTCATTATATTTCAATCGGGATGAAACGAAAGATACAGGCCCGGGAAAAGTATATTTTTTTAGTCTCGATCGGTATTTACAGTACTACTTTTTTATATTTGATTATTTCACACATGTTTTAACATACGAGACCTTTCCCAATCGCCCGGATCTATCGAAATGGTCTGAAAATACGAATGCACACATATTTTCCCAGTCCCCACATCCCCTTTAAAATACGACTCCACTTTCAATTATAGACTTTCTCCAACCCCCGGGGCGCTGTTCCTCGCTGGTTGCGGTTTTGATTTTAAATATTCTTGATTACCGCAGGGGAAAAGTTTAAAGAAAACACCCCCCATCCATTTAAACCCACTTTTTTTGTCGTATCGGGAATGTGGATGAAATCTTCCCCTCCGTTAGTCACTGCAGCTCCATGTTTTTTTGAAAAGAAATCAAGATGTGAATAAAAATAAATGTATTTTTAAAAAATGCCCCCCCATTTTTTTTTTTATTTGCATCGTGTAGATTCGGGATTCCATCGCCATAAGAGACTTGTAGATTCCCAGAAAGTTTTTTACATTCCCTTGGAAACGGCGCTATACTTTTTTTTAATACAGTGAGACTTTCTTCAAAAATCACCATTCATCACGCCCTCCCTTCTTCAATTTCGCAGTTCTGATTTCCGGAAATTCCTCAAACCAAGTGAATCCTCTTGACTTTGCTTAATCCATTGCTTTAACATCTGTTTTTCAGAAAAACCATTATTGGAGGTGGAAGGGAAAATCGTTGGATAAACTTCTGAAACACTGGACACCGCTCATTCATGGACTCAATGTTGTCTTTTGTTGTGAGTCACGTGAGTTTTAAAAGATGAGTACCAACACCTGCCTCATAGGCAAAGAAAACAATAGTGTATCGTAACCCCGTTGGGATTCCATTTAACATTTATGAATTTCAGATCACCACCAAAAATTCCCCTGAACGAGTGCATCGATAAGTATTATCATGTTATCATAGGTTTCCTTGGTGGACCCGGGGACGATCTGCTATGAAAAACCCGTTCCCGTACGGAGGAGAGCAAAACTTTCAAACGTCACTTTGAAGAATCAAAAGGGAATGACGCTAGTCGGGGGATATGTGCTTTGACAAGTCAGTGAAAAAAAAACGAAAAACAATTCCATCTATTGTACACAATGTCAATTTTCTTTTTCCAAATAATAAACTAATCTTAGTTAAAATTTGAGGCTTTTCTTTTCCCCTTCGATGTTTCGCTTACTTTCTCATTCGGGTTACGCCACTTTTCTCATTCGATGTTACTTTCTCATTAAATCCAAAGGTTGTTCATCGCAGAAACCCATTTATGTTTTTAATTTTGAAAAAAAACAGTGAGTATCAGCTCCCTCCTTATCAGCTGTAAGGCGGGGCTTGGGCAAAATTTCTTTTTCCCAAACTAATCACTCCAAAGCCTTGTCTTGGGCACCTAGCTGTCAGCAGAGCTAATTAAAAAAAATTTCTTAAGATTCATGGGACGGATCGTCGTTGCGA